>JASXTE010000009.1:635000-1235000 GCA_030280995.1 Hemileia vastatrix | reverse complement strand
CATTGAAAAGGGTAAGAAGTAATGACGTAGGAGGAACAGGATATGCATTTTTCTTTGTGACTGTGTTGAGCTTTCTATAGTCAACACACAACCTAAGACTACCGTCCTTCTTTTTTACAAAGAGGACTGGGGAGCCGGTTGGAGATTTACTGGCTCTGATGAAACCTTTGGCTACATTCTCTGCAATGTAGTCTCGAAGAACTTGAGATTCGTCCTTCGATAGAGAATAGACAGGACCTGCCGGAGGTACTGGGCCTATTAACTCTATTTGATGGTCGTAGGGTCGATGAGGTGGTAACTTATTGGCCTTGCGGATTGAGAAAACATTGAGGAAATCGTGGTAGATTTCCGGTAGAGTTGATTTAATGGCTTCAACGTTGATTTGGTCATCCTCTTCATCTTCGAGAGAATCTGTCGAGGTGATACCTGTATTGAGAGAGCATAATTCGATTACTTCGAGGCAATTTAAATCCTCTTCGAGTGAAGTCATTGAGCTAGAAGGGTTAGCCAATTGCTCATTTAAAGAAGGTACAGATGCTTGCAAGTCATCTGGCAGAGATTTGTCCTCTAGCAGGACGTTGTCAGGCGGGTTGTTTAACTCCCTATTGACCTGCATTAAAGAATCAGAAATATACTTAGAGCGTGGGGTGATCAATCCCCGGGTCCAATCAATTTCGGGATTCCAATGCGTTAAAAAGTCATGGCCAAGAATGGTATCGTCCATCCTTGGGGCGTCCAAGACTGATAATTCCCACTCGAAGGGGGGAAAATTCGGAAAGTTGAAAACCCATAAAACTTTCTTACTTACCCAATATTTGGGTTCCTCTGATTCGACCAAATAGATGGGAGTTCGATCGATATCTGTAAATGTTAGTTGAAGCTTCTCGGCAAAAGATAAACTAACAAAAGAAATTGAAGCTCCAGAGTCTATAAGACAACTGAAGGGGATATCCTCCTTAAAAAGAATGAATCTCAAGCGGTTTGAGGCAACTCCAGTCCTTAAGACATGGAGGTTCTGTGCACTGGGAGAGATAAGATAGTTTGCTTTGCACACAAGTAAACTATCTACTAGTTTTTTGACTTCGAACTAGTACCTTCTCTTTCCTTCAACTTTACACAGTCTTCCAACTTGTGCTTACCCCCACAATACATACATAACCCATTATCTGCTCTTCTCTTCCTCTCAGCTTCTTTAAGTTCCCCTTTAGGATCCAGTACTTTGCTGATATCGCCTGGGGTTGAGCCTTTTGGTCGAGTTTTATCCTTTCCCTTATTGGGTTTGGATTGAGTCGAGGAGGATTGATTTGGTCGTGGGTGTGAAGAAGGTCCCGATTTAGAATTTAGGCCTTGAGATTTGTTGGCATATCGACAATGTTGAAGTCGTCCTTGATAAACGCCGTCAAGTTCGAGGGTTCGATCCATTAAATCCGTTAAAGTAGTCATCTTCTGACCGTGAAGATTTAATTGATCCAGAATCCTCAAAGGAAGTCCTTTCTTGAAATGATACTTAAGGGCAGCATCATTCCAACCTACTCGAGTTTGAAGTGCTCTGAAGTTCGAGATATATTCAGAGGCTTTACCATTATCACTCATGCGAAGAAAATCAAGTTCAATTTCTGCGTTGTCCGTTTCATTAGGGTCCCCAAACAACGTAAAAAGTTGGTCTTCCAACTTTTCCCAATTATTGATAAGTAAGTGGGTTTCTGTCGAAGAAAGCATGAGTAGATAAGGTTCGAACCATCTTGCTGCTTTCCCGGCTAGGAATGAAGAGGCGTAAACAACCTTTGATCGGTCGCTGTTAAAGGTTCGAGGGTCATTATGGAACAGTAGCTTGCAGGTTTGCAAGAAGGGTCGCAATCTGTCGGGGTGATCTCCGTCGAATTTGTCAGGAGATTTCATAGAAGGAGTTTTGAACTTAGATCCCTCTGAAGACGTTGGATTTGAAAGGGTTTTCATAAAAAGTCTCATGAAATCTTCCAGAGAGTTAGATGGTCCCAGTTCTGAGGATTGGCCAGAAGGGTGATTGGCAGGGGCGGATGGTGCCTCATGCATTGTATCCTCTCCTTCTTCTTCATCACTAGAATCCTCAAAATCTTGTTGAATGTCTTCTACAGATTGAACTGAGTGTTGCCGTTCCCCAAGGTCGAGTGGTTCCAAAGAGTGAGTGCGAGAAACAGACCTTGTGGCTGTTGGCCTGCCTCTAGCGCGAGCTCTAGTAGTAGCGCCCGTAGGAGGAGTGCGTTGAACAGGTGCCATTTAAAATGTTAGAAGCACCTAAAAAAGACTTAGTAGTGCAAAGAATGAGAACTATGGAGAATTAAATTATACTGTCACCGGACGACCTACGCACAAGGTCGAGGATGTTCCTGTAAGTGAGATGAGGGATTTTAGAAACTTCTTCGAAGTACAGAGGAATGATTCGAGGAAATGATTCGAAGGTCACTCAAAGTAATAATTATAGGTTCGAGGTTTGATCGAGAAGAATTATAAACTAGTTCCAAGGTAATAATAATTCTTAAAATCTCACGAAGGGTTGGAAGCTCAATAATCAAAGATTTAGGATTTAGAAATGAATATTGAGAAGGTAAAAGAAAGATACAATAACAATGATTTAACTTTTAAGGTTTTTCCACTATTAATGTAAATACGATATTATAATTTAATTCTAAGGAATATCGAACCAAATACCCAACTCCTTTTATATCCTTTGTTCCTCCTCGAATTGACCTCCCTTCCATCGCAGTATTCCCATTCCATTGACCATTACTAACATACACTTAGACCCTCTTCACTAAATATCCGTCCATGCTCAATATACCCCCTTTTAATTAATTAACAAAACTTTAATAAAAAACTACTACTGTACTATTTCGTTGATCCTAGTGCTGTGCGTCGCTTATTGAAAAGGACTAAGGTACCCTATTGGGAGATTGACTAATTTAGATTTAGAGTTTAGGCTAGCGCAGTTAAATAGTAAGTACACAAAGGAAAAATCGCAGTTGCTATGGAGAATTTCTTTCTGCACTTCGAGTATAGATGTAGGACTCGATATTATTGATTTATTGAATTAATTTCGCCTCGAGTGTCACGTGGCGCGTGACAACACCAGAGACAGCAAAGATACTTGATGTAGGCTGCAAATCCACACCAGAGACAGAATTAATACTTGCTATAGCTTGCAAGACTATAACAGAGAAAACAGTTGCCAAAGTTAAGTTAAATGAAGAACTCACTTGCAACAAACACAGCCAATTGTGGCCAGAAAACAGTGAAAACTGAGTGAGGAACAATGATATCACCTCCGGATGGTTGTATGATGATTAAGGTTGCCCCAAACTGTCTTATTCACTATGTACACACAGACCACTAACTAAGAGCCCATGCGCACCCACCAATCTGGCGCCTGTACCCGCCAAATTGCATAAAAAACCCTCCTGAAGCGCTCCCCAACCTCCTAAAACAGAGGCGGGTGGGCCGCCTGACATCGGAGATGCCACCTGAAGCGGCCCGGCCTCCCTGAAGCCAGAAAACCAATAAAAACAACTAATCTACTTAGAAAAATTAGCTACAACTACTAAAACCTTTAAAACACGGAATTTCACTATAACATCATTGGGACAAGAAATATAGAGAAAAACTAGCTCTATCCAATGGTACTAAGCACTTAACCCTAAGACTTAAGGTTAGCCCGTAAAACACAAAAAACAAAATTAAACAGAAATCTTTTATAAATGAAAAATGAGGAAATGACCCCTTAAAACTCAGAATATGAAAGATGTCTACAAGACATAAAATATAGAGAAACACCAGGGCTATCTAATGATAGTACCCACATACCCGCAGACCCAATATCCACAGAATAACACCAGAAAAATACTCAATTCCTTAACAGATGTCAATTAAGACATGCACAAACAGCGCCAAATCACACAACAAAGGTCCCTGCCAATGTTGGAAAACCACATCCTCCCTCCAATTGAGAATGTCCACATTCTTTCTTCATCCAACCACCATGTTCAACCTTCTTCCCAATTCTGCCTCTGAAATGGGTCCTTGCCAATACTGCATTGACAATAATTTAATCTGCACCATGACACCACCTATCCATCCATACAGAACGTCCTGCAATGTCTGCCAATCTAGAAAGAAGACCTGCCACAGACGTGGTCCACTACCTTCTGAAACCGATTCACCTCCATCTCAACCTGGTCCATCTTCTGCCAGCACAAAAAGGTCTAGGCCATCCATCCTGATACCCAGATTAATCAAAAAGCTCCACCCTTCCCAGAAGAGTGCCAAAACCCATAAAACAACTAGTTCCACCATCCCTGGTCCATCTGATGGTAAAGAACTTTCATTTCTTCCTTCAACTTTAAACTGATGACTTCTCAGTTCCCCATCTTCTGATAGTGATGATAACAATGTAGGATCCATTGCGCCACCAACACCAAACCACTTGCCCACTATCAAGGCCAAGTTCCAACAACACACATCTCAACAGAAACAACTTCTACTTCACTGCTTCCAATCCACTCCTTCTAGAGATCCACAGGACATTGAGAACAGAAGACACCTCATTCACCAGTTCAAGGCTAATTCTGAACACTTCATTTCCTCTCTTGATTCCCTCTGTAATTCCACTAGTACTTGAGTTTGATTCAGAAAAAAAAATTGACCACACCCTCTATAGGATGTAACCACAAATCAACCCTCAGTTTTAAGTCTTGGGGGACCATCCTCATTTTATAGTATTGGGGGACTCAAAAACTCTCAGTTTAAAGTCTTGAGGGACTCAAAAACCTAAATCATAAGCCCAGAACCAGAGATCAACCACATTAAGACACAGAGAAAAAACTAACATGCTGGGGTAATTGTAAATAGAGATGCCAGCCCATCAATTACCCCAAACTTGCCTTTGCTAAATTCAGAGGCTCCCCCTGTGGATACCCTCCTCCAATCTTTCAAAACCAACTCCAACAACAAAACTCATTCCTCAGTTTTTAGTCTTGGGGGACTCACATCAATCCTCAGTTTAAAGTCTTGGGGGACTAACACAGTGTTCAGTTTAAAGTCTTGATGGACTAGTCTTGATAGAATCTTGTAACCAGCCAGTTTAAAGTCTTGGATGACTAACAGAGACCAGATTTCAGTTTAAAGTCTTGATGGACTGACGGAATTTTGCATAAAATAGACGCAGCCAATTTCATACAGACCACCCCTACTGCCAACCTTCTGAACTTCCACCTTCACTTCATCATCTACCCATCACTGACAAAAATCTCCTCCTATCCTTTTCCATCATCTTTTCTCACCACAGGTAATGACTGGATCTCCTTATGTTAACCCTTCTACTCTCCCTTGCTTCACTGCTCCCAAGGACTATGCCTGCAAACAGTGCATCCACATGTGCAGACCTTGCACATTCACTCTTCCAACTCCTGAATCCAAATTCTACAACTGAGCTTGTGATTCTTGCTATTCAAAAAAGAAAAGATGTGATAGAGATGCCAACTACCCTATTCCTCCTCCTTCACCTTCTCACAAATACATCTATAGATCCCCTACTAGATCCCCAGAGCTTGGTCCTTCCTCTTCCTCTTTATCTTCAGCACCTTCCATAAGATCCAGAAGCTCTGCTTCCAGAACTCTTCCCAAAAGACCAGCCTTAGCTTCTCAAGAAACTGCTTTTATCTCCTCCAAATTAGCTCCAAAAGCTTCAAGATCAACTCCCAGGCTTCTAGACCGCATCCAGGCGGCCCGGCTGACATTGGGAGGCCCGCCCGCCTCACTGGACAGTGAAAATCTGGCTCAAAATAACCAAAAACGACTGGAAAACAGCCAAATTCCATCAATCAACGAAAACAACTCTACACAATCACCTCCCACTGCACCCAGAGCAATGCAGCCAACTCTTACAAGATTCAAAAACTTCAAATTTTCAGAAAATTCTAGGAGACCTGCCAGAGAACCCCAAGAAGAAACCAGAACAACCCACACTGCACCCAGGCATTAACTTTGTCCCCAACTAAGACAAAGAAACTACACCTCTCCTCTGTCAGCCAACTATTCTTCTGACAGTTCCATCTCTTCAAAAGATCCATCCAGAAGTTATCAATCTGCTTCCAAATCACCCTCTCCTGCTCCATCCTTTAACAACCCTGGTATCCATCACCAGCACCTCCTCCAGCTGAATCCAACAGAAATAACAACCACAACAACAACAACAATCCCACTGCTCCAACTAGGCCCCAGGAACATCAGCCTCCTAGTTCACCTTCTCAAAATCTTTCAGAGGAAGACCATGAGAATCCATATCTTTCCCTAGTTAATCCACCCACTATGACCATAACAAAATCTTCAGAGATCCAAATCCCAGCTGCTTACAGATTTGATGAGCTTCAAATCTGTAAGTACCAAATTAATTTATCCCATTTCTTCAACAAAAAAAATTACCGATCCAATTCTTCTTGTCTATTTGGTACCCCTCCTTCTGAATCTATTATTGGAGTTGGCCAACCTCTTGAAACTTCTTTGACCCTGGATTATGGAGACATCAAGAAAAACCTAAGCACCATGTGTTCCAACATGCCAAAAGCCTTTGCCCTCCATGGACCTTTGAATGACTTTGAAAAACCCCTGAGAAAGCACCTGTTGGACAACCACTTGAAAATGTCTAGGATCATTAAGCACACCCTCCAGCACTCCATTCCTGCCTCTTCTTCTTCCTCCTCTGAACTTCCCTCTAATCCAATTCCTGACCATTACAATCCCTATAATCTCTCCAGCAGGATGCACTTCAAAGAACACAGTGCTTCCTAAAATCCCAACAAAAAACAAAAACATCATCACAATCCAGACCAGCCTCAAGAAGCCTCATCATCCAGACAATAAGCTCCTGCAAAAAGATTAGAAACATAATAATCATATAAAACAATTAATAAAAATAATATAAGATTTTTTTTTTTTACTTTGTATCTACTAATATACTAAAATTAAAAAATAATAAATGAAATGAAATGAAATAACATAAATGAAATAAAATAAAATATATAAAAAAATAATACAAATGGTATCCCCCAGCCAATTGATGAGCTGATCCCCTGATACCTTACCCACATCCAAGTGCACCTTGATGTGGATACACAATTAAATATTTTAAATAATTAAGAGAAAAGAAAAAAACAAAAATTTAGAAATTCAGAAGATAATAATAAAAATAATGAAACACAGAAACAAATTAAATAAATAATAAATAAATAATAATAAAAAAGGAGAATAGCATTGCCCGGCCAATTGATGAGCCTTTCCCCACCAATGCTTGCCCACATCCAGGTGACCCTGATGTGGTAACACCCTATATTTTTGATTTTATAATTTTAAACAACCCCCATAAAAAAAGTAAAAGAAAAAAAGAGAGAAAAAAAATAATCTAAAACTGCTATCCAGCAAAAACATAACTACAAAATCAAAGACAGTCCAGCTCCATAGATGGTCCAATAAGAGAAAGTCCGGTCCAAAGAAAAGATCACTGGGTGGGCTCCCTCCAATAAGTAAAAATGATGGGAGACCGCCAGTGATCCACCGCCAATATGAAAGAACCAAAGATAAGGAAGCCAGTCCCAAACCAGTTTAAAGTCATAGTGGACTTGAAACCTGAATAATAAACAACAGAACTAGAATTCAACTAGGAAAAACAAAAGACTTGAGAGAGACATTCTGGGGTAACTGTTTTACAGAGCCGCCAGCTAATCAGTTACCCCCACACTTTCCAAAATAAAATCTAGAAGCCCCCCCTGGGTACCTTCTAACAAAAACACAACATCCAACACAAAAAAACCAAAACCAATAAGAGTGAAGAAACCAGCACATGAAAACCAGAGGAAATTCCAGTTTAAAGTCATAGAGGACTAAAACCTGTGAAAAGAAACCAATACTAAGGTTCAACCAAATTAAGAGAAAGGGTTGGAAACAAACAATCTGGGTAACTGTTGATAGAGCAGCCAGCCCATCAGTCACGCCTACACTTGCCAAGATCAAATCTAGAAGCCCCAACCATGGGTACCTTCTAACAAAAGTTTCCAACACAAAAGTTGCTCTGCAACACCAAAAATTCCAAAACAAAAAAGAACCTTCCATATTTTATCCTGATTGCGGAGTCAATCTTCTTCATGCCTAGTGTCTCTGGGATAAAACCTCTTCACTTGGTCTGCAGCCACCTTCTTTTTCAAGACTGCACCATCCAACTCAACTAAAACATAAGAACCTCCAAATGCCCGAGATCTGACTCTGTAAGGTCCATTCCATCTGTCAGAAAACAATTTCCCCCACTGACTCTCCAAACTTCTATTATACAGCAAAACCAAACAACCAAGTTTCAAGGGATTCCTGAGTCTATGAGCCAACATCTTGTCCCAGTACCTGACTGATTGATTCCTAATCTTCATCATTCTAGAGTATGCCTTCTCATGACATTCCTCTCTACATTCCAACTGTTGCATCCTGGCACAGAGTAAATCTTCTGTTGAGTGCACGTCATCCCAATCAATTCCAAGATAAGAGACAGCTTCCAAGTCCACTGGTAGAATGGCTTTCTGACCAAACATTAACTCATAAGGAGAATAGCCAGTTGTCCTCTTCACAGTGACCCCATCAGAAAATAACAACAAGGGTAAATAATGCCTCCACTTTTTGGCACTATCTCCGCACATCTTCACCAAAGCATTCTTGATAACTTGATGGACTCTTTCAACCATGCCTTCAGCTTCAGGATAATACAGTGTAGCCACTCTAACTTTAGAACCAACACTAGCCAAAGCTTCTTTTAATTTGGCACCAAACTCTGGCCCGCCATCAACAGTGACCAACTTCATCAACCCATACCTATAAATTCACTCCTTCTTCAAAAACTCTGCCACATTCTTGGCAGTCAAATTAACCAGAGGCACTGCCTCAACCCAACCAGACAAATCATCCCTAGCAACAATCAAGTATTTATACCTGCCCTCTTTAATATGGACAGCATCCAGACTGACCCTTCCAAAAACAGTTGATTTACCAGTAGCACGGACCACCTCTTTATGTTTCAAATGACTTCTTCTTTGACATTCTTCACAAGATTGAACCCAACCCTGCACAGCCAACTTCATACCTGGCCACCAAAATCTGTCTGCTACTCTTCTATAAGTCTTTCCAAAGCCTCTATGACCAAGGTATTCATGCATAGACTTCTAAACCAATTCTTGACCCTTCTTCTGAGTCACCACCAATTGAGGATTTGGATGTCTCCTCCTCATCAACCGCCTTCCTGACACATAAAATCCAGGACTCTCCTTCTTGATTGCCAACCAAGTATCATCATCACAACTATCTGGCCTTTCCAAGGTCAACAGATATTCCACCAAATGAAAATAAAACCCAGACTGACCCCAGGTCTCATCTTCAAAATCCAACAACACAACATCCAAGGGTATGATTCTGTCATCAAAATCACCAGTATGAACATGAGCCAATTGAGCAGCCCAACCAGTGTAGACAATCCTATAGTACTAGCTATAGGCCTTGACCAAGGGAGTTGGAGAAAAACCAGAGAGAAAATACCCTGTCCCTTTAGAAAAATAGAGTGAGATTTACTTGCTAAAGTAAGTTGGTTCCTGTTTTTCTAAAGCTCCTTTTCAACACACTTGACTGCTTGATGAGCCGAGAAAGTAGTCCCCAGATAGACTACCAGACCAAAGAACTGAAATGTAGAACAAAGTCCTCACCAGAGACAGAAAAGATACTTGATGTAGGCTGCAAATCCCCACCAGAGACAGCATTAATACTTGCTATAGCTTGCAAGACTATAACAGAGAAAACAGTTGCCAAAGTTAAGTTAAATGAAGAACTCACTTGCAACAAACACAGCCAATTGTGGCCAGAAAACAGTGAAAACTGAGTGAGGAAAAATTATATCACCTCTGGATGGTTGTATGATGATTAAGGTTGCCCCAAACTGTCTTCTTCACTATGTACACACAGACCACTAACTAAGAGCCCATGCGCACCCACCAATCTGGCGCCTGTGCCCACCAAATTGCATAAAAAACCCTCCTGAAGCGCTCCCCAACCTCCTAAAACAGAGGCGGGTGGGCTGCCCGACGTCGTAGATGCCGCCTGAAGCGGCCAAGCCTCCCTGAAGCCAGAAAACCAATAAAAACCACTAATCTACTTATAAAAATTAGCTACAACTACTAAAACCTTTAAAACACGGAATTTCACTATAACAACATTGTGACATGAAATATAGAGAAAAATTAGCTCTATCCAATGTTACTAAGCACTTAACCCTAAGACTTAAGGTTAGCCCATAAAACACAAAAAACAAAATTAAACAGCAATCTTTTATAAATGCAAAAGGAGTAAATGGCCCCTTAAAACTTAGAATATGAAAAATGTCTACAAGACATAAAATATAGAGAAAAACCAGGGCTATCCAATAATAGTACCCACATACCCGCAGACCCAATATCCACGGAATAAAACCAGAAAAATACCCAATTCCTTAACAGATGTCAATTAAGACATGCAAAAACAGTGCCAAATCACACAACAAAGGCCCCTGCCAATTTTGGAAGACCACACAAGGACACCAATCCTTAAATTTTGGCACGTCCTTCTCTTTCCACTGAACCTTGTGAGAATCCAGTTCACTAACAAAAACACCCTTTTCCAATTTTGAGCTGCCCCAAACAACAACTCCATCTTCATCAACAAAAACATCCTGATCACCAGAATCAAGATCAGATCCAGCCAGTTTAGCCTCTTGGGGGAGGTCAGAACAATCATCCAGTTTAGCCTCATGGGGGAGGAGAGAAAAATCTTCAGCACCCTTTGTGCTGGCCCTAACCACTGGAACATCTTTGTCAAACTCTTCAGAATCAGAATCCTCATCTGTAGGTGGCCTCCTTGATAATCCATCAGGCATAGTAAAATTTTTACCTGGTTTGTGTACCAGGTCAAAAGAAAAATGTTGAATAAATGCCACCCACCTAGTCATTGGAGCATTTGGAAGACTAGGTGTATTGAACATCTGAACCAAAGATTTCGCATCCACCTGCAGCTCAAAATTCTGCCCCCACAAAACTGTCTGTAGCTTCTTTAAAATTTTAGCTACGCCACACAATTCCAACTTAGGTTGAGAATACCTAGATTCCACCTCATGAAACACCACAGACTCACACCTTACTGGCCTGACCCTCCCAGTCTTATCCTCCTGAGACAAAACAGCACCAGCAGCAATATAACTTGAGTCCACTGCCAGATAAATTTTTCCAGCACCAACACCATAATCCAACTTTTGAAGACTAATATCTTCACCAACAACCTTTTTCAGCTTATGAAAAGCCTCTTCACACTCTTCAGTCCATTCGCAATCTGCATCCTTTCTGGTCAACCTCCTTAAAGGTGAAGCCAACAAAGAAAAATCCTTAATAAAAATCCTGACATATACACATACACCCGAAAATCCCCTGACTTCAGTAGTATTTTTAGGCCTTGGCCATGACTGAATTTTATTAATCTTCTTCTTCGCCATAATCCTTCCCTCTTTACATACCACATGACCCAGAATTTCCAAAGCATGAACACAACAACAGAATTTTGACCCTGAAATGTTCAAACCAGCCTCTTCAATCCTAAACAACACTCTCTCTAGAGTTATTGAATATTCCCACACAAACCTCCTTATGCCAGGGTTCTCCGCTAACACCTCATTACCATAATCAGTGGATGGTCCTTTAATTCCACCATCATCAATAAAAATACCAGCATGAGTAGGAACCTCATCCTGCAAGATCCAAGCCATCTGTGCTTGACAAACTGCTACTGAATTAGTTGCTCCTTGAGGCGAACTAGTGAGCTGAAATCTTCCCAAAGGAGTATCAAAAGTTTTGACAGGCCTTGAATCCGTATGGAGTTCCCTCTCATCATAACCACCCATAATATCACCCAAACCATAACACACCCTTCCAGAAAAAGCTTCAACAAAATCCTCTGCACTTGGTGGAATACCAGCGTCCTTGATAGTGACTCTATTCAAGGCTCTAAGATCATGAACCACCCGCAACTTTCCATTCTGCTTCTTTACACAGAACACCGGACTTGAGTAACTGGATGTCGATTGTTCATATAACCCAGTCCTGACTCTTTCCCTAAAAATCTCTACAAAATCCTCTCAAATAGCGGCTGGAATCGTAATAGGTTTGATTTGCCAAGGTTCATGACAAACCACAGGAATCAAGTAAGGTTCCACATAAGAGTGCTTCAATACACCCCTTTCCTCCTCAACAAATGCCACCGCTTTTTCCCTTAGCACAATAACGTGCAACAACAACTTCTTTTCTTCCTCAGACAACCACCCATCAGGGCCAAAATTAACAACTTTCAACCTTTCCACGGTCACCCTAGCCGTCTCTACAAATTCTGGAGCATTCTTCACCAAAGGAGTACAGTACGGATCTCTTGACAAAGGAGGTCTCATCAAGGGCGGATTCAAACACACAGGCATAGGCTCATTGAAAGGACTAATCTTGTGCGCTACCTTCTTATACTTTGCCGCTCCACCTTCAACTTGAGGGATCTTCAGGAATTCTTCATCACCAGACCTGGAACAAAAACCAAGGGTTTCCCCATTGCTCACATGTGTGGCCAAGGTAATGTTTTTGAAAGGTAAAGAAGAAACACTAGCGGTGCACAATTGAGAGGACTTACTTTTACACCCCAATCTCACCACTCCAAAACTTTTCCGCTATGGTAAGGTAAACTCTTACAGTCGCCTTGCTGTAAGCAGAATCCGGAGGAGATATGTGGATTTAGCTGAAAACCCCGTCCTTCCAATAAAAATAACAAAATGGGAGTTCTAAATCACTAAGCTAACCAATCTACTTGAATCTGATTGATAAAATAATGAAACTCTAAAATAATTAACGCTTATTGAGATTTAAAGAAAGTGGCTGTTGATAAAAGAAATACTGATGACAACAATTAAGGTGTACCAGTGAAAGATCTGTAAAGATTGACTTTTATGTTTTTATAATAATTTGAATTTTTATGAGACAGCAATAATCAAGTCCCAGCGATGAAGACCTTTCTAAAGATACCCTGTATGAAGTGTTATTTAAACTGTTGAATAGTATTTCTAAAATGTTAAATATAAAATATAAAGTTATAAGGGTATTACAAATTTATTTAAATTTGTTGAGTAATAAAAAATGAGACCGTGGTGGTTAAAGATTAAGCTGTATGATGTGTCCCCCCTCCTCAATTTCGAGTTTGAGAAGCGCTTAAGTATTCCTAGTCACGTGCCTAAGTTTTCCCCTCCAGAGCTCTTCCAGAGTCAATCCGGAGCCCGTACGGAGTCCGTACGGAGCCGGAACGGAGTCCGTACGGAGTCCATACGGAGTCAAAGCGGAGTCCGTACGGAGTCCGTCCAGACTTCCGGACTCAATTTAGAACCTTAAAACCATAATAAAAAATCTAGAAAAATTACACATAATAGAGCTACTTCCCCTTTACATACCAAACTAATTTTCGTAGTCTGCGCAGCTCTAATTACCCCGTGAAAATTCATCAAAGTTAAGTAATTTTTGAAAACGTAAATATTTCTATAAAACTTTAAAATTCATTTAAAAATTTAAGAAAAATAGTAAAAATTCTGGGAAAATTTCCCAAGGCTCTTGAGTGACTCGACTTAATACTTATAAATTTTTTAGACCGTAAAAATAAGTTTTCTCTGTAAATTAAATAGTTTTCGTGTAGGCATTCGCTCGTGACCAATTTCTTCATATTTAAAACTCAAATAAATTAAATAAAACCCCTTTTTATAAAAAAAATAAATAATAACACCAATCTTGCATGCCGTGATAACTCCATTTACATATTTAGGTGCCGTACTAAACTTTAGGCTACCACATCCTCCCTCCAATCGAGAATGTCCCCATTCTTAAAACTTTGCATAAGTGGTCAAACACAATATTCATCTTTAACCTTCAACCACCATCTTCTTTAATCAACTATAAAATTCATCTTCATCAATATGTCTTCCAAAGAACTTGTCGCTCCATGTGAACTCTGCGCTCGATACCAGGTACCTTGTTTAATGTCCAACCCTAATCTTCCTGGCAGAACAGCTTGCGACTTATGCCGTGTAAAAAAAGTCAAATGCAACCGGCCAATAGTTCCTTCTAAAACAAACGTATATTTAGGACCAGCAGCTCTCCCTGATCCCTCAACTTCTAAAAAGCGATCCAAAATTCCTGTCTTCTTAAAACGAATAAGATCAAAAACAGCTTCAAAAGTTCAATCTTCATCAACGGATCCCGGCCTAATTTTGCCTTCACAAGATCCTAATCCTATAACGCCAGTACCCCCAACTAACTTTGCTGAGACTATGTTTCCTGGCTCTAAATGTAAGACCCTATTTATCTTACTAAAAAAAACTTTTAATAAAAATTGACTAAACCTATGACTTAATAACATATTTGAACTTCTAGCTGTCGAAATAACCAACACTGATGATGTTGGTAGAGTGAAGACGGACTATATCAATCATTACCCAAATTTTCATTGCTATCTTTTTCTTGACTTTACTAATGAGTTGAAACGAAAAATGCTGGCCTATTTTCAAGAAACTCCAGCTAATAACCATGAAGACCTCATGAAAAGAAGATTTTTAATGCAAAGCTTTGATAATGATGTTGAACAATTTCAAAGAAATTATCTTTGCTAACAGTATAACTTGATAAAATTTTGTTTTTGCTTGGTCTTCTTAAACATTCAACATAAATGATGTTTTCTTTCTTCTCTGGCTTGATATAACATAAAATAAAATAATATAAATCTTGTGATGATTCCACTACTGAGAGCAAGGTTTGAATCCCTTCAGACTCCCATATACCAGTCTTCCTTCTTGTCACAGCATTGAGAGAGTGGATCTTCCTATGAGCCGAATACTCCTGATTCCAACCTCATAGGGCCCCCCACTGAGCCGAATTCTATGATTCCAATCTCGCCATAAGGTCCTCCAAGCTTCACACCAAAAAAAAAATGGCCTAACTATGAGGCACTAAAAAAATCATTCCCTAAAATCCAACTACCATCCTAACTTCTGATTCCTTCATCACAATTTTCAAACTTTGCTATACAGCAAACCCATAAAATACTTTTGCCAGGCTTCCAATAATAATTTTAACTTTAGACCATGTTAAAGCGCCACAAATTTCACCTAATTAAACATTATGCTTTCCATAGCATCATTACCACCTAAAATTTTAGCCTCCTAAAGCTTATCAGCACCCAATTCCAGAAATAATTGAATAACCAGTTTAGAGTCATAGTGGACAGTGATAAATTAAAATATTGAATTGAGTTATCCAAACAAGATTGACATTCCAGTTTAAAGTCTTGGTGGACCAAAAATATAATTGATTGCCAGTTTATGGTCTTGGTGGACCAAAGATCGTTTAAGTGCATAAATATCTTGATATATTCCTAAGTAAGGCCTAGGCTTGACCAAAGATTGAATAAATTTGATAATCCAGTTTAATTTCATAGTGGACCAAACATTTGATCGACAAGTAATCCAGTATAAAGCCATAGTGGTCCAATGAATGTTGAATTATCCTGCAGATATTAATTTTCCAGTTTAAAGTCATAGTGGACTAAACAATGAATGAACTACCAGTTTAAAGTCATGTTTGACCAAACATTTAATCGATAAGAAATCCAGTTTAAGGTCATGTTGGACCCAGCACATGATAATAGTCCAGTTTAAAGTCTTGGTGGACCTAACAACTTCTCTATCCTTGAACCCAGATTTTGCCACCAGCTTTCTTCATCCTAGTTTCAAGTTTTCTTCTTCAAAAAAATATCTCCTAACAAGATGAAACCTTCTGACTTCATTGCTTCAGCTGATCAATCTTGCAAATACTGTGCCTTCACCCATAGGGAATGTATCTTCTCTTTTAACTGGCAAAAGCACACTTATAACAGGGCCTGTTTATCCTGCTATGAGAAGAAAAGAAAATGTTCTGGCTTGAACTGTGGTTCTTTCCCCATCACTGCTACTAGCTTCGCCGCCTTCTGAAAACCTCTTCCTTCTTCTTCACCTTCTACTCCACCCCCTATTCCATCAACCTCTAAAGATCCCATACCTTTTTCTCCATCAACCTATTTAAATCTTTCTCCACCACCTAATCCTCTGGGTCATTCTCTCCAATCTAGACTTGCTGCTACTCCCCCAAGAACTCTTGCTGCTCCCAGGGCCATGCTTCAACCTTCTAACAATTCTTCTCCTTCTTCCAACATCTTGAAGCATAAAAGGTCCTATAATAGCCAGCAGTCTTCATCTTCTCTTGTATCATCCAAAAGGCCCAGAACATCTACTTCAAACACCAAATCCAACACCAGTCCTCCTCATCTATCAAAAATAAAAAATCCTTTCCTAAACATAAAAAATCCCACTCCATTACCAAGTAAGCCATTTATCTATGATCATGATAGTGTTGACACAGGTTAGTTGTCTCTTTTTATTTTCTTAATCTTCAGGTTTTAATTTGCTGATATTTTAATTTGATAAGCGTCCACCGGTTCTCCAATTTCATATTCTGCTTATGAACTACCAGAACCTAATCCAAGCTTCCCTAGAGTTCCAATTCACCTAGTGTCTGAAAAGCTTTTTGCTAATTTTAATAACCTTATCGCTTATTTCCAACAATACCCGCCCTCTGATAGATCAGAATCTTGGATGAGAGAGCAACTGTTAAGAGACCTTTTCAAAATAGCCAACTGGCTTCAACACTATCGTGACCGTGAAATAAGATTCGAATCCCAGGAAATCAATCAAGGTCCTTCTAAATTTTCTAATTTCGATTCTTCAAAAGATAACAACCCTTGATGGTGTTCTTCCTGGTATGTAGCTTTCTTGAATAATGTTTGAAAAATAAAATATAAACATCTAAACTACCTAAAACTAAAATACCTTTTATTTATTTTATTTTATTTTATTTTTATTTTTTTTATTTTTTATTATTTATTTATTTTATTTATTTTTTTTTTTTTATTTATTATTTATTATTTTTTTTTTTTATTATTATTTTTTTTTTTTTTATTTTTTTATTTTTTTATTTTTTATTTTTTATTTTTTATTTTTTATTTTTTTATTTTTATTTTTTATTTTATATTTTTAGTTATTTTATTATTTTTATTATTATTATTATTATTATTTTTTTTTTTAATTTAAAAAAGATAGTTTTGAAATAAAAGTTAAAATTTAATTTTTAAAGAAAGATAAACGAATGTGAAAAGAAAGATAGAAAAAGTAATATTTTTTTTTTTTTTTTTTTTTTTTTTTTTCAAAATAAAATTTTTAAAGATGCCCCCCGGCCATTTGATGAGCCGTACCCTCGACATCATACCCACATCCAAGTGCAACTTGATGTGGTTACACAATTTTGAGAAATTGAAAAGAAAAGAAAATAAATGAAAGTTTTTAGAAGATAATTTTTATAATGATGATCACTGGGTGGGCTCCCTCCAATTTATAAAATGATTAGAGACCACCAGCGAGCATCACCTTTACAATAATTCATAATATATATTAAAGAAAAGAAATCACAATCTAACATAAAAAAAATCAAAAACAAAATAAAAAAAATCTTGAATCCGGCGTTGAGAGCAGTGTCTCTTGATTCGTTCCAGTTTATAGTCTTAGTGGACTTCCTAAAATTAAAAGACAAAGCCAGGATTCAACTAGAAACAGGGAAAATTTTGGAAACGAACATTATGGGGTAATTGTGTATAGAGCAGCCAGCCCATCAATTACCCCCACACTTGCCAATATTAAATTAAGAAGGTTCCCCTGTGAACACTTCTTCCAATAAATTTTAAAATTTTTCCAACACTATCTTCACCCATATATTAAGAATTTTAAATTTTGAAAATTTTCAATGAAGGTTTTCTCGTATTTCGTTATGTTTCATCACAGTTTCGTTGCCCATATGCAGTGTAACGATAGTAAAGTATTTTTTTATAAAAATAAGAAGATAGTTTATACTCGTTGCGGAGGTATAAAATTTGATAAATGTCATTTAAAATTGTAGTTTATCCTCATTTCGGAGTTGATAAAATTTAAGAAATTTCATAGTTTATCCTCATTGCGGAGGAAGACTTCGGCACTCCTGGTGCCTCTAGGATAGAACCATTTCACTTGATCAGCCGCTACCCTCTTCTTCAATACTACTCCATCCAACTCTTCTAGCACATATGAACCGCCGGAAACTTGCTCCTTGATTTTATATGGTCCATTCCACCTATCTGCAAACATTTTTCCCCACTGACTTTCCAAACTCCTATTATACACCAGGACCATATCTCCTGGGTTCAAAGGTTTCCTTAATCGATGTGCCAACCGCTCATCCCAATATCTGACTGATTGATTTCGGATCTTCATCATCCGCGAATATGCCTTTTCTAAATATTCTTCTTTCTTTTCTAGCTGCATCATTCTTGCACACAATAATTCTTCAGTAGTTTTGACCGTGTCCCAGTCAACTCCAAGATATGATTCAGCTTCTAAATCAACTGGTAAAACTGCTTTCTGTCCAAAAACAAGTTCATAAGGTGAAAATCCGGTCGTCCTTTTGGCAGTGATTTGATCAGCAAATAAAACTAAAGGTAAATAGTGCCTCCACTTTTCGGCACTTGTCCCACACATTTTAACTAAAGCATCCTTAATAACTTGATGCCCTCTTTCAACCATGCCTTCAGCTTCAGGATAATATGGGGTTGCTACCCTAACCTTTGATCCAACTTTCAATACGGCCTCTTTAAACTCTGTCCCAAATTCAGGACCTCCATCTACTGTCACCAACTTCATCACCCCATACCTATATACCCAATTATTCAAAAAAAATTCTGCCACTTTTTTTGGCAGTTAAATTAATAAGAGGAGCTGCCTCTACCCAACCAGATAAATCATCTCTGGCCACAATTAAATATTTATACCGTCCCTCTTTTATATGAACGGCATCTAAACTAACTCTTCCAAAGAGCGTATATTCACCGGTCGCGCGTCCAGGTTCTTTTGGCCTTAAATAACTTCGTCTTTGACATTCTTCGCATGACTGAACCCACTGTTTAACAGCCATCTTCATGCCAGGCCACCAAAATCGATCAGAAATTCTTCTAAATGTTTCTCCAACGCCTCTATGCCCGAGATCTTCATGCAGTGATTTCAAAACTAATTCTTGCCCCTTCTGTTGAGTTATAACTACTTGAGGATTTGGATACCTCCTCCTCATTAAACGTCGACCAGATAGGTAAAATGTAGATGACTTCCTCTTGATAGCCACCCATTCATCGTCTTCACAATCTTCTGGCCTCTCTAAAGTCAACAAATATTTGACTAACAAAAAATAAAAACCAGTCTGACCCCAGACTTCATCTTGAAAATCGATTAATATAACATCAATAGGGACTTCTCTATCACCAATATCACCTGCACATGAATGAGCCAATAAGCGTTGACCCCTAAATAAATCTTTAATTGAGCTATGTCGACATTTTTCTTCTGAACCTTTGGATCCTTCGTAAACCGTATTTGAAAATACCTCTTTCTCTTTATCCACCCTTTTATTTAAATTCTCTAATTTTCCAACATATACACCATTCCTTAATTTACTACTATCCCACACTACCAATCCATCTTCCTCTACATACACCACATCTTCTTCTACCTCCTCTCTGCCGAATTTATATACACCTTTTCCAACACCTTTATTAACATAAAAACTATTTTCCAGTTTATCCTCTTGGTGGAGGTCATCATCATCATAATCTAAACACAATAGTCCTGCCAGTTTAACCTCATGGGGGAGGTATGGAAAGTCTTCAGCTCCTTTAGTGCTGGCTTTGATAATAGGTATATCTTCATCGAACTCTTCTGAGTCTGAATCTTCTTCAGTGGGTGGTCTCCTTGATAAACCATCTGGCATAGTAAAAGTTTTGCCAGGCTTATGAACTAAATCAAACGAAAAATGTTGAATAAAAGCTACCCATCTCGTCATGGGTGCATTCGGTAAACTTGGGGAATTAATCATCTGGATTAACGATTTCGCATTCACTTGCAACTCAAAATGTTGCCCCCACAAAATATGCTGAAGTTTCTTCAGTATTTTCGCCACACCACATAATTCCAATTTTGGTTGAGAATATCTTGATTCGACCTCAGTAAATACTACAGATTCATACCTAACTGGCCTGACGTAACCAGCTTTATCCATCTGAGACAAAACCGCCCCAGCTGCAACCTGACTTGAATCAACTGCTAAATAAATTCTGCCAGCTTCTTTTCCATAATCCAACTTGTGCAGGACTAAATCCTTCCCCACAACCTCCTTCAACTTCACAAACGCCTTCTCACACTCTTCATCCCACTCCCAGTCTGCATCCTTTCTCGTTAACCGTCTCAATGGAGCTGCCAATGAAGAAAAGTCCTTGATAAACATTCTAACATATACGCAAACGCCTAAAAACCCTCTAACTTCGGTCGTATTCTTGGGTCTTGGCCAGGACTGAATTTTGTTAACTTTCTTCTTGGACATAATCCTACCCTCTCTACATACCACATGGCCTAATATTTCTAAGGCTGGAACACAACATGAAAATTTTGAACCTGAAATAGTTAAACCAGCCTCTTCAATTCGAAACAAGATTCTTTCTAAAGTAATTGCAAACTCCCAAATGAATTCGCGTATCCCGGGATTCTCTTCCAACACCTGGTTATCATAGTCGGTTGTTGGTCCCTTAATTCCTCCATCATCTATAAAGATTCCAGCATATTGTGGAATTTCATCTTGAAGGATCCAAGCCATTTGAGCTTGATAAACTGCAACCGAATTTGTTGCTCCTTGAGGTAATCTTGTTAACTGTAAACGTCCAAGTGGCGTATTGAATGTAGTGAGAGGCCTTGAGTCCGGATGTAACTCTCTCTCATCATATCCACCCATAATATCTCCCAATCCATAACACACTCTCCCTGCAAATGCTTCAACAAACTCCTCAGCACTAGGCGGTATCCCAGCATCCTTTATTTTAACCCTATTTAATTCCCTAAGATCATGAACAACTCTAAGCTTGCCATTCGGTTTCTTGATACAAAATACTGGACTAGAATAACTTGACGTTGATTGCTCATACAGTCCAGTGGGTATCCTTTCTCTGACAACTTCAATATAGGCTTCTTTTAATGCAGCTGGAATAGGAATCGGTTTCTGCTGCCACGGTTCATGACATACCACAGGAATCTTGTAAGGCTCCCCATAGGAATGCTTCAACACACCCCTCTCCTCTTCTACAAAAGCAATGGCCTTCTCTCGCTTGACCATCACATCCAACAACAACTTCTTCTCTTCTCCAGACAACTAACCATCAGGTCCAAAATTAACAACACCCAGTCTCTCAAAAGTGATTCTTGACGTCTCATAAAATTCAGGCGGATTCTTTACCAAGGGACTTTCATAAGGATCTCTTGATAACCTTGGTCTTCTCAAAGGTGGATTTAATTCAGCAGGTAGCGGTTCATTAATAGGTCGAACTTTATTTGCTACTTTCTTATATTTGGCTGCGTCCACATCTAAATAAACTTGAGGTAAAACATTTTCTTTTGTATTGCCATTAAAACTTTCATCAAATAAATCTTCTTCATCGCCAGAGTCAGAATAAGAAAAATTAGAAAAATATTTTATTTCATTTTTAAATTTCACCCTTTTCTCCTTTCCCTCGTCTAATTTATAAACAGATTTTCCAACACCTTTTCTTCCCTTATCCAACAGTAAATCACCCGTAAAGAAAGTTGGCAGTTTAACCTCTTGCTGGAGGACCGGAATTGAATTTTCACAAAAATTATTTTTTTGTGTTTTAATTATACTGAGATTTTTTATTGGATTTTGATGTGATATTTGCAGTTTACCCTCTTGCTGGAGGTCCAAAATAGAAGGAGACAATTGCAGTTTAACCTCTTGCTGGAGGCCCATAAACATACCCTTCCAATTTTTATCCAACCTAATTTGGCCCATTTTACCTTTTTCACCATTTTTAAATTTAATAGAAAAACCGGGTAAATCCAATAAACATATAGAAAAGTCCAAAACGTATTTGCACTCCAAAGTAATATTAACAGAAAATAATTGAGAATCCACTTGAATTATCTCCAAGTGAGCTGACCTATTGCAATCCGGGATCTCATCCTGAGGAGAGATTACAACATTTGAGCGATCAGCCCCTGCTACCCCAAAAAATGAGGGCATTCTTCCTTTTCCAACAAACATAATTCACCAGAAGCCGTCCGTTTTATATGCCGCTTCTTGGTACAAACACAACACTGGCACAGAGTAGTAATCCCTGGCCGTGTTTCCCAACCTTCATCTCCAGGAGGCGCTAAACGCATATGTAACCTCCGCATATCTTCACCAGTGATCTCCAAACTAATCCCCATGCCAGCTTGATACCCTATCCTGGCCTCAAAATCCATCAAAAAAGGACCACCAAGAACAGTTTTGACTGCTCCTCTGGCCACATAAAAGTGAACCTTACCAACAGATCCACCAATGCCTAACCTGACATGCTCAGCTGTACCCATCAGCTCTGTTGCATGCCCTCCAATGCCTCTGAGGTTTCCCCCAGTTCCACTTTTAATTGGCAAGCCTATACTCGTTGCTTGCTCCAATGAAATTAAATTAATTTGAGACCCTGAATCGACCAAGGCATTTACTTCTTTACCATTAAGAGTTACCACCAGGTAACCCAGGGGAGCGGAAAAATGCGTATCTACATCTTCCCCAAACTTCTCAGCATTTTCACAAATATATTCCACCTCTCCAGTGGAAACCCGACGCCTCGTCAAATGCTTCTTTTTCTTTTCAGAAAGCACCGGACTAATCGTAAATAACTCCTCCAAAGATAAGGGAATCTGAAGTTGATTCACCCTATTCAAAACTGCGTCCATCGCATTAGCTTGACCAGAAACTACTGGCCGCTCATACTGGACCTTTGATTTAACAACCTTGGCCCTGGGTACCTCTTGAGGTCCAACCGAGCCATCTTCACCCCCCATTATAACATCTTCACTTTCTATAACCCTAACTCCGTCACCAGCTTCTTGCACTAATCCTGATCCATCGCTAGTCCTTCTTACACCCTCCATTGGGATGGGACCGCTAAAACTTGGTCTGGGTAGAGACGCCAACGGTACGTCCTCCTCAGAATCCGAATCAACCTCTGGCATAGGCTCACCATTTAAATCAAACTTGCCATAACTAGGGGGCCCCATATCAGCAATCCCCTTCTGCATTTTATATAATTTGTCCTTAGAGTAAGGGTTCAATTTGTTGACGGCGGTTTGAGCACTAGAATTCTTGTCCTTAGAGTAAGGGTTCACTTTGTTATTGGCCTTGCCAGGATTAGCCCTCAATTGGCTCTGAATGCTACTTTTTGCCTTAGTAGCGGCTGCTCTTCTAGCAGCATTAACATCGTATTCGCCAGCCATACAGCTACCCTCCACCTGGGCAACCGTCGCCAGCTCTAAACCACCAAAAGAAGTAGAAAATGTGGCTTTACTGACCTCTTTCTCCTTTCCCTTGTCAGCTTTACCACCATTACCATTACTATTTTTGCCACTCTTGGCATTAACATTTTCATCCGTCACCTCTTCAAATCTGGCCCTCCTTTCAGCCGTTAAACTTCTTCTGACCAAATCAGAAGGAGACTGTCCATCACTGGGCTTGATGAACGAAACATCAGGAAATTTATAAACTTTACCATCAAATAAAACTCGCCCAGAATCCATATCCTTATCAAGAGCAAAACAAACTGTTGCTCTGTGACCCCTCCTATTGCAATAGGAGCACACCTTTGGCTCATCATAGCCACCTCTATATCCATTACCACCATTCCCACCATTTCTCCTATTGCCTGGGAAGCGGTTACCGTTGTTATTGCCATTATAATTTCGACGTTCATAACCTCTGGATTGATAAGAAGTTGACGTCGACAAAGAAGCAATTGGGGCCTTATTGGCCTTCTGAGTTTCTTGAACAAATATTTTTAATTGTTTCGTTAAATCGGCCAAGTGATCGACCATCTTATTATCTACATTGCCCTCCACTTTAGCAGCAGGTAATCCCATTTGTGCCTTCTTGGCCTCCTGGGCTTTGACCATAATATCGTTGTTTTCGGCCAAAACCTCGCTAACCTTGCTAACATATTGAGTGCATGACTCTTGATATTTGTCCAACGCCAATAACTTTAGATGGGCTTGAATGTTGTCCTTGATAACCTCCAGAGCCGGCAGTTTCTGCTCACCATTAGGCAGTTCCTTCATCAAATCTTTTCTTGAAAGATCCTTCAAGACGTCCATACGAACATCCCTGCTGCATGCTGTCCAAAACAAATCTTTTGCTTGGTTCTCATGCACTAACTCGTCAACCAGTATGAGATATTCCACCACTTCATCAAACTGAACACAGAGCTTTTTGAAGTCAGCCATAGAAGAAACTTCACCTTTTGCTTGCCAGTCTCCAACAATTTTATTGAGGTCCATCATAGTAAACCTAACACCCCATCTATCAATCATAGCTTTAGAAAGCTTAACCCAATCCTTGTCCTTGAATGCCTGCATAGCAATAACCTCTTTTTCCACCTCCCTATCAGCAATAAAAAATCTAACTTGCTTCACCATGTCCACATGAGAAGCACCATCAACAGCAGCAGCAGCTTCATACCTGCTAATGAACCATTTAACCTCCTCCCCATCAAACTTTGGGCCATCCCAAGAAACAATTCTAACTGAGGGAGTAAGAGGGTTAGAAGATCCAGAGGCAACAGCAGAAGAAGACATCCCAATAAGTAATGAAAAGCGTTAACAATCGATAAAATAACAAGCCTCTTGCAGGCCAATAACAAAAATCCAATTAGAGTTCCAGAAAATATGCCTCTTGCAGGCTAATAACGTTCTTGATCCAAGTAAGTCTTTAAAGAAAGCTAGAGATTTCGAACCCCACGTTGGGCGCCAACTATGGTAAGGTAAACTCTTACAGTCACCTTGCTGTAAGCAGAATCCGGAGGAGATATGTGGATTTAGCTGAAAACCCCGTCCTTCCAATAAAAATAACAAAATGGGAGTTCTAAATCACTAAGCTAACCAATCTACTTGAATCTGATTGATAAAATAATGAAACTCTAAAATAATTAACGCTTATTGAGATTTAAAGAAAGTGGCTGTTGATAAAAGAAATACTGATGACAACAATTAAGGTGTACCAGTGAAAGATCTGTAAAGATTGACTTTTATGTTCTTATAATAATTTGAATTTTTATGAGACAGCAATAATCAAGTCCCAGCGATGAAGACCTTTCTAAAGATACCCTGTATGAAGTGTGATTTAAATTGTTGAGTTGTATTTCTAAAATGTTATATATAAAATATAAAGTTATAAGGGTATTACAATTTATTTAATTTGTTGAGTAATAAAAAATGAGACCGTGGTGGTTAATGATTAAGCTGTATGATGTGTCCCCCCTCTCAATTTCGAGTTTGAGAAGCGCTTAAGTATTTCTAGTCACGTGCCCAAGTTTTCCCCTCCAGAGCTCTCCCAGAGTCAATCCGGAGCCCGTACGGAGTCCGTACGTAGTCCGTCCGGACTTCCGGACTCAATTAGAACCTTAAAACTATAATAAAAAAATCTAGAAAAATTACACATAATAGAGATACTTCCCCTTTACATACCAAACTAATTTTCGTAGTCTGCGCAGCTCTAATTACCCCGTGAAAATTCATCAAAGTTATGTAATTTTTGAAAACGTAAATATTTCTATAAAACTTTAAAATTCATTTAAAAATTTAAGAAAAATAGTAAAAATTCTGGGAAAATTTCCCAAGGTTCTTGAGTGACTCGACTTAATACTTATAAATTTTTTAGACCGTAAAAATAAGTTTTCTCCGTAAAATAAATTGTTTTCGTGTAGGCATTCGCTCGTGACCAATTTCTTCATATTTAAAACTCAAATAAATTAAATAAAACCCCTTTTTATAAAAAAAATAAATAATAACACCAATCTTGCATGTCGTGATAACTCCGTTTACATATTTAGGTGCCGTACTAAACTTTAGGCTACCACACCGCAATTCCACATCTTCATCCTCACTTCCAACTTCCAAATCTTCAAATCTTGATTCATCTTCTGAATCACATCTTCTAAAATTGTACAGTTTACCCCCATGCTGGAGGCCCAAAAATTGATCTTGATGATCTTCTCTCTTCATAATTTTCTGCAGTTTAACCTCATGCTGGAGGCCCAAAAATAGATCTTGACAATCTTCACAAAAATATTTTGCATCTTCTTTCTTAATTATCTTCTTTTTTTTTTCTTGATTTTCATGAATTATCTTGAAATTTTTATCTTCTTTTCTTGAGTTTTCTTTTGACCTACAAAAATAACCAGGGGTTTCCCCAATGCTCACAGGTGTGGCCCAGGTAATGTTTTTGAAAGGTGTAGAAGAGACCCTAGCGGTGAACAAATGGGATGACTTACTTTTAGACCCCAATCTCACCGCCCAAAACTTTTCCGCATATCTTTCAATAAAGATATATAACCAATCTTCTTGCTTGAACTTGAATTAAAAGAAATTAAAATCTTGAGATGGAACAGAGACTTGATAGAAAACTTGATGAATACTTGCAGAGAAGAGAAACATTAAAAAGAGAAAGTTGAAAATCAACTTGGTATATCTCCAAGGGAGCTGACCTACTACAACCTGGGATTTCCTCATCTCGGGGAGAGGTTGTAGCACTAGGGTGATCAGCCCTCATTACTCTAAAAAAGACAGACTCTCAATAGAGCCTGAGCCACACTCCAAAAAACCAGAGGCAGCACCCACTTCCTTCCTTCTCCTGCAACAGTTCATGCACTGGAAAATTGAAGATAAACCAGTCCTGGTCTCCCAAAAATCCTCTCCAGGGGATGAGAACCTCATGTGAAGTCTCCTTTCATCTTCACCAGTCAACTCCAAACTGATTGCCAAATCAAATTGATAACCAATTCTTGCCTGAAAATCCATCAAGAATGGCCCACCCAAAACTGCCTTTACATTACCTTTAGCAATGTAAAAATGAACCTTATCTGAGGCTCCGCCAACATCTAACTTCACAAACTCTGAAGTTCCAACCAATTCAGTGACATGGCCACCGATCCCTCTCAAACTCCCACCAATACCAGTTTTGATGGGGAGGCCCATATGAGTTGCCTCAAACAAAGAAATCAGGTTTATCTGAGAACCTGAATCCACCAATGCCCATGCCTCCCTGCCATTCAGAGTGACATTGACATATCCCAGAGGAGCAGAAAAATGAGTTTCCAACCCCTCACCAAACTTTTCAGCAGAATCACAAATGTATTCTACCTCACCAGAAGAAACTCTTCTCCTGGTCAACAACTTTTTCTGTCTATCAGCAAACCCTGGACTGATAGCATAAGATTCCCCATAAGATAGGGAAACCTGACCCTGATTCATCCTTTCCAGGACAGGGTCCATAAAATTAACTTGACCAGAAACTACTGGCCTCTCAAAGTGAGCTCTTTGCTTCACCACCTTGGTCCTAGAAGATTCTTGAGGACCAGCACCACCAACGGGTTTACCATTAACAGGAACCAAACCAGATCCCTCACCAGAACCTCTAACTCCAGCAGGCTTTGGCAATGAAGCCAAAGGGACATCCTCCTCAGAGTCAAAATCCACCTCCATTGGCATTGGCTCACCATTCAGGTCCAATGCACCAAAACTAGGGGGGCCCATGTCAGCCATACCCTTCTGCATCTTGTACAGTTCCTCTTTGCTGTACCTCCTCCTAGCTGCACTCAGCTTAGGATCCACCTTTGAAGCATTTGGCTTTGGTTGGGCCTGAGAACTGCACTTAGGCCTTCCCACCTTTCCTGCTTCCACATCATAAACACCAGCCAAGAATTCACCACTTGACTGTCCACCACAAGAATAAAACTCCAAAACACAAAAGGAAGTAGAAAAAGAGACCTTATTGACCTCCTTCCCCTTTCCCTTGACATCTTCATCTGCCTTAGCAGAAGACTTCCCCTGATCAGGAATCTCCTCAAACCTTGGCCTCCTTTGATTGAGACCACCCCTTCTCCTGACCAAATCAACAGGAGCCTGCCCCTCACTGGGCTTAACAAAAGAACCATCAGGGAACTTGAAAACCCTGCCATCAAATTCCACCTTTCCTTCAGACACATCCCTGTTCAATGCCCAACAATCATTGGACCTGTGCCCCCTCCTGCTGCAATAAGAGCAAACCCAAGGATCACTCCTACGAGCCCTCCTATCAAAATCTCTAGGCTGAGAAGGTGCCTTATTAACCTTCTTGGCCTCCTGAACAAAAATATGCAGCTGCTTTGTAAGATAAGCCAACTGCTCCACCATTGGGTCCCTCTCCTGTTTGGGAACCTGCACCAAATTCTTCTCCTCCTTCTTCTCCCTAACTTCCTCTTCAGCCAAAGCCTCACTGACTTTGCTGACATACTTGGTACACCCCTCCTGATAGGTGTCCACAGCCAATAACTTCAAATAGGCCTCAACAGCCTCCTTCACCTTATCCAAGGCAGGCAACTTCTGGTCCCCATTAGAAAGAGTCTTCATCAATTCCTTTCTTGATAACTCTTTCAACACATCCATCCTGACATCTCTAGCCAGGGCAGACCAAAAAAAATCCTTGGCAGCATTTTCATGTGCCAGCTCCTCCACTTCCACCAAATATTCCACCACAGGATCAAACTGTAGCAGAAACTTCCTGTAACTATGTAAGTTACCAACACCACCATAAGATTGCCATTCACTGACAACCTTGTTCAGATCCACCATAGTGAGCCTGACACCCCATCTATCTACCATCTCCCTACACAACAATTTCCAATCCCTCTTCTTGTAGCCAGACATGGCCACAATCTCCTTCTCCACTGACCTATCACCAATGATGAAGATGATCTGCTTCACCATGTCCAGGTAGGAAGCACCATCCACTCCAGCAGCAGTTTCATACTTCTCTAGAAACCACTTGACATCCTCCCCATTAAACTTGGTACCATCCCAAGTTTTAATCCTTACACAATCCCTAACCATCACAGAAGGAGGACCATCCCCCCACTGAAATTCACCACAGGAATAGCAGCACCAGAAGCCATTCTTCCAGTCCAAAATACTAAAAAGAGCCAACCAAAGAAAACAGAGATTCCAAAGAACTAGCAAGTTCTTACCCTACGTTGGGCACCAGAAATGTAGACAATCCTATAGTACTAGCTATAGGCCTTGACCAAGGGATTTGGAGAAAAACCAGAGAGAAAATCCCCTGTCCCTTTAGAAAAATAGAGTGAGATTTAATTGCTAAAGTAAGTTGGTTCCTGTTTTGCTAAAGCCCCTTTTCAACACACTTGACTGCTTGATGAGCCAAGAATGTAGCCCCAGATAGACTACCAGACCAAAGAATTGAAATGTAGAACAAAGTCCACACCAGAGACAGCAAAGATACTTGATGTAGGCTGCAAATCCATACCAGAGACAGCAATAATACTTGCTATAGCTTGCAAGACTATAACAGAGAAAACAGTTGCCAAAGTTAAGTTAAATAAAGAACTCATTTGCAACAAACACAGCCAATTGTGTCCAGAAAACAGTGAAAACTGAGTGAGGAACAATGATATCACCTCTGGTGTAGACAATCCTATAGTACTAGCTATAGGCCTTGACCAAGGGAGTTGAAGAAAAACCTGAGAGAAAATCCCCTGTCCCTTTAGAAAAATAGAGTGATATTAACTTGCTAAAGTAAGTTGGTTCCTGTTTTGCTAAAGCTCCTGTTTAACACACTTGACTTCTTGATGAGCCAAGAAAGTAGTCCCCAGATAGACTACCAGACCAAAGAACTGAAATGTAGAACTAAGTCCACACCAGAGACAGCAAAGATACTTGATGTAGGCTGCCAATCCACACCAGAGACAGCAATAATACTTGCTATAGCTTGCAAGACTATAACAGAGAAAACAGTTGCCAAAGTTAAGTTAAATGAAAAACTCACTTGCAACAAACACAGCCAATTGTGGCCAGAAAACAGTGAAAACTGAGTGAGGAACAATGATATCACCTCCAGATGGTTGTATGATGATTAAGGTTGCCCCAAACTATCTTATTCACTATGTACACACAATCCACTAACTAAGAGCCCATGCGCACCCACCAATCTGGCGCATGTACCTTCCAAATTGCATAAAAAACCCTCCTAAAGCGCTCCCCAACCTCCTAAAACAGAGGCGGGCGGGCCGCCCGACGTCGGAGATGCCGCCTGAAGCGGCCCGGCCTCCCTGAAGCCATAAAACCAATAAAAACCACTAATCTACTTAGAAAAATTAGCTACAACTACTAAAACCTTTAAAACACGGAATTTCACTATAACAATATTGAGACATGAAATATAGAGAAAAATTAGCTCTATCCAATGGTACTAAGAACTTAACCCTAAGACTTAAGGTTAGCCCGTAAAACACAAAAAACAAAATTAAATAGCAATCTTTTATAAATGAAAAATGAGGAAATGACCCCTTAAAACTCAGAATATGAAAAATGTCTACAAGACATAAAATATAGAGAAAAACCAGGGCTATCCAACGATATCACCCACATACCCGCAGACCCAATATTCACGGAATAAAACCAGAAAATTACCCAATTCTTTAACAAAGGTCAATTAAGACATGCAAAAACCACGCCAAATCAAACAACAAAGGCCCCTGCCAATGTTGGAAGACCACATCCTCCCTCCAATTGAGAATGTCGGCATTCTTTCTTCATCCAACCACCATGTTTAACCTTCTTCCCAAATCTGCCTCTGAAATGGGTCCCTGCCAATACTGCATCGACAATAATTTAATCTGCACCATGACACCACCTGTTCATCCATACAGAACGTCCTGCAATGTCTGCAAATCCAGAAAGAAGACCTGCCACAGACCTGGTCCACTTTCTTCCACAACAGATTCACATCCACCTCAACCTGGTCCTTCTTCTGCCAGCACCAAAAGATCTAGGCCATCATTCCTGATACCCAGATTAATCAAAAAGCTCCACCCTTCCCAGAAGAGTGCCACAACCCACAAAACATCTAGTTCCCCCATCCCTGGTCCATCTGATGGTAAAGAACATTCATTTCTTCCTTCAACTTTAAAACTGATAACTTCTCAGTTCCTCCCTCTTCTGATAGTGATGATAAAAATGTAGGATCCATCTCACCACCAACACCAACGCACTTACCCACTATCAAAGCAAAGTTCCAACAACACACATCTCAACAGAAACAACTTCTGCTTCACTACTTCCAATCCACTCCTGCTAGAGATCCACAGGACATTGATAACAGAAGACACATCATTCACCAGTTCAAAGCTAATTCTGAACACTTCATTTCATCTCTTGATTCCCTCTGTAATTCCACTAGTACTTGAGTTTGATTCAGAAAAGAAAAATTGACCACACCCTCTAAAGGATGTAACCACAAACAACCCTCAGTTTTAAGTCTTGGGGGACCATCCTCATTTTATAGTCTTGGGGGACTCTAAAACCCTCAGTTTAAAGTCTTGGGGGACTCAAAAACCTAAATCATAAACCCAGAACCAGAGATCAACCACATTAAGACACGGAGAAAAAACTAAAATTCTGGGGTAATTGTAAATAGAGCTGCCAGCCCATCAATTACCCCCAAACTTGCCTTTGCTAAATTCAGAGGCTCCCCCTGTGGATACCCTCCACCAATCTTTCAAACCCAACTCCAACAACAAAAAACTCCTTTTTCCTCAGTTTATAGTCTTGGGGGACTTACAACCATCAGTTTAAAGTCTTGGGGGACTAACACAGTGTTCAGTTTAAAGTCTTGACGGACTAGCCTTGATAAAATCTTGAAATCAGCCAGTTTAAAGTCTTGGAGGACTACTAGATCCACAGTAGTAAAATTAAATTCTTGAATAAATCTTTAAAACCAGCCAGTTTTAAGTCTTGGAGGACTAACAGAAACCAGATTTCAGTTTAAAGTCTTGATGGACTGACGGAATTTTGCATAAAATAGACGCATCCAATTTCATACAGACCACCCCTACAGCCAACCTGCTGAACTTCCACCTTCACTTCATCATCTACCCATCACTGACAACAATCTCCTCCTATCCCTTTTCATCATCTTTTCTCACCACAGATCATGGCTGGATCTCCTGATGTTAACCCTTCTACTCTCCCTTGCTTCACTGCTCCCAAGGACTATGCCTGAAAACGGTGCATCCACATGTGCAGACCTTACACATTCACTCTTCCAAATCCTGAATCCAAATTCTACAACAGGGCTTGTGACTCTTGCTATTCTAAAAAGAAAAGATGTGACAGAAACTCCAACTACCCTATTCATCAGCCTTCTCCTTCTCACAAATACATCTCCAGATCCCCTACCAGATCCCCAGAGATTGGTCCTTCCTCTTCCACTCTATCTTCTGCTTCTTCCAGAAGATCCAGAAGCTCAGCTTCCCGCACTCTTCCCAAAAGACCAGCCTTAGCCTCACAAGAAACTGCTTTTATCTCCGCCAAATTAGCTCCAAAAACTTCAAAATCAACTCCCAGGCTTCTAGACCGCGTCCAGGCGGCCCAGATGACATCGGGTGGCCCGCCCACCTCACAAAACAGTAAAAATCAGGGCCAAAACCTCCAAAAACGGCCATAAAATAGCCAAATTCATCCAGACAACAACAACAACTCAACCCAACTACCTCCTACTGCTCCCAGAGCAATGCAATCCACCCTTCCAAAGTCCAAAAGCACCAAAATTTACCAGATTTCTAAGAGAACTGCCAGAGAACCCCAAGAAGAAACCAGAACACCATGCACTGCTCCACAACAACAACTTCGTCCCCAACCAAGACAAAGAAACTACACCTCTCCTCTGTCAGCCAACTACTCTTCTGACAGTTCCATCTCTTCAAATTCTCCATCCAGAAGAGAGCAGTCTGCTTCCAAATCCCCCTCTCCTGCTCCATCCTTTAACAACCCTGGTACTCCATCACCAGCACCTCCTCCAGCTGAATCCAACAGAAATTACAACCACAACAACAACAATCTCACTGCTCCAACTAGGCCCCAGGAACATCAGCATCCCAGTTCACATTCTCAGGATCCTTCAGAGGAAGACCATGAGAATCCATATCTTTCCCTAGTTGATCCGCCCACTATGACTGTCAGTATAGTCTAGTATATTAGTATGATATAATAGTGTTATTTTATGGTCCTACTACTTATTGATAAATGATTTAGTGATCAAACCTCAGGGGAAGACTAATAGAATAGTTATACTCAAATAAAACTCACAATACTTGGATTTAAATTCGTGCTAGTGGTGGAAAATAGAAGAATAAAATATAGTTATAGCTTATATAAAGATAATATCAATTTATAAGGGCTTTATAATATATTTCTGAATACTAATAATTGTATTGTAGTGGTTGTTTGAAGTGTAGTAATTGAATGATGATAATAAACCGTCAAAATCACTCCTTACTTATACCCAAATCCACTGGAGTGCACAGACCTTCAATCCAGATGATGTCACTGCTATCCCCGGCAATTACAGCACTGTGAGGGCCCATCACCTCCCCATGGCGTCCACTTCAAGCAGTTTCAACACCCAGACCTCCAGTAAGGACCCTCCATCACTATTAATAATAACACAGAGTCATACCATAAATAGAAAACCCAGATAAAAGCGGATACCATAAAGAAACAGGTAAAATAAATGATCAAAAAGAGATTTAATGAAACTAAAAGCATATAAAGGAAACAAAAAAAATGTCCAAGCCCCCAATAACATCCCCAAGCATCCATATTAACCCAGAAACATCCTTCCAACCCATAAATCCGTGAATAACCATCCAAGGAAGTAATTTTAGTTGTCCAAACTGGGTGTATGCGCCTGATATAGGTGTCTATGCTTCTGTAGGCGTTGTGAGTCCACTGATTTCGTCCATATGACCTAAAATAAGAAGAAAAACAAAGGTTATAGGCTATTAAGGGGCTAAAACCCACTTATATACCTAAATATACATAATATACTGCATATTTCACTGAATATGAGATTTATGTATACATATAAGCTTATGTATGTCAATAATTACTTCATATCACTTAAGATAAGTATATTATGACTCCATTACCACCTTAATAAGTATTATTAGGCCATGGATAAGCTATTTAAACTATTATAAGTTATATAATAGAATAATAATTATATATATATATAATAAAATAATATATATTATCATTTTAACCTTATTTTTAAGATATAAGCTTAAAATAGTTAAGGTTATCTTATTTTAAGCATAAGAAATACTCAGTCCTAAGGATATCTAGGCTTGAAATGACCATTACAAAATCGTCAGAGATCCAAATCCCAGCTGCTTACAGATTTGATGAGCTTCCAATCTGTAAGTACCAAATTAATTTATCCCATTTCTTCAAAAAAATAATTACTGATACAATTCTTCTTGTCTAGTTGGCACCCCTCCTCCTGAATCTATTATTGGAGTTGGCCAACCTCTTGAAACTTCTTTGACCCTGGATTATGGAGACATGAAGAAACACCTAAGCACCATGTGTTCCAATATGCTAAAAGCCTTTGCCCTCCATGGATCTTTGAATGACTTTGAAAAATCCCTGAGAAAGCGCCTACTGGAAGACCACTGGAAAATGTCTAGGATCATTAAGCACACCCTCCAGCACTCCATTCCTGCCTCTTCTTCTTCCTCCTCTGAACCTCCCTCTAATCCAATTCCTGACCATTACAAGCTGTCAAGGTACGCTTTTGGTCTAAAAGATTTGGTATGAAGTTTTACGAGGATTTTAAGGGTTAAAATGGATTCTCAACAATTTGGTACGTATTTCTTAATCTAAGTGATTTAATTACTCAAATAAAAGAGGTAGATTTAAAATATTGATATAATTTATAGATGAGAGTTACGTTATTGTAAATACTAATGTTATAGAATATAAGAATAAGTTTGATAATTGTAATTGTAATAAAATAATGTAGTAAAAAAATGAGTAAAATACAACCAAAAGAGAGGCCTTATATAGGCAAAGGAGGGACAAAGCACGGCAATCAAATTCTGAAAACAGTATTATGAGAGAGAGAGAAAAAGAATATTCCAGAAGGAGTATTTTCAAATAATAAAGTTGTTCTAAAAAGAAGGCATCAAAAAGATGTATTTACAGAGTATGTCAGAAATACATCAATTTATTTAATATTTAATGTAGAAGTCAATTCTAAATAAGAAATTTGAGTTTTTGTATATATTTAATATTATTTGAATATTAAAATCTTATTTTAATTTAAAATCTATTTTTTATTTTAAATCTTTATTTCTTCCAACCTGTCAAATGAGCACGGTGTTAGAGAAAAATATAAGGGACAATTTTATATTTAATTTTAATTATTCATTTAATTTTATCATTCTGTAATTAGTTAATTTATTATAAGTAATTTTAATGTAACTAATTTATAATTAAATAATTAAAATGATAAGGTGCGGCTTCATCCAGTAAATAATTAAGTATTTCACTGGGTAAGTCTAGTATCCTGGCTGACACTTCCTCACTCTAAAAAAAACAATAAAAAAAATGCTATGATTTTTTCTTTTTATACTTTTTTAGTAGAGTAAGAAGATTAGATATCTCCTTCTAAGGTATCCAAGAATCATATTCAGATGATTTATTCTTGAATCTCAATAAGTATTCTGTACCTTTTTCAGCAGTGACTATTCTGTCATTTAGAATTTTTTCAATTTCTGCTGTTTCAGTGATTTCATTTGGGGTTTTCTTTGGTCTACCCCTCCTTTTTGGAAATAAATCACTATTGGATGTGTAAGGTTTCAAAAGAGATATTGGAAAAACAGGATGTTTTCTGTCATATGGAGAATACAGAATAACTTCAACTGCATTATCTCCAATCATTCTTCTGACAACAAAAGGACCAACAAATGGATCTTTTAATTTGTTATTACCTTGTAAGTTGAAGTGGACTGTAGAAATCAACACCTCATCACCCTTTTTGAAAAGTGTATTCTTTATGAGATTTGTCCCATTTTTTCTTCTCATATTCAAAAGATTTTTCAATACATTTTTGAGCATGATTTCTACATAGTTGTTGCATTTGAAGAAAATACTTTACACCAGGATGTATATCCAATTTAGGTATTTTGTTATTGAGAATTTGGGCAGGAGTATTGGGAACATATCCAAGCCAGAGCTCAAAAGGCTTTCTTTGAGTAACAGAATTAACAGTGCTATTATAAGCAAATTCCAACCCAGGAAGTAAAGTAACCCAATCATGAGTGAATCTGTCATTATCTTTATACTCAAGGCCAAAGGCACAATACCTTCTTATCATTTCATCTAAAGTCTGAATCATTCTTTCAGCTAAACCATCAGTCTGAGGGTGATGGGCAGTAGAAAGTTTCAGATCACAACCACAAACATCCATCAGAGACATCCAAAATTCAGAAGTAAATTTAGGGTCTCTGTCCGAGATTATGGCTTTAGGAAAACCAGCAGTATTAAACATATGAGACCACCATAAGAAAGCTAATTCTTTAGTGGAAACATCCTTGTGGGTAGGGATAAATTTACACATTTTTGTGAATCTGTCCACAATAACCCAACAAGAGTTATAACTGTCTTTACCAGCAATAGGTAATCCTTTTACAAAATCCATGTTTATTATTTGCCATGGAGCATCAGGAGGTTCAATATGTTGCATTAATCTTGCTCTTTTACCAGCTAATCTTTTTGATTTTTGGCAAGAATCACAAGATTCAACATATAATTTTGTGTCTTCAGACATATTAGCCCACCAAGAAGTGTTCTTAATTCTGATCATTGTTTTGTTAAGATCAAAATGTCCAGCTAATATGTCATCATGACAAATTTTCAAGATGATTTCTTTCATAGAAGGAGGAATAACAATAACATTACTCAACTTTCTTCTATAATATAGATATCCTTCATCAATTGAAAATTTATCTTTTTCCAAAGCTTTTTGGTACTTTGGTGGAAGGGTTTTAATTAATGCTTGTATTGAAGCATTTTTTGGATCATTTAATATGGTGCATAACTTTTTCAAGTCAGTGTCCTTATCATAAGATTCCAGAATAAGCTGTAATAGCTCTTCCTCCATATCAACCACATATATCCCATGTATATGAATAATTTTGTCCTCAGGATCATACGCAGGATTAGAGCATTATTTTGCAAAGGTAACCTAGATAATATATCCACATTTGAGTGAACAATACCAGCCCTATGAACAATTTTCATTCTCCCTCTGTACTCTTGAACAGCCAGCTGCCATCTGAACATATGTCTGTTAGGTGTTTTAAAGTTTAAAAGGGATTTAACTGCACTGCAGTCAGTGACAAGTTTAAATTTCTGGTCATCTAGGTAATAATGAAGCTTTTCTAGAGCCCATACTACAGCTAAACACTCTAATTGAGTAGCACCATATTTTAATTCACTATTTCTCAAGGTTCTTGAAATATAACAAATTACTACTTCTGAAACTTTATTATTTATCACTTGTTTTTGATGGAGGGCAGCACCAAGACCAATGAAACTGGCATCAGTGTACAAAACAAATGGTTGATTAAAGTCAGGTAAAGCAAGAATTGGTGCTGACATCAAACAGTGTTTCATAGTGTCAAAGGCTCTTTGTCTTTCACTATTCCAGACAAAAGCAACATCCTTTCTAGTTAATTGGGTAAGGGGTAAAGCTATGACTTGGTAATTTTTAATATACTGTCTATAGTATCCACACATTCCCAAAAAACTTTGGAGCTCTCTCACTGTTGTAGGAGCCTTCACCTGTTGTATGGCTGCCACTTTGTTCTGGTCAACACATATCTGTAAGCCTGAAACAACATGGCCAAGAACTTTTAATGAATGGAAACCAAATTTACATTTCTTCAAAGCAAGTGTCATATTTATTTCATCCATTTTCTGGAATACTTTACACAGGTGTTTAAGATGGTCCTCAAATGTTTTTGAGAATATAATGATATCATCAATATAAACCATCAGCCATCCTTCAATTATCTCTTGATGGAATGTGTTATCCATTACTTTTTGGAAAACTGAAGGGGCATTTTTAGGGCCAAATGGCATCCTAATATACTTATAAATACCAATATGAGTGGCAATCATCAGAAAGTTCTGAGAATTTTTCTCAACAGGTACCTGGTGATATCCTTTATTACCATCCAAACAGCTGATATATTTAGCACCCTGTAAAGTAGCATGTATAGAGCTGATTCTAGGTAAAGGGTAGATATCATCAACAGTATAAGTGTTTATTGTTCTATAATCACCACATAACCTGGCTTTATCTTTCTCATAAGAAATTAGGACAGGTGATATAACACAATATTTAGGTGTTTCAACTAATTTTTCAATAATATTCATTTTTAAAAGGGCAGAGATATTGTCTTCAATATCTTTTCTCTTTGTGGGAGAAGCAGGATAAGGCTTCTTCTTTAAACTAGGTGGTATATCAGTTAATGGGCAAGACAATGAAAGTTTCATTTCCTCTTTAACTAATGCCAGTTCATGTGACCCATGAGGAAAGGCCATAGGAAAAGATTTTATCAAGTTAATGATGGAATCTTTATCCTCACCAGAAAGTTGTTCTCCAAAAGAAGCATTGTCAATTTCAGACATAAGGGCATGCATTTCCTTTGTAGATCTTCCTTTATATTGAACCACAGAATAACATGTGTTCAATTCTGGTTTTACTAATTTTTAGGGGAGGAAATCTTAAATTTTCTCTTCCCATTCATCCCCATTGTAAAACATTGGTTTGAAGGATCCAATTTTATGCCATACTTGGTTAAAATATCATTCCCTACAATTAACCAATTTATTAAGTTATCATTTTTCATGACAACAAAATCACAAATAGCTGTTACAAAACCATGGTTATATTAAAAAAACATGTGGCTTTGTATTTCCCAATGGGGGACAAAACAGAGCCATACCCTCTCCAATTTTCAGAAATGATAGGCATCAGTTTAGATTTATAGTCTTGATCTACTGAAGCAAGTGCTCTTTCAGATACTACACTTCCTCCAGCTCCAGAATCCAGAACAACTTCAATGCTGGTTCCATTGATCAAGACTGGTGCCTTAAGAGGGGTAATAATAATTGAGCTATCCTCAATGTTCTTTATGATCTCAGCATCTTCAACTGTAGATAAATCATTATTATCAATGTCAATAGTATTTAAATAATGGATATCCTCTTCCAGAATCAAGATTTCTTGTTGAGATTCATATGAAATATTGCTGGAACAATCACTTGATGTATCATCCAGTACCACTGTGTCATCAGCATGTTCCTCTGTTTGTTCTACAAGATTTATCATCTTGTCACAAACATGGCCTTTCTGCCAAGGCTTCTTGCACTTGAAGCAAGTGTTTGTTGCATACTTCTTTGGTGCAACAGGGGCAGAAGGTTTACCAACCTTTTTCAGAGGTTTCTGTTGGTAAGTGGAGGGTTTCTCCAAAGGGGTCCTAGGAATGAATCTTCTGGCATCATACTTATTGTTTAGAAGTATCTCATTGCAAGTATTAATGAAAGAAGAGGGTTCTTTGGAGGACTCAGTCCTAGCCACTATCAAGTCTCTCAGAGACATTGGTAATTTATAGAGGATCCTGTCCTTCCATAAATCAACCTCCATATTTGGGTCCATTTCCCTTAAGATTTTTACAGGTTTCATTAAAAACTCAATAGGTTTATCAGTAGAAGAGCTATATCTAGTTTCCTCATACTGCCTTTGTTGAGCCATTCTGAACTTGGAGCCACCAAATTGTGCTTTAATTAATTTCTTCCAATCCTCCCATGAGTATTCATTCCCATCCAGGAGAACAGATTCATACCACATCAGGGCAACATTAGTGAACAAAGAAATTAACTTGGACACAATTTCCTCATCTGGGAGTTTGTAAGAATTTTTTAAGTTATCAATTCTGCAGATAAATTGTTGCCAATCAGAGGAAGAATCACCATCAAATGTTGGGTACTGGTCAAGTTTTGGCCAATTCTTTTGATTTGAAGGAGTCTCCTTAGTACTAGCTTGTTTCTGAGTAAGAAGCAGCTGTAATTTCTCTAATTTTGCTGAAATCTCATTGTTTAATCCTTCTGTTGCAGATCCTGGTGCATCATCAGTTTTTGATGGAAACTCAGTGTTATCAACAGGTATTTCTGGAGCTATTTTTACTTTAGATGAACTAGCCACAGGTACTATTTGAGCATCCTGCACTATATGTTCCTTCACAAAAATGTCAGAATATTTTTGGTCATTTAACAATGAGTTCAATTTTTCTTCAATGGTTGTTAGTCTTGTTTTCATTCTTGGAAGACTAGATAAACTCTCATTGATAGTTGCAAAAGATAATTGATTTTTATTTTGAAAAGATGACAAATGGTCATTCAATCTATTCAGATTTATCTTATCTATCTCTACCTCCTGGCAACAGGCAGATACAGTATCTTTTAGTTTAGAAAAATTATTTTTTATATTTTGCCATAAAGCAACTTTCTTTTCATGGGTTGTTTTGTAATGAGACAATTCATCAGAGACTCTCTGTGATTCACTTCTTAATGCTTGATAACCCTGATCAGTTAACAAACTATTATATCTCTGAGTCAATTGCATATTGTTCATTATATGATTTTTCTTGGAAATAATATCTCTCAAGTGCTCATCATTAATTGTTGCTACATCTGGAGTGTTTCTCAATACGGAAACTGAGTAACTTTCCAGATTCTCATAGAACTCAGGGTCAAGAGTTTCATCAATTACAGCCATATCAGGATTAATCATTGAGGTAGCAATTAAAAGTAAAGGATTAGATACATGAGTGATTTTTCTACTACTCCCAGCCTCTATAGGTCTCAAGGTTTCATCCTCCCTTCAAGATTTACCTGAAGGAACAGAGTCTTCCACAAGAAAAGGCACTTGAGAATCAATAGAGGGACGTACCAGGGTTTGCTGGGTATCACCATATTGGTCTTTATTCTTCTTTTGCCTCCTTGATAAGGGTGGGGAGGAGTGGGGTTGACCTGGGTGAGCCTTGATGGACCTGCCTGAGGTAACTGATGCTGTTTTTGAGCCAGGTAGTCCCACTGCCACTTGGACACTTCCACCTTCTCATGGGACTGGGGAGCCAATTGTTGTTGATCCCTGGGAGGAAGAGATTTCTTCTTCTCTTGGAGAAAAGTATCTGTTCTTCTCACCTTTTCTTACAAAGCATCTACCCTTACCTTTAGTCTCAAGCTTTCTGTCCTTAACTCCTTTATGTGAGTAGACAGATTCTTTACCTGCTGAGACAATGGCATCTTTTTTATCCTGAAGCCTTTTGGAAGCTCTTCTGGTGGGTTTATCATAGGCTTCTGATCCTGAGTTGTGCCCACTAGGATTTCTACTTCTTTCATCTCTACATCCTGTTTGGGGCAAGGATTTATTAGTTTGAGAAATTCTTCTTGTTAAAGGAGAACTTACAGAAGTAGGCTCATCATAATTAATTAAGTCTAGTTCTTCTTCACGTGCAGCAGAACCACTTTGGTCAGTCATTTTAAGATTTAACTGAAATGAAGAAAAGAGACAATAAGATTAATTAGTGTTTATTTTTAATTTTTATTTAACAGAAATAAAATAAAAATAATAATAAAAAATCTTTTTAGGATAAAAATCAACTTAAATAAAATTAATTTATTAATAAAAAAAAATTTAAAACCAGGATTATAATATAATCAACTGTAGTAATAAATTAAAATTTTTATTAATAATTTTTAATTATTTATTTTCAGGATTTGAATCAACTAATTTATTACCAGGACTTAATTTCAACTGAAGTAATTAAATATGAATCTTTATTAATTAAAAAAAATTTATTTAACTGATCACTCAACTATCAGGACTTAATTTCAACTGAAGTAATTAAATAAAAAGTTTTATTTTAAAATTTTATTAAACTGATCACTTAACTACCAGGACTTAATGTCAACTGAAGTAATTAAATATGAGTTTTATTAATTAAAAAAAAATTTATTGAACTACCAGGACTCAAAGTCAACTGAAGTAATTAAATATGATTTATTTATTAATTAAAAAAAATATTATTGTCAGGACAATTTGTCAACTGGAACAATTAAAATTTAAATTAATCAGGACAAATGTCAACTGAAAAATTATAATAATTAATATTAAAATATAATTATTTTATTACTTCTGGGACTAAGAACACTTATTGCTCTATTATGGTCAACCAGGAAAAATAAAAAAAAATATAATAATAAATTCAAAATTACCAGACACCTCCCCCTGTTAAATGAGCAAATTAATGCCACTTACAGAGTGCTGAGTAAAAGGAAATATGTAGCAAATGAAGAGTGAAGAGTAAACCACAAATAGTAATATCAATAATTACCACGATATATACGACGTTTAGTCAGTATATGAACCTAAGTTTTGGAGCGCGGTTCGATTCCCGCTCGCAGCAAAAACTTTTGTCACGTGACGTATGATGTTCGTCGTTTTCTCGTCTCTCTCGTTGTGGTAGCCTAAAGTTTAGTACGGCACCTAAATACGTAAATGGAGTTATTACGGCGTGCAAGATTGGCGTTATTATTTTTTATAAAAGGGTTTTATTTAGTTTATTGGAGTTTAAAATATGAAGAAATTGGTCACGAGCAAATGCCTACACAAAAACAATTTATTTTACAGAGAAAGCTTATTTTTACGGTCTGAAAAATTTATAAGTATCAAGTCGAGTCACTCAAGAACCTTGGGAAATTTTCCCAGAATTTTTATTATTTTTCTTATATTTTTAAATGAATTTTAAAGTTTTATAGAAATATTTACGTTTTCAAAAATTACTTAACTTTGATGAATTTTCACGGGGTAATTAGAGCTGCGCAGACTACGAAAATTAGTTTGGTATGTAAAGGGGAAGTAGCTCTATTATGTGTAATTTTTCTAGATTTTTTTATTATAGTTTTAAGGTTCTAATTGAGTCCGGAAGTCCGGACGGACTCCGTACGGACTCCGTACAGGCTCCGGATTGACTCTGGGAGAGCTCTGGAGGGGAAAACTTAGGCACGTGACTAGGAATACTTAAGCGCTTCTCAAACTCGAAATTGAGAGGGGGGACACATCATACAGCTTAATCATTAACCACCACGGTCTCATTTTTTATTACTCAACAAATTAAATAAATTGTAATACCCTTATAACTTTATATTTTATATATAACATTTTAGAAATACAACTCAACAATTTAAATCACACTTCATACAGGGTATCTTTAGAAAGGTCTTCATCGCTGGGACTTGATTATTGCTGTCTCATAAAAATTCAAATTATTATAAAAACATAAAAGTCAATCTTTTCAGATCTTTCACTGGTACACCTTAATTGTTGTTATCAGTATTTCTTTCTCAACAGCCACTTTCATTAAATCTCAATAAGCGTTAATTATTTTAGAGTTTCATTATTTTCATCAATCGGATCCAAGTAGATTGGTTAGCTTAGTGATTTAGAACACCTACTTTGTTATTTTTATTGGAAGGACGGGGTTTTCAGCTAAATCCACACATCTCCTCCGGATTCTGCTTACAGCAAGGCGACTGTAAGAGTTTACCTTACCATAGTTGGCGCCCAACGTGGGGTTCGAAATCTCTAGCTTTCTTTAAAGACTTACTTGGATCAAGAACGTTATTAGCCTGCAAGAGGCTTATTTTCTGGAACTCTAATTGGATTTTTGTTATTGGCCTGAAAGAGGCTTGTTATTTTAATGGTTGTTAACGCTTTTCTTATGTTTTGGGATGTCTTCTACTAGTGGAACTGCTGTGTTGGCTGCTGGTGTACCTTTTAGGGCATCAGTAAGGATTGTATCTTGGGTTGGGCCCAAGTTTTCTGGAGATGATTTAGAAGGATTTTTACATAGGTATGAAACTGCAGCTGCAATTGATGGTGCTTTAACTTTGGATATGGTGAAGCAGATTAGGTTCTTTATTTTGGACAGAGAGGTGGAAAAGGAGGTTATTTCTATGGATGGTTATAAAGGTCAAGATTGAAGAAAGCTCAAGATGGAAATGGAAAAAAGGTGGCCAAAAGTTTATTCATTTGAGGATCTAAAGGATATAGCTAGGAAATGGCAATCAAAAGGTGGTGTAACATCTCTGCATCAGTATCATCAGTTTATGTTTGAATTTCAGGTGGTTCTGGATTATTTGTTGGAGTATGAAATTTTATTTCATGATAATGCATCAAAGTATGTTTTTTGGGATGCTATGGGGGAGAAGGTTAAGAAAGATGTTTTGATGGTGCTTATTAATTCGAATTTAATGAAGGATTGCCCAGATGGAGAAACTAGGATTCCTGGTATGGAGGTGCTAAAGAAGGCTATTTTAGAACATCTGGATACTCATAATTCTGTTGATTTGGACTCTGGAAAAGAGGTTTTTCTTGCTCAAGAGATAGAAGAGGGCGGTTTAGAAGAATTAGCTTCTGTTGAATTTCCGGATTCAGCCATTCCTGAAGATTTTGTCCAGCCTGAAGATATTATTTTTGTTGACTCTTCTATTTGGAAAGAAGAGGTTTCTGAAGATGAAGATATTATTGTCACTGATGAAGAAAATTTGGATGTTGGGGATAATTTTGTTTTGGATAATTTGGAATTTGATTTAGAGGAATATTTACCTCAGGTTTTGTCTTCAAAAGCGGAGACTTTCTGCAATTCAGATGTGGATATGGTTTATGAATCTGGTATATGTATGGTGGATTTGTTTCAATCTCAGGAAGAGATTTTTATGGAGGATATGGTTTTTCCTGCACTAATAAAGAGTGTAGTGGCATTTGATAATAGGGTGCATAAAGTGGATGCACTCATATTTTGTAAAATGGTTGTTTATTTTTTATGTCCAATGGTAGGACAAATTATGGGGGTTTATTTTTGGGTTTTATGGAATCGGTGGATAAGCCCTTGAGGCAAAATTATGGATTATCTCCAGGGGATATCAAGAATTTAATTCCTCCGAAATGAGGATAAACTACCTAAACTCGGCTGAATTTTTTTTTTTATCTTTATGTCTTCAGTTTATTCAGGATTCAAATTATTATGGATGCCCTCATTTTTCGGGGTAGCAGGGGCTGATCACTCTAATGTTGTAATCTCTCCTCAGGATGAGATCCCGGATTGCAATAGGTCAGCTCACTTGGAGATAATTCAAGTGGATTCTCAATTATTTTCTGTTAATATTACTTTGGAGTGCAAATACGTTTTGGACTTTTCTATATGTTTATTGGATTTACCCGGTTTTTCTATTAAATTTAAAAATGGTGAAAAAGGTAAAATGGGCCAAATTAGGTTGGATAAAAATTGGAAGGGTATGTTTATGGACCTCCAGCAAGAGGTTAAACTGCAATTATCACCTTCTATTTTGGACCTCCAGCAAGAGGGTAAACTGCAAATATCACATCAAAATCCAATAAAAAATCTCAGTATAATTAAAACACAAAAAAATAATTTTTGTGAAAATTCAATTCCGGTCCTCCAGCAAGAGGTTAAACTGCCGACTTTCTTTACGGGTGATTTAATGTTGGATAAGGGAAGCAAAGGTGTTGGAAAATCTGTTTATAAATTAGAGGAGGGAAAGGAGAAAAGGGTAAAATTTAAAAATGAAATAAAATATTTTTCTAATTTTTCTTATTCTGATTCTGGCGATGAAGAAGATTCATTTGATGAAAGTTTTAATGGCGATACAAAAGAAAATGTTTTACCTCAAGTTAATTTAGATGTGGACGCAGCCAAATATAAGAAAGTAGCAAATAAAGTTCGACCTATTAATGAACCTCTACCTGCTGAATTAAATCCACCTTTGAGAAGACCAAGGTTATCAAGAGATCCTTATGAAAGTCCTTTGGTAAAGAATCCGCCTGAATTTTCTGAGACGTCAAGAATCACTTTTGAGAGACTGGGTGTTGTTAATTTTGGACCTGATGGTTGGTTGTCTGGAGAAGAGAAGAAGTTGTTGTTGGATGTGATGGTCAAGCGAGAGAAGGCCATTGCTTTTGTAGAAGAGGAGAGGGGTGTGTTGAAGCATTCCTATGGGGAGCCTTACAAGATTCCTGTGGTATGTCATGAACCGTGGCAGCAGAAACCGATTCCTATTCCGGCTGCATTGAAAGAAGCTTATATTGAAGTTGTCAGAGAACGGATACGCACTGGACTGTATGAGCAATCAACATCAAGTTATTCTAGTCCGGTATTTTGTATCAAGAAATCGAATGGCAAGCTTAGAGTTGTTCATGATCTTAGGGAATTAAATAGGGTTACAATAAAGGATGCTGGGATACCGCCTAGTGCTGAGGAGTTTGTTGAAGCGTTTGCAGGGAGAGTGTGTTATGGTTTGGGAGATATTATGGGTGGATATGATGAGAGAGAGTTGCATCCGGACTCAAGGCCTCTCACTACATTCGATACACCACTTGGACGTTTACAGTTAACAAGATTACCTCAAGGAGCAACAAATTCGGTTGCAGTTTATCAAGCTCAGATGGCTTGGATCCTTCAAGATGAAATTCCACAATATGCTGGAATCTTTATAGATGATGGAGGAATTAAGGGACCAACAACCGACTATGATAACCAGGTGTTGGAAGAGAATCCCGGGATACGCAAATTCATTTGGGAGTTTGCAATTACTTTAGAAAGAATCTTGTTTCGAATTGAAGAGGCTGGTTTAACTATTTCAGGTTCAAAATTTTCCTGTTGTGTGCCAGCCTTAGAAATATTAGGCCATGTGGTATGTAGAGAGGGTAGGATTATGTCCAAGAAGAAAGTTAACAAAATTCAGTCCTGGCCAAGACCCAAGAATACAACCGAAGTTAGAGGGTTTTTAGGCGTTTGTGTATATGTTAGAATGTTTATTAAGGACTTTTCTTCATTGGCAGCTCCATTGAGACGGTTAACGAGAAAGGATGCAGACTGGGAGTGGGATGAAGAGTGTGAGAAGGCGTTTGTGAAGTTGAAGGAGGTTGTGGGGAAGGATTTAGTCCTGCACAAGTTGGATTATGGAAAAGATTCTGGCAGAATTTATTTAGCAGTTGATTCAAGTCAGGTTGCAGCTTGGGCAGTTTTGTCTCAGATGGATAAAGCTGGTTACATCAGGCCAGTTAGGTATGAATCTGTAGTATTTACTGAGGTCGAATCAAGATATTCTCAACCAAAATTGGAATTATGTGGTGTGGCAAAAATACTGAAGAAACTTCAGCATATTTTGTGGGGGCAACATTTTGAGTTGCAAGTGGATGCGAAATCGTTAATCCAGATGATTAATTCCCCAAGTTTACCGAATGCACCCATGACGAGATGGGTAGCTTTTATTCAACATTTTTTGTTTGATTTAGTTCATAAGCCTGGCAAAACTTTTACTATGCCAGATGGTTTATCAAGGAGACCACCCACTGAAGAAGATTCAGACTCAGAAGAGTTCGATGAAGATATACCTATTATCAAAGCCAGCACTAAAGGAGCTGAAGACTTTCCATACCTCCCCCATGAGGTTAAACTGGCAGGACTATTGTGTTTAGATTATGATGATGATGACCTCCATCAAGAGGATAAACTGGAAAATAGTTTTTATGTCAATAAAGGTGTTGGAAAAGGTGTAGATAAATTCGGTAGAAAGGAGGTAGAAGAAGATGTGGTGTATGTAGAGGAAGATGGATTGGTAGTGTGGGATAGTAGTAAATTAAGGAATGGTGTATATGTTGGAGAATTAGAGAATTTAAATAAAAGGGTGGATAAAGAGAAAGAGGTATTTTCAAATACGGTTTTCGAAGGATCCAAAGGTTCAGAAGAAAAACGTCGACATAGCTCGATTAAAGATTTATTTAGGGGTCAACGATTATTGGCTCATTCATGTGCAGGTGATATTGGTGATAGAGAAGTCCCTATTGATGTTATATTAATTGATTTTCAAGATGAAGTCTGGGGTCAGACTGGTTTTTATTTTTTGTTAGTCAAATATTTGTTGACTTTAGAGAGGCCAGAAGATTGTGAAGACGATGAATGGGTGGCTATCAAGAGGAATTCATCTACGTTTTACCTATCTGGTCGACGTTTAATGAGGAGAAGGTATCCAAATCCTCAAGTAGTTATAACTCAACAGAAGGGGCAAGAATTAGTTTTGAAATCACTGCATGAAGATCTCGGGCATAGAGGCATTGGAGAAACGTTTAGAAGAATTTCTGATCGATTTTGGTGGCCTGGCATGAAGATGGCTGTTAAACAGTGGGTTCAGTCATGCGAAGAATGTCAAAGACGAAGTTATTTAAGGCCAAAAGAACCTGGACGCGCGACTGGTGAATATACGCTCTTTGGAAGAGTTAGTTTAGATGCCGTTCATATAAAAGAGGGACGGTATAAATATTTAATTGTGGCCAGAGATGATTTATCTGGTTGGATAGAGGCAGCGCCTCTTATTAATTTAACTGCCAAAAATGTGGCAGAATTCTTTTTGAAGAATTGGGTATATAGGTATGGGGTGATGAAGTTGGTAACGGTAGATGGAGGTCCTGAATTTGGGACAGAGTTTAAAGAGGCCGTATTGAAAGTTGGATCAAAGGTTAGGGTAGCAACCCCATATTATCCTGAAGCTGAAGGCATGGTTGAAAGAGGGCATCAAGTTATTAAGGATGCTTTAGTTAAAATGTGTGGGACAAGTGCCCAAAAGTGGAGGCACTATTTACCTTTAGTTTTTTTTGCTGATCAAATCACTGCCAAAAGGACGACCGGATTTTCACCTTATGAACTTGTTTTTGGACAGAAAGCAGTTTTACCAGTTGATTTAGAAGCTGAATCATATCTTGGAGTTGACTGGGGCACGGTCAAAACTACTGAAGAATTATTGTGTGCAAGAATGATGCAGCTAGAAAAGAAAGAAGAATATTTAGAAAAGGCATATTCGCAGATGATGAAGATCCAAAATCAATCAGTTAGATATTGGGATGAGAGGTTGGCACATCGATTAAGGAAACCTTTGAACCCAGGAGATATGGTCCTGGTGTATAATAGGAGTTTGGAAAGTCAGTGGGGAAAGATGTTTGCAGATAGGTGGAATGGACCGTATAAAATCAAGGAGCAAGTTTCCGGCGGTTCATATGTGCTAGAAGAGTTGGATGGAGTAGTATTGAAGAAGAGGGTAGCGGCCGATCAAGTGAAACGGTTCTATCCTAGAGGCACCAGGAGTGCCGAAGTCTAACTCCGAAATGAGGATAAACTACAATTTTAATGACATTTATCAAATTTTATGGATTCCTCCGCAATGAGGATAAACTATGACATTTATGAAAATTTTATGAACTCCGAAATGAGGATAAACTATGACATTTATGAAAATTTTATGAACTCCGCAATGAGGATAAACTATAATACTAACAAAATTTTATGATGAACTCCGAAATGAGGATAAACTACAATTTTAATGACATTTATCAAATTTTATACCTTGCAATGAGCATAAACTATGATATCTACGAAATTTTATGGATTCCTCCGCAACGAGTATAAACTATCTTCTTTTTTTATCAAAATACTTTACTATAGTTACATTGTATATGGTCGACAAAACTATGATGAAACTTAACGAAATTCAAGAAGACCTTCTTTGAAATTTTCGAAAACTTAAAATTCTTTAAATATGGGTGAAGATAGTGTTGGAAAATTTTTTAAAATTTATTGGAAGAAGTGTTCACAGGGGAACCTTCTTAATTTAATATTGGCAAGTGTGGGGGTAATTGATGGGCTGGCTGCTCTATACACAATTACCCCATAATGTTCGTTTCCAAAATTTTCCCTGTTTCTAGTTGAATCCTGGCTTTGTCTTTTAATTATAGGAAGTCCACTAAGACTATAAACTGGAACGAATCAAGAGACACCGCTCTCAATGCCGGATTCAAGATTCTTTTATTTTATTTTGTTTTTGATTTTTTTATGTTAGATTTTGATTTCTTTTCTTTAATATATATTATGAATTAATGTAAAGGTGATGCTCACTGGTGGTCTCTAATCATTTTTATAAATTGGAGGGAGCCCACCCAGTGATCATCATTATGAAAATTATCTTCTAAAAAACTTTCATTTATTTTCTTTTCTTTTCAATTTCTCAAAATTGTGTAACCACATCAAGTTGCACTTGGATGTGGGTATGATGTCGAGGGTACGGCTCATCAAATGGCCGGGGGGCATCTTTTAAAATTTTACTTTTAAAATTTTTTTTTATTTATTATTAGTACTTTTTTTATCTTTCTTTTCACATTCATTTATCTTTCTTTAAAAATTAAATTTTAACTTTTATTTCAAAACTATCTTTTCTAAAATCTTTTATTTTAAATTTAAATCAAAAAAAATAAAAATAAAAATAAAAATAAAATAAAAATAAAATAAATAATAAAAAAAAAATAATAATAAAAAAAAAAAAAAATTAAAATTAAAATTAAGTAATTAAATCAAAATTATTATTATATTTCTAAGTTTTTTTTTTAGTTTTCATTCTTTTTAGCTTTATTCATTTAGTTTAGACAGGAAACAGGGTCTAGGAGAACTCAATACCAATGGGATTTTACTTCAAGACATCTGTTAGTCCTCCAAGACTTTAAACTGGCTACTGTTCAAGACGTTCTTTAAGGTTTTTTATACATATTTTGGAGCTGTTAGTCCTCCAAGACATTAAACTGGCTACTGTTCAAGACATTCTTTAAGGTTTTTTACACGTATTTTGGATCTGTTAGTCCTTCAAGACTTTAAACTGGCTACTGTTCAAGACTTTCCTTAAGGTTTTATACAAATTTTGGAGCTGTTAGTCCTCCAAGACTTTAAACTGGCTAATTTTCAAGACTATCGTTAAAATTTTTTATTAGATTTGTTAGGTCCACCAAGACCTTAAACTGGACTATTATCAAGTGTTGGGTCCACCATGACCTTAAACTGGATTTCTTATCAATTAAATGTTTGGTCCACCATGACTTTAAACTGGTAGTTCATTCATTGTTTAGTCCACTATGACTTTAAACTGGAAAATTAATATCTGCAGGATAATTCAACATTCATTGGACCACTATGGCCTTATACTGGATTACTTGTCGATCAAATGTTTGGTCCACTATGAAATTAAACTGGATTATCAAATTTATTCAATCTTTGGTCAAGCCTAGGCCTTACTTAGGAATATATCAAGATATTTATGCACTTAAACGATCTTTGGTCCACCAAGACCATAAACTGGCAATCGATTATATTTTTGGTCCACCAAGACTTTAAACTGGAATGTCAATCTTGTTTGGATAACTCAATTCAATATTTTAATTTATCACTGTCCACTATGACTCTAAACTGGTTATTCAATTATTTCTGGAATTGGGTGCTGATAAGCTTTAGGAGGCTAAAATTTTAGGTGGTAATGATGCTATGGAAAGCATAATGTTTAATTAGGTGAAATTTGTGGCGCTTTAACATGGTCTAAAGTTAAAATTATTATTGGAAGCCTGGCAAAAGTATTTTATGGGTTTGCTGTATAGCAAAGTTTGAAAATTGTGATGAAGGAATCAGAAGTTAGGATGGTAGTTGGATTTTAGGGAATGATTTTTTTAGTGCCTCATAGTTAGGCCATTTTTTTTGGTGTGAAGCTTGGAGGACCTTATGGCGAGATTGGAATCATAGAATTCGGCTCAGTGGGGGGCCCTATGAGGTTGGAATCAGGAGTATTCGGCTCATAGGAAGATCCACTCTCTCAATGCTGTGACAAGAAGGAAGACTGGTATATGGGAGTCTGAAGGGATTCGAACCTTGCTCTCAGTAGTGGAATCATCACAAGATTTATATTATTTTATGTTATATCAAGCCAGAGAAGAAGAAACAACATTTTTATTATAAAGATTTAAAAGAAGACCAGCTAAAACAAATTTATCAAATTATTTTATTAGAAAAGATAATTCTTTTTGAATTGCTCAACCACTTATGCAAAGTTATAAGAATGGGGACATTCTCGATTGGAGGGAGGATGTGGTAGCCTAAAGTTTAGTACGGCACCTAAATACGTAAATGGAGTTATTACGGCGTGCAAGATTGGCGTTATTATTTTTTATAAAAGGGTTTTATTTAGTTTATTGGAGTTTAAAATATGAAGAAATTGGTCACGAGCAAATGCCTACACAAAAACAATTTATTTTACGGAGAAAGCTTATTTTTACGGTCTGAAAAATTTATAAGTATCAATTCGAGTCACTCAAGAACCTTGGGAAATTTTCCCAGAATTTTTATTATTTTTCTTATATTTTTAAATGAATTTTAAAGTTTTATAGAAATATTTACGTTTTCAAAAATTACTTAACTTTGATGAATTTTCACGGGGTAATTAGAGCTGCGCAGACTACGAAAATTAGTTTGGTATGTAAAGGAGAAGTATCTCTATTATGTGTAATTTTTCTAGATTTTTTTATTATAGTTTTAAGGTTCTAATTGAGTCCGGAAGTCCGGACGGACTCCGTACGGACTCCGCTTTGACTCCGTACGGACTCCGGACAGGCTCCGGATTGACTCTGGGAGAGCTCTGGAGGGGAAAACTTAGGCACGTGACTAGGAATACTTAAGCGCTTCTCAAACTCGAAATTGAGAGGGGGGACACATCATACAGCTTAATCATTAACCACCACGGTCTCATTTTTTATTACTCAACAAATTAAATAAATTGTAATACCCTTATAACTTTATATTTTATATATAACATTTTAGAAATACAACTCAACAATTTAAATCACACTTCATACAGGGTATCTTTAGAAAGGTCTTCATCGCTGGGACTTGATTATTGCTGTCTCATAAAAATTCAAATTATTATAAAAACATAAAAGTCAATCTTTTCAGATCTTTCACTGGTACACCTTAATTGTTGTTATCAGTATTTCTTTCTCAACAGCCACTTTCATTAAATCTCAATAAGCGTTAATTATTTTAGAGTTTCATTATTTTCATCAATTGGATCCAAGTAGATTGGTTAGCTTAGTGATTTAGAACACCTACTTTGTTATTTTTATTGGAAGGACGGGGTTTTCAGCTAAATCCACACATCTCCTCCGGATTCTGCTTACAGCAAGGCGACTGTAAGAGTTTACCTTACCATATTGTCCTTTACAGGTACTTGTACACTGATGGTCCCTTCGATTACGCCTCAATTAACGTTGCGCCCTCGATGTTTCGGAAAGGTTCCCAATTGTCAAGGTACGCTTTTGGTGTAGAATATTTGGTATGAAGTTTTACGAGGATTTTAAGGGTTAAAATGGATTCTCAACAATTTGGTACGTATTTCTTAATCTAAGAGATTTAATTACTCAAATAAAAGAGGTAGATTTAAAATATTGATATAATTTATAGATCAGAGTTACGTTATTGTAAATACTAATGTTATAGAATATAAGAATAAGTTTGATGTTTGTAATTGTAATAAAATAATGTAGTAAAAAAATGAGTAAAATACAACCAAAAGAGAGGCCTTATATAGGCAAAGGAGGGACAAAGCACAGCAATCAATTTCTGAAAAAAGTAGTATGAGAGATAGAGAAAAAGAATATTCCAGAAGGAGTATTTTCAAATAATAAAGTTGTTCTAAAAAGAAGGCATCAAAAAGATGTATTTACAGAGTATGTCAGAAATACATCAATTTATTTAATATTTACTGTAGAAGTCAATTCTAAATAAGAAATTGGAGTTTTTGTATATATTTAATATTATTTGAATATTAAAATCTTATTTTAATTTAAAATCTATTTTTTAATATAAATCTTTATTTCTTCCAACCTGTCAAATGAGCAAGGTGTTAGAGAAAAATATAAGGGAAAATTTTATATTTAATTTTAATTATTCATTTAATTTTATCATTCTGTAATTAGTTAATTTATTATATGTAATTTTAATGTAACTAATTTATAATTAAATAATTAAAATGATAAGGTGCGGCTTCATCCAGTAAATAATTAATTATTTCCCTGGGTAAGTCTAGTAGCCTGGCTTACACAATCCCTATAATCTCTCCAGCAGGATGCACTTCAAAGAACACAGTGCTTCCCAAAATCCCAACAAAAAAAAACGTTATCAAAATCCAGACCAGTCTCCACAAGCTTCATCATCCAGACAATGAGCTCCTGCAAAAGATTAGAAACATAAAAAAAATATAAAACAAATAATAAAAATAATTTCAGAATTTTTTTTTTTTTTTTTACGGTCTACTGATATACTAAAATAAAAAAAATAATTAAAATGAAATGAAATAACATAAATGAAATAAAATAAAATATAAAAAATAATACAAATGGTATCCCCCAGCCAATCGATGAGCTGATTCCCTGATACCTTACCCACATCCAAGTGCACCTTGATGTGGATACACAATTAATTCTTTTAAATGGTTAACAGAAAACAAAATTCATAAAATTTAGAAATTCAGAAGATAATAAAAATAATGAAACACAGAAACACATGAAATAAATAATGAATAAAAATAAAATAGCATTTCCCGGCCAATTGATGAGCCTTTCCCCACCAATGCTTGCCCACATCCAGGTGACCCTGATGTGGTAACACCCTATATTTTTGATTTTATAATTTTAAACAACCCCCATAAAAAAATAAACGAAAAAAAGAGAAAAAGGAAAATAATCTAAAACTTCTATCTAGCAAAAACATAACTGCAAAATCAAAGAAAGTCCAGCTCCATAGATGGCCCAATAAGAGAAAGTCCGGTCCAAAGAAATGATCACTGGGTGGGCTCCCTCCAATAAGTAAAAATGATGGGAGACCACCAGTGATCCACCACCAATCTGAAAGAGCCAAAGATAAAGAAGCCAGTCCCAAACCAGTTTAATGTCATAGCGGACTTAAAACCTGAATAATAAAAAGCAGAACTAGAATTCAACTAGAAAAAATAAAAGACTTGAGACAGACATTCTGGGGTAACTGTTCTACAGAGCAGCCAGCTCATCAGTTACCCCCACACTTGCCAAAATAAAATCTAGAAGCCCCCCCTGGGTACCATCTAACAAAAACACAATGCCCAACACAAAAAAACCAAAACCAATCAGAGTGAAGAGACCAGCACATGAAAACCAGAGGAAATTCCAGTTTAAAGTCATAGAGGACTAAAACCTGTGAAAAGAAACCAATACTAGGGTTCAACCAAATTAAGAAAAAGGGTTGGAAACAGACAATCTGGGGTAACTGTTGATAGAGCAGCCAGCCCATCAGTCACCCCTACACTTGCCAAGATCAAATCTAGAAGCCCCACCCATGGGTACCCTCTAACAAAAGTTTCCAACAAACAGATGCATAGCATCACCACAAAAAACCAAAATTAAAGAATGGTCCGTAGTTTATCCTCATTGCGGAGTCAATCTTCTTCATGCCTTGTTCCTCTGGGATAAAACCTCTTCACTTGGTCTGCAGCCACCCTCTTTTTCAAGACTGAACCATACAACTCTTCCAAAACATAAGAGCCTCCAGACGCCTTATATCTGATTCTGTAAGGTCCATTCCATCTGTCAGCAAACATTTTCCCACACTGACTCTCCAAACTTCTATTATACACCAACACCAAACAACCAGGTTTCAAGGGATTCCTGAGTCTATGAGCCAACTTCTTGTCCCAGTACCTGACTAATTAATTCCTAATCTTCATCATTCTAGAGTATGCCTTCTCTTGACATTCCTCTCTACATTCCAACTGTTGCATCCTGGCACAGAGCAAATCTTCTGTTGAGTGCACATCATCCCAATCAATTCCAAGATAAGAGACATCTTCCAAGTGCACTGGTAGAACGGCTTTCTGACCAAACATTAACTCATAAGGAGAATAGCCAGTTGTCCTCTTAACAGTGACCCTATCAGCAAATAAAACCAAGTGTAAATAATTCCTCCACTTTTTGGCACTATCTCCGCAAATCTTCACCAAAGCCTTCTTGATAACTTGATGGCATCTTTCAACCATGCCTTCAGCTTCAGGATAATACGGTGTAGCCACTCTAACTTTAGAACCATAACTAGCCACAGCTTCTTTAAATTTGGCACCAAACTCCGGCCCACCATCAACAGTCACCAACTTTATCAACCCATACCTATAAATCCACTCCTTCTTCAAAACCTCTGCCACATTTTTGGCAGTCAAATTAACCAGAGGCACTACCTCAACCCAACCAGACAAATCATCCCTAGCAACAATCAAGTATTTATACCTGCCCTCTTTAATATGGACAGCATCCAGACTGACTCTTCCAAAGACAGTTGATTCACCAGTAGCACGGCCCACCTCATTAGGTTTTAAATGACTTCTTCTTTGACATTCTTCACAAGATTGAACCCAACCCTGCACAGCCAAATTCATACCCGGCCACCAAAATCTGTCTGCTACTCTTCTATAAGTCTCCCCAAAGCCTCTATGACCAAGGTCTTCATGCAAAGACTTCAAAACCAATTCTTGACCCTTCTTCTGAGTCACCACCACTTGAGGATTAGGATGTCTCCTTCACATCAAGCGCCTTCCTGACACATAAAATCCAGGACTCTTCTTCTTGATTGCCAACCAAGTATCATCATCACAACTATCTGGCCTCTCCAAGGTCAACAGATATTCCACCAAGATAAAATAAAACCCAGACTGACCCCAGGTCTCATCTTCAAAATCCAACAAAACAACATCCAAGGGTACAACTCTGTCATCAAAATCACCAGTGTGAACATGAGCCAATTGAGCAGCCCAACTAGGACACCAATCCTTAAATTTTGGCACGTCCTTCTCTTTCCACTGAACCTTGTGAGAATCCAGTTCACTAACAAAAACACCCTTTTCCAATTTTGAGCTGCCCCAAACAACAACTCCATCTTCATCAACAAAAACATCCTGATCACCAGAATCAAGTTCAGATCCAGCCAGTTTAGCCTCTTGGGGGAGGTCAGAACAATTATCCAGTTTAGCCTCATGGGGGAGGAGAGAAAAATCCTCAGCACCCTTTGTGCTGGCCCTAACCACTGGAACATCTTCGTCAAACTCTTCAGAATCAGAATCCTCATCTGTAGGTGGCCTCCTTGATAATCCATCAGGCATAGTAAAATTTTTACCTGGTTTGTGTACCAGGTCAAAAGAAAAATGTTGAATAAATGCCACCCACCTAGTCATTGGAGCATTTGGAAGACTAGGTGTATTGATCATCTGAACCAAAGATTTTGCATCCACCTGCAGCTCAAAATTCTGCCCCCACAAAACCGTCTGTAGCTTCTTTAAAATTTTAGCTACGCCACACAATTCCAACTTAGGTTGAGAATACCTAGATTCCACCTCATTAAACACCACAGACTCACACCTTACTGGCCAGACCCTCCCAGTCTTATCCTCTTGAGACAAAACAGCACCAGCAGCAATATAACTTGAGTCCACTGCCAGATAAATTTTTCCAGCACCAACACCATAATCCAACTTTTGAAGAACAATATCTTCACCAACAACCTTTTTCAACTTATGAAAAGCCTCTTCACACTCTTCAGTCCATTCGCAATCTGCATCCTTTCTGGTCAACCTCCTTAAAGGTGAAGCCAACAAAGAAAAATCCTTAATAAAAATCCTGACATATACACATACACCCAAAAATCCCCTGACTTCAGTAGTATTTTTAGGCCTTGTCCATGACTGAATTTTGTTAATCTTCTTCTTCGCCATAATCCTTCCCTCTTTACATACCACATGACCCAGAATTTCCAAAGCAGGAACACAACAACAGAATTTCGACCCTGAAATGGTCAAACCAGCCTCTTCAATCCTGAACAACACTCTCTCTAGAGTTATTGCATATTCCCACACAAACCTCCTTATGCCAGGGTTCTCCGCTAACACCTCATTACCATAATCAGTGGATGGTCCTTTAATTCCACCATCATCAATAAAAATACCAGCATGAGTAGGAACCTCATCCTGCAAAATCCAAGCCATCTGTGCTTGATAAACTTCTACTGAATTAGTTGCTCCTTGAGGCAACCTAGTGAGCTGAAATCTTCCCAAAGGAGTCTCAAAAGTTGTGAGAGGCCTTGAATCCGTATGTAGTTCCCTCTCATCATAACCACCCATAATATCACCCAAACCATAACACACCCTTCCAGCAAAAGCTTCAACAAAATCCTCTGCACTTGGCGGCATACCAGCGTCCTTGATAGTGACTCTATTCAAGGCTCTAAGATCATGAACCACACGCAACTTTCCATTCTGCTTCTTTACACAGAACACCGGACTTGAGTAACTGGATGTCGATTGTTCATATAACCCAGTCCTGACTCTTTCCCTAAAAATCTCTACAAAATCCTCTCAAATAGCGGCTGGAATCGGAATAGGTTTGATTTGCCAAGGTTCATGACAAACAACAGGAATCAAGTAAGGTTCCCCATAAGAGTGCTTCAATACACCCCTTTCCTCCTCAACAAATGCCACCGCTTTTTCCCTTAGCACAATAACGTGCAACAACAACTTCTTTTCTTCCTCAGACAACCACCCATCAGGGCCAAAATTAACAACTTTCAATCTTTCCACGGTCACCCTAGCCGTCTCTACAAATTCTGGAGCATTCTTCACCAAAGGAGTACAGTACAAATCTCTTGACAAAGGAGGTCTCTTCAAAGGCAGATTCAAACCCACAGACATAGGCTCATTGACAGGCCTAATCTTCTGCGCTACCTTCTTATACTTTGCCGCTCCACCTTTAACTTGAGGGATCTTCAGTAAATCTTCACCACCAGACCTGGAACCAAAACCAAGGGTTTCCCCATTGCTCAAATGTGTGGCCAAGGTAATGTTTTTGAAAGGTGTAGAAGAAACCCTAGCGGTGCACAATTGGGAGGACTTACTTTTAGACCCCGATCACACCGCTCCAAAACTTTTCCGAAATTCCACATCTTCATCCTCACTTCCAACTTCCAAATCTTCAAATCTTTATTCATCTTCTGAATCACATCTTCTAAAATTGTGCAGTTTATCCTCATTCTGGAGGCCCAAAAATTGATCCTGATGATCTTCTCTCTTCAAAATTTTCTGCAGTTTAACCTCATGCTGGAGGCCCAAAAATTGATCCTGATGATCTTCTCTCTTCAAAATTTTCTAAAGTTTAACCTCATGCTGGAGGCCCAAAAATAGATCTTGACAATCTTCACAAAAATATTTTGTGTCTTCTTTATTCATTATCTTCAGATTTTTTTCTTGATTTTCATGAATTATCTTGAAATTTTTATCTTCTTTTCTAGAGTTTTCTTCTGACCTACAAAAATAACCAGGGGTTTCCCCAATGCTCACAGGTGTGGCCCAGGTAATGTTTTTGAAAGGTGTAGAAGAAACCCTAGCGGTGCACAATTGGAAGGACTTACTTTTAGACCCCAATCTCACTGCCCCAAAACTTTTGCACATATCTTTCAATAAAGATATATAACCAATCTTCTTCTTTAAACTTGAATTAAAAATAATTAAAAATCTTGAGAGAGAATAAAACTTGATAAAAAACTTGATGAATACTTGCAGAGAAGAGAAACATTAAAAAGAAAAAGTTGAAAATCCACTTGGTATATCTCCAAGGGAGCTGACCTACTACAACCTGAGATTTCCTCATCTCGGGGAGAGGTTGTAGCCCTAGGGTGATCAGCCCTCATTACTCTAAAAAAGACAGACTCTCAATAGAGCCTGAGCCACACTCCAAAAAACCAGAGGCAGCACCCACTTCCTTCCTTCTCCTGCAGCAGTCCATGCACTGGCACATTGAAGATAAACCAGGCCTAGTCTCCCAACCATCCTCTCCAGGGGATGATAACCTCATGTGAAGCCTCCTTTCGTCTTCACCAGTAAACTCCAAACTGATTCCCAAATCATATTGATAACCAATTCTTGCCTGAAAATCCATCAAGAATGGCCCACCCAAAACTGCCTTTACATTACCTTTAGAAATGTAAAAATGGACCTTCCCTGAGGCTCCTCCAACATCTAACTTCACAAACTCTGAAGTTCCAACCAATTCAGTGACATGGCCACCGATCCATCTCAAATTCCCACCAATACTAGTTTTGATGGGGAGGCCCATATGAGTTGCCTCAAACAAAGAAATCAGGTTTATCTGAGAACCTGAATCCACCAATGCCCTTGCCTCCCTGCCATTCAGAGTGACATTGACATATCCCAGAGGAGCAGAAAAATGAGTTTTCAACCCCTCACCAAACTTTTCAGCAGAATCACAAATGTATTCTACCTCACCAGAAGAAACCCTTCTCCTGGTCAACAACTTTCTCTGCCTATCAGCCAACCCTGGACTGATAGCATACAATTCCCCATAAGATAGGGAAACCTGACCCTGATTCATCCTTTCCAGGACAGAGTTTATAACATTAACTAGACCAGACACCACTGGCCTCTCAAAGTGAGCTCTTTGCTTCACCACCTTGGTCCTAGAAGCTTCTTGACGACCAGCACCACCAACAGATTTACCATTAATAGGAACCAAACCAGATCCCTCACCAGAACCCCTGACTTTAACAGGCTTTGGCAATGAAGCCAAAGGGACATCCTCCTCAGAGTCAGAATCCACCTCCATTGGCATTGGCACACCATTCAGGTGCAATGCACCAAAACTAGGGGGGCCCATATCAGCCATACCTATCTGCATCTTGTACAGCTCCTTTTTGCTGTACCTCTTCCTAGCTTCACTCAGCTTAGGATCACCCTTTGAAGCATTTGGCTTAGGTTGGGCCTGAGAACTGCTCTTAGGCCTACCCACCTTTCCTGCTTCCACATCATAAACACCAGCCAAGCATTCACCACTTGACTGTCCACCACAAGAATACAACTCCAAACCACCAAAGGAAGTAGAAAAAGAGACCTTATTGACCTCCTTCCCCTTTCCCTTGAGGTCCTCATCTACCTTAACAGAAGACTTTCCCTGATCAGGAATATTCTCAAACCTTGGCCTCCTTTGATTGAGACCACCCCTTCTCCTGACCAAATCAACAGGAGCCTGCCCCTCACTGGGCTTCACAAAAGAACCGTCAGGGAACTTAAAAACCCTGCCATCAAACTCCACTTTTTCTTCAGACACATCTCTGTTCAATTCCCAAAAACCATTGGACCTGGGCCCCCTCTTACTGCAATAAGAGCAAACCCATGGATCACTCCTACCAGCCCTCCTTTCAAAATCTCTTGGCTGAGAAGGTGCCTTATTAACCTTCTTGGCCTCCTGAACAAAAATGTGCAGCTGCTTTGTAAGATCAGCCAACTGCTCCACCATTGGGTCCCTCTCCTGTTTGGGAACTTGCACCACCTAAGGAAGTAGAAAAAGAGACCTTATTGACCTCCTTCCCCTTTCCCTTGAGGTCCTCATCTACTTTAACAGAAGACTTTCCCTGATCAGGAATCTTCTCAAACCTTGGCCTCCTTTGATTGAGACCACCCCTTCTCCTGACCGAATCAACAGGAGCCTGCCCCTCACTGGGCTTCACAAAAGAACTGTCAGGGAACTTAAAAACCCTGCCATCAAACTCCACTTTTCCTTCAGACACATCTCTGTTCAATGCCCAAAAATCATTTGACCTGTGCACCCTCTTACTGCAATAAGAGCAAACCCATGGATCACTCCTACCAGCCCTCCTTTCAAAATCTCTTGGCTGAGAAGGTGCCTTATTAACCTTCTTGGCCTCCTGAACAAAAATGTGCAGCTGCTTTGTAAGATCAGCCAACTGCTCCACTATTGGGTCCCTCTCCTGTTTGGGAACCTGCACTAAATTTTTCTCCTCCTTCTTCTCCCTAACATCCTCTTCAGACAAAGCCTAACTTACTTTGCTGACATACTTGGCACAACCCTCCTGATAGGTTTACACAGCCAATACCTTCAAATGGGCCTCAACAGCCTCCTTCACCTTATCTAAGGCAGGCAACTTCTGATCCCCATTAGAAAGAGTTTTCATCAATTCCTTTCTTGAAAACTCCTTCAACACATCCATCCTGACATCTCTAGCCAGGGCAGACCAAAAAAAATCCTTGGCAGCATTTTCATGTGCCAGCTCCTCCACTTCCACCAAATATTCCACCACAGGATCAAACTGTAGCAGAAACTTCCTGTAACTATGTAAGTTACCAACACCACCATAAGATTGCCATTCACTGACAACCTTGTTCAGATCAACCATAGTGAACCTGACACCCCATCTATCCACCATTTCCCTACACAACAATTTCCAATCCCTCTTCTTGTAGCCAGACATGGCCGCAATCTCCTTCTCCACTGACCAATCACCAATGAAGAAGATAATCTGCTTCATCATGTCCAGGTAGGAAGCACCATCCACTCCAGCAGCAGTTTCATACTTCTCTAGAAACCACTTGACATCCTCCCCATTAAACTTGGTACCATCCCAAGTTTTAATCCTCACACACTCCCTAACCATCACAGAAGGAGGACCATCCCCCCCCACTGACAGTCACCACAGGAATAGCAGAACCAGAAGCCATTCCTCCAGTCCAAAAAACCAAAAAGAGCCAACCAAAGAAAACAGAGATTCCAAAGAACTAGCAAGTTCTACCCCACGTTGGGCGCCAGAAATGTAGACAATCCTATAGTACTAGCTATAGGCCTTGACCAAGGGAGTTGGAGAAAAACCAGAGAGAAAATCCCCTGTCCCTTTAGAAAAATAGAGTGAGATTTACTTGCTAAAGTAAGTTGGTTCCTGTTTTGCTAAAGCCCCTTTTCAACACACTTGACTGCTTGATGAGCCAAGAATGTAGTCCCCAGATAGACTACCAGACCAAAGAACTGAAATGTAGAACAAAGTCCACACCAGAGACAGCAAAGATACTTGATGTAGGCTGCAAATCCATACCAGAGACAGCAATAATACTTGCTATAGCTTGCAAGACTATAACAGAGAAAACAGTTGCCAAAGTTAAGTTAAATGAAAAACTCACTTGCAACAAACACAGCCAATTGTGGCCAGAAAACAGTGAAAACTGAGTGAGGAACAATGATATCACCTCCGGATGGTTGTATGATGATTAAGGTTGCCCCAAACTGTCTTATTCACTATGTACACACAATCCACTAACTAAGAGCCCATGCGCACCCACCAATCTGGTGCCTGTGCCCACCAAATTGCATAAAAAACCCTCCTGAAGCACTCCCCAACCTCCTAAAACAGAGGTGGGCCGGCTGCCCGATGTCGGAGATGCCGCCTGAAGCGGCCCGGCCTCCCTGAAGCCAGAAAACCAATAAAAACCACTAATCTACTTAGAAAAATTAGCTACAACTACTAAAACCTTTAAAACACGGAATTTCACTATAACAACATTGTGACATGAAATATAGAGAAAAATTAGCTCTATCCAATGGTACTAAGCACTTAACCCTAAGACTTAAGGTTAGCCTGTAAAACACAAAAAACAAAATTAAACAGCAATCTTTTATAAATGAAAAATGAGGAAATGACCCCTTAAAACTCAGAATATGAAAAATTTCTACAAGACATAAAATATAGAGAAAAACCAGGGCTATCCAATGATAGTACCCACATACCCGCAGACCCAATATCAACAGAATAACACCAGAAAAATACCCAAATTCTTAACAGATGTCAATTAAGACATGCACAAACCGTGCCAAATCACACAACAAAGATCCCTGCCAATGTTGGAAGACCACACCGTGAGAATTTTTTTTTTCAAAAAAAAAATTGTTAAAAAAGAGAAAAAAATAAAAAATGAAATAAAAAATTATTTTTTTGGAGAAAAAAAATATAAAAAAAATTTCCTATGGTTGAAAGATATTTTTCTTACACTTATTTTTCTCACATATTTTTTTACACATATTTCCCATACACATATTTTTCTTGCTCATAAAAAAAACTGAAATAAAAAATCATTTTTTCAGAGAAAAAAAATCCAAAAACAAAATTTCCACTGGTTGCAAGATTTTTTTTTAATTTCTTACAATCTCACCCAGCTAGGGGCATGAAGAATAAGACTAAGTAGATGTAGATACATGATGAGTGGAGCAAGGATTGAGTGGGGAGGGCAATAAATCTATTTAAAAATATATTTTCAAGATATTTTTGTTACACTTATTTTTCTCACATATTTTTTTGCACATATTTTTCTTACACATATTTTTCTCACACATATTTTTCTATCATTAAGTCTCTCCCTAAAATATCCCCAACTTGCACTGGATATCCCCATTAGAGATATCTTACTTTGTGTGTAGTGATATGTGTAAAAAAAGTATGTGTGAGAAAAGTATGTGCAGGCAAATGCACTACACACCAAGTAAGATATCCCTGATGGGGATATCCAGTGCTAGTTGGGAATATTGTAAGGAGGGACATAAGGATATATAAATATGTGTATGAAAACACTACACACAAAGTAAGATATCCCTTATGGGGATATTCAGCACAAGTTGGGGATATTGTAGGGTGGGACGTAAAGATAGAATAATATGTGCTATAAAAATATCTGTAAGGAAAATATGTGTGAAAAAATATGTGAAAAAATATGTGTAAGAAAAATACTATCTTGCAACCATGGGAAGTTTTGTTTTGTTTATTTGTTTCTTTTTTTTCTCTAGAAAATGATTTTCTATATCATTCTTTTGTTTTTTTTTTTTGTTTTTTTCTGTTTTGTCACAAATTTTTTTTTTTAAAAAAAAAATATTCTCATGGTTACAAATGATTTTTCTTACACTTACTTTTCTTGCACTTATTTTCTAGCACTTACTTTTCTTCCATTTATTTTTTCTGACCTTATGTCCCCCCCCTAAAGTATCTCCAAGTCGGGCTGGATATCCTTATCAGGGACATTATCGGCCGGTTTGTCTAGAAGGAGGAGAAATAAAGAGGAAGAAGAAGGAGAAGGAGAAGAAGGAAAACTTAATGATAAAAGAAGAGGGAAGAAAAAGTTTAAAAGGTAAAAGGATAATGATAAAGAGGACTTGATAGAACTAATGACTTTGGGTAAAGGTCTTATAAAAGTGAGTGTTATTTTTTTTCTCAGCTTATCTATCAATTACTAATAATTAAAAAGCTCTTACAGCAGCCTTATAAATTATCTTTAATATTTAAAGAGGCAACCGAACCACAATAAACAAAAAGATATACTATAATATTAAAAATGATAAGTAATGTAAGTGATGGGCTGAAGGGGATTACCCAAAGCATTTTTATTGGCAAGGGGTCCTCTGAAGCGCCACAAATTTGTATATACAAAGTAGTAATAAAGTGAAACAAGAAAATAAAGGAAAATAATTGAAACTTGGATATTGAGAGAAAAATATGAAACAAATAATTAAATTCTCAAATAAGAAATAATTTTCCCATACTAATTTTCAAACCCAGTTAATTAAAATTGTGAGTAACTACATAAATTTGTAACATGGGAAACTGTGAGTAATTTATCAAAAAACAATCATTATAATTTTTACGCAATTATTTATATAATCAATTTAAGCCCAAAAAAGAAATTAGAAATGTTTTTAACTATTCCATTTGAGTAATAACCAAATTATGTAAAACAAGTAATTAATTCAATGAGAAAAAAAATAAAATTAAGTATTTTAATTTATTTTATTAGGGGGTATCAAAGTTAGGAATTCGTAATTATGTAAAAGGCATTTCACAACACAAAAAGAAAGCCAAAAACTTGACATTAACTCTCAGTAAAAAGGTGTTTTTGGGGCAAAATATGGCATATTTTTAAAAATAATCATGGTTGATTTTGTGGAAAAAAGAGGTATTTTGAAATGAGGGATTTACAACTTTGATTCCCCCTATTAAGTAAGTATTTTAACTTATTTAATAGAAATTTTTTAGCACAGTCAAGGGTCAAAAAAAGCGCCAAATATTTATGGATTATAACATATGAGAAGATTGATTTAATATATAATTTTAATTAATTAAATTTTAATTACATTATAATTTTAATTTTTCAATTGTAATTATAATATAGATTTACAATTAATTAATTATTAATTTATTATTATTAGGCGGTATCAAAGTTAGAAATTTGTAATTATTTAAAAGGTATTTCACAATACAAAAAGAAATCCACAGATTCAACATTAATTCTCTGTAAAAAGATATTTTGGGGGCACAATATGGCATATTTTAAAAAATAATCATGGTTGATTTGGTGGAGAAAAGAGGTATTTTGAAATGGAAGATTTCTAACTTTGATACCCCCTATTAAATACATAAACAATATGCCATGATTTATGGAATATGATATATATTATGTTTGATGTAAGTTTATAAATAATTTATTTGATAATAATATTAATATCACCACACAATATGGGGGGCGGACTTGCTAGTGAGTCTGCAACCTTGGACCCAAACTCACCACAGATTGAACACACATTGAGCTATTGACAAAGGAACCATACAATCAGGGATGGACACCACTCAGCAGAACAGTTTTAGGTGGGTGTTCAAGTAGAGTTCAGTATGGGTTCAGTATGAGTTCAGGTTGAGGACTTGCTAGCAAGTCCACCCCCTATATTGCGTAGTGTATAATACTTATTTTAATAAAATGTTTATATAATTTTATTATGTAATAAAATATTATTTTAAATGCATAAAATACATCACTTTATTCCCTTCAATAAAATATTATACATTTTACTGGGCTCCTGAGACAGCCTGCCTGACAGACATCTTACTTGGTGCGTAGTGCAAGTAATTATGCGAAATAGACAACAAATTCTTACATTCGACATCACGTTGCTTTTGAAAAATTAATTATAATTTTCTTTATTAATTCTTCCCGTATATTTTACTTGAAAGAATAATAAAAGCCTTTAATCTAGCGTAAGTCTTCTCCTCTAGTAACACTGTGGATGAAGCTGAAATCGCTGATAGTAATGCGCTAACCTTTAATCTAGCGTAAGTCTTCTCCTCTAGTAACACTGTGGATGAAGCTGAAATCGCTGATAGTAATGCGCTAACCTGTATGATATGAGATCTACTCGTAAATAATATGGATCACAAGAGAACAGTGTTGTGCTAACCTTTAATCTAGCGTAAGTCTTCTCCTCTAGTAACACTGTGGATGAAGCTGAAATCGCTGATAGTAATGCGCTAACCTGTATATTCAAGTGAGTACGTGTAGAGAGATGAGATGAGATGATGAGCAAAAGAAGACAAAAGATATTTAATTGCAAAGATAAGCACACCTGTATGATATGAGATCTACTCGTAAATAATATGGATCACAAGAGAACAGTGTTGTGCTAACCTACAAACATAGTGGAGTATGAATATAATAGTAACAATAGGAAACTACAGTTAGAGCACACCTTTAATCTAGCGTAAGTCTTCTCCTCTAGTAACACTGTGGATGAAGCTGAAATCGCTGATAGTAATGCGCTAACCTATAACAATAACAATTAAATGTAAAAATCAACTTATGATAGTAATGGTACACACCTGTATATTCAAGTGAGTACGTGTAGAGAGATGAGATGAGATGATGAGCAAAAGAAGACAAAAGATATGGTAATAGATGAACACTTGATAGCTATATATACCATAACTACAACTTCTCACGCTAGCACAATACACTTCTCTCTCTTCTACATACAGTTAGTATCAGTCCACTTCGGGACAAGTAATGCAAAAAAGATTATAATAATAAGTATGAATTAGAATATTATGTATATACTAACACTCCACCTCATTACTTGAACCAATAGTGCGTCGACATTCATTCAGGCCTAGATCTGTTCTAAATTTTTCAAATTTTGTACGATCCAGTGCTTTTGTCATGATGTCTGCAACCATGTCGTGCGTAGAGCAGTATTTGAGATTTAATTCGCCATCAAGTACTTTTTCCCTGACCCAGTTGAAATGTACTTCAATATGTTTTGTTCGTTTGTGAGCTACGGGATTCTTTGACAATGCTATTGCTCCTTGATTATCTCCATAAAGTAACGTTCCTTGATTGTTTTCATACCCTAGTTCACTTAGCAGTTTTCGCAACCATACTCCTTCTAATCCTGCATCAAGATATCCCTTATACTCAGATTCAGTGGCTGATGTGGAAACAGTGTTTTGCTTTTTGCTCTTCCAAGAAATAGCACCTCCACCGAGCAGAAAGGCATACCCATTAGTTGATCTACGTGTTAGATTACATCCAGCCCAATCCGCATCACTGAAACCTGTAGGTGCTTGATTGCTAATATTGATTTTCGTGGGTATTAATGTTTTGAAGTCTCGTGAGTACAGTAGGCCAACATTGGCTGTACCCTTGAGATATCTTAGAATTCGGAGTGCCGCTTGCCAGTGAGACTGATTTGGTTTTATGAGGAACTGAGATAAATAGTTGACAGCATGGGTGATATCCGGTCGAGTACATTGTGCTAGATAGCCAATACTTCCAATGATACTTCGATAGTCATTTCCTGTTTTCAGAAACTGAGCGTATTGGTCATCATCAGAGGGTAACAGCTGGATATTTGATTGCATTGGAGTAGGATTAATTTTGCAGTCTGTCATACCGAAGGTTTCTAATAGATCTGCTATGTACTGACTTTGGTGTAGTTGAACAGAAGTACTATTTAGTCGAGTAATTTGTATACCCAGTAGATAAGTTGCTTTTGTGAAGTCATGTACCTTGAAATCCTTCGATAATTCAGCATGAAATTGATGAGCCCCGTGTCCAATGATAGCCATGTCATCCACCCAAATAAACACATATAAATAGTCATCATTTGAATCTTTTCTAATAAATAAACAGGGATCGCTATTGCTGGTTTTAAACTTATGTTTATGGAACCACTTAGATACCTCCTGATACCAGGCTCTAGGTGCCTGCTTTAAACCGTAGAGTGCTTTTTTTAATTTTAAAACTCTGCTACCACCATTTAATTGCTCTATCTCCTTTTTACAGTTCAAGTTTGATCTATCCAACCACTCAGTAAAACCTTCTGGAGGTTGAATAAAGATGTCTTCGTCAAGATTACTGTTTAGGAATGCAGTCTTTATATCAAGTTGATGCATCGGTAATCCTTCAATAGCAGCAAGCGCAAAGATCGTTCGAAGGGTTGCCAGTCTCCCGGTAGGTGCAAACGTTTCGTTGAAGTCTATTCCATGTCTTTGTAGATAGCCTTTGATAACCAGTCTTGCTTTAAATTTGTTAAGGACTCCATTTTCATCATACTTTGTTTTGAAGATCCAACGGGTAGGTATTGTTTTTTGATGATTAGCAGGGACGATACACCACACGTGATTTTCATGAAGTGAGTCAAGTTCTTCTTTAATTGCACTTATCCAGTGTGACCTTTGAGACCCACTGATTGCCTTTCTGTAATTGTCAGGATCTGTGTTTTGTTGTTCGACAAAGTTTATTAAAGCATTGTGGGTACCTTCAAGTTCATTTATCACCTTCCTGGTATGAGATCTCAGGGTGGGTCCAGAATACTGATCTGATTGATTTTCAGGTGGCGGTGGACCAAGGCGTAAGATTAGTCGTCTGGTTACTGGATTTTCAGTATCTGCTGACTGTTCTTCTATTTGTTCCTCTACTGCATCATGAAATTCCTCATCATCTTCAACATTTTGATTTGTTGGTGTCTCTGTTGTGTGACTTATGGTGACGATATTGAACATTTCTTTTGGGCTGTTGCAATCTTTCATAGGAAACACTGACTCATTGAATGTGGCGTTGTGAGTGAAGATTATTCTTTTTGTTTGAATTTCCATCAACTTATAGTTGTTGTTTCCTTCAGAATACCCAAGTAGAACACATCTGGTGCCTGTCGGAGCAAACTTATTTTTCCTCTGTTGTTTTGGAATATTGGCAATAGCTAGGCATCCAAACGGGTGTAGATGTGTTATTTTTGGTTTTCTGCCGGTAAGTGCTTCATATGGTGATATCATATTTGCAGCCTTACTAACTATCAGATTTTCCAAATATACTGCTGTTATTACTGCTTCTCCCCAATAGCTAAGTGGTAGCCCTGATTGGAACAGCATCGCTCGAGCTTTCTCGGTGGTGATTCGATTTCCTCGCTCGCTGATTGGGTTCTGCTCAGGTGTATAAGGCGCAGTGATTTGATGGAAAATACCATTGTCTTTAAGGTATGTTTCAAATTTATTCGAGCAGTATTCTCCTCCTCCATCTGTTACAATAGTCTTAATTTTTGATTCACAGATATTTTCATATTTTGTCTTAAATTCCGTTAATTTAGATAGTGCCTCATCTTTGTTTTTTAACAGGTATACTGCACGAGTTGAAGTTAATCCATCTGTGATCTTCATATAGTACTCATAGCCACTGTTGGTTGGTGGATTGATTCTGCCACTAAGATCGGTGTGGATCACTTCCAGAGGTTTCTTTGGTGTTGGAAAATGTCCTTGAAATGGTAGTTTCTTCGCTTTTGTCATTTCGCAGATTTCACAGAAGAACTGACTGTCGTCCAACGTCTCACCAACAGTTGACTTTGTATACTTCGAGTTTGGATGTCCCAGTCTATCATGCCACATTTTTACAGAGCAAATCAGTGCGGACTCAGCTGGTTTGAAGTTTCCACGCATTTTGCAAAGATTGTTCTCGATATCTGCATTGAATTTAAGATTTTTATTACTGATGATGCATCTTTCGGGATTCTTAGCAAATTCAACTTGATAATTTTTTCTCCAAAACTCAATAGTTGCCACAAGATCATACGGTAATTTAGGTACATGTAGTGCATTAAGAGTCACAACATTTTTCCCTTCAACCAATTTAACAGTTCCCTTTCCAACACATTCTGTGTTTTCATTTCCAGTCACAATATCGAACTTAGTACTCTGATATGTCCAGAAGTACTTTCGGTTTCTAATCATCGTTGACGTGGCTCCTGAATCAAGGATTGGTTTCAGGTTGGTGTTGTTGTCGATAGAAGAGATAAGAACATACTGATTGTACGCCATCATAGCTGACTCATTAGTTTTTTTATTCTTCTCAGCCATCTCTTTCTTCCATTGATCGCGTTGTTCGACCCAGCTTGGTTTTCCAACCTTCTCCCAGCATTCGCTTTCAAGATGTCCTGTTTTATTACAGTACGTGCATTTCTTTCGCGGTTTTCTTTCTCTGGACTTCGACGTTTCAGTTTTACTTGAGTCGGCAATAAGGGCTTTGCTAGTCTTAGATTCGTTCGATTGGTTGTCCTGAAGATTGTGAAATTTGCTAGTCTGTTCGAGTACTGCCAGGACATTCATCATGGTTACCTTTCCAGAAGCCAGGATATTTTGAGCTGTGGTTTGATATTGATCAGGTAATTTCATAATTATTTGAGTAGCTACAGTGTCGCCTTCATAGCTGATTTTAGCATTTCTCAAATTTCGTAGGACTTTTCGGATATCGTTAATAAAGGTTTTGAGATCCGTAGTGTAAGTCAGATCATTTAATGATTTGTAGGCAGCGGCTTTAGTGAATTGATTTACTTCAGCATGTTTCTCTTTCAGTTTCATCCATGTTTTGTATGGATCTCCTTTTAGCTCTGGACTGTCGCAAATTAGCATCGTGTTTTCATGGTCAAGATGTCGAAGAATCATTGAATACGCTTTCATGTTTGTCTTAAGGCGCTTCTTGATCTCATTTGCACTTGGAGACGTGATTGTTGTCCCATCTTCTTTTTCAGTAGTTGTTATTATAAACTCGTTTTCGGTTACTTCCCACAGTTCATTTTCGAAGAGAAGACCTTCCATGTGAGCAGCCCAGGTAAAGTAATTGTCACTTCCGAGTTTTGTGTCATTTTTGTTTTCAAGTGCAGAGATTAATTCACGGATGCTATTGTTGTCCATGTTACTAGTGTTACTAGTTGTTGTTTGTGCTTAAGTACGTGAGCTGGTACTGATAATGTGAAAGAATAATAAAAGCCTTTAATCTAGCGTAAGTCTTCTCCTCTAGTAACACTGTGGATGAAGCTGAAATCGCTGATAGTAATGCGCTAACCTTTAATCTAGCGTAAGTCTTCTCCTCTAGTAACACTGTGGATGAAGCTGAAATCGCTGATAGTAATGCGCTAACCTGTATGATATGAGATCTACTCGTAAATAATATGGATCACAAGAGAACAGTGTTGTGCTAACCTTTAATCTAGCGTAAGTCTTCTCCTCTAGTAACACTGTGGATGAAGCTGAAATCGCTGATAGTAATGCGCTAACCTGTATATTCAAGTGAGTACGTGTAGAGAGATGAGATGAGATGATGAGCAAAAGAAGACAAAAGATATTTAATTGCAAAGATAAGCACACCTGTATGATATGAGATCTACTCGTAAATAATATGGATCACAAGAGAACAGTGTTGTGCTAACCTACAAACATAGTGGAGTATGAATATAATAGTAACAATAGGAAACTACAGTTAGAGCACACCTTTAATCTAGCGTAAGTCTTCTCCTCTAGTAACACTGTGGATGAAGCTGAAATCGCTGATAGTAATGCGCTAACCTATAACAATAACAATTAAATGTAAAAATCAACTTATGATAGTAATGGTACACACCTGTATATTCAAGTGAGTACGTGTAGAGAGATGAGATGAGATGATGAGCAAAAGAAGACAAAAGATATGGTAATAGATGAACACTTGATAGCTATATATACCATAACTACAACTTCTCACGCTAGCACAATACACTTCTCTCTCTTCTACATACAGTTAGTATCAGTCCACTTCGGGACAAGTAATGCAAAAAAGATTATAATAATAAGTATGAATTAGAATATTATGTATATACTAACATTACTCAGGGGCTGGGTAAATCAACGTTAAAAAAGTATTGGGAATATTTTATGAAAGTAAATGAAAAATTCGTATATGAAAGATGGACTATCTAAATGAAGGCTATCATACCAACAGGACCATCCTTTTTAAAATTGACTAGTTTTATCTGTGAAAAGATATAAAAATAGAGAAATTTAGACCGTTTTTAACGGTGAAATTTCGTCACTTTCAATAAATCAATTTTATCTTAGGTGATAGCATGCTTGCCTCTACATTCTATATAAGAGCCGGTAAATGAATTTCAAATAAAATACTTCATGAGGTTCAAGAAATACGGGGGACGTAATATAAGATTTCTAAGATAAAAATCCGTACTCGCTTAACTTCTACCACTTGATGATTTGTCGTTCCCGAGAGCCTTATAGACATCTTTTTTGAGTTGAGAGTATAATTATTATAAGGTATTTTTGAAAATTTAAGATTTAATCAATCAGCGATTGAGAATTTGAGTTGTTGCAAAGTATCCTTAGATGAAAACTCTTACCTTGCAAGGCTTTCATAATTTTTTCTCTCTTTTTTCGTGAATATTCTGCTATTTGTCGTGCCTCCTCAGCTGATCAAGTTGAAGGGCATGATGGTAGACGAAAAACAGAAATCTTATTATCAGTCATCTAAAATACGTCATGTTTGATTGTATCTGTGCAGAATCATGCGATGAATGATTAAAGAATAATAATTCACCAGTAATCTTGACATCAGATGCTTCAAAACTCTTAGAACCTATTACTATAGCCTTGCCGGCGCGTTTCTCCAATGTAAGAGGTGTCCTCTCATGATATATACTGAGAGAACATATAAATTTACTTGCTTGTAAAAAAAGTACAACAAAAAATGCTAGCTGAAAGCAATTTTTAACCATGTTACGATACTCGAAATTCGTATAAGAATACTTGGACACAAGCCTCTTCTAGGTGGAGTAGGATATCTCAATCAGTTTTAAAGGAGATATTTATATTCTTTAAAAGGCTATAATTGATAGTATACAAACCAACATGCCACACGTTTTCTCTAAATCTCAGCTTGTCATCTCTCTCTCTCTCTCCCCCCCCCCCCCCCCCCCCCCCCCCCCCCCCCCATTTCTCTTGAGAGACATCAAGCTTATTAATGGTCTTAATTTTCCTATTTTAATCATCTAAAATTGTGTCGATTAGAACTAAAATAGATGTGCGTATTTGTTTTTAAAGCAAGGACTGGCAGAGAAAAGAATAACTTGAACTAAAAAAGGAAAAATTTACAATCATAGATTAGGCAATAAACATGGAATAAAGTGCCACAATAGTAGGCCAAGAAGTTGGATTTTGGAAATCAACTAATTTTAACTCGCCAACGGATCCCATCCCTTGACTAATATCTAATCTCTAATATTTGTCTCACCACCCTCAAGCCAGCCATGTCTCCCTAAATCGCCATATCAAAATCTTAACCACCAAATAAATTACAACCACCCACCCCTCACCTCAGGTCACCTGTCGCCTCGGAGGACGAAATGCTCCCCTCCTAACTTGCAACACACTCTTCTCCCTATGCAGACCCCAATTCACCGTTTTTTCGCAGGCCCGAAGTGGTCACCTACCGCTCAACTCCTACTTACACCGTATCAAGATCTCCAGCTTTCCCAGTTTCACTCTTTGCTCCACTAACTCCTGCGAAACACTCAAATATCTCATCTTCTATTGCCCTTACCTACTTTAATCTCGCCTTGCTTTTACAAAGCTTACACCTACCCATAAAGTTCCATTCAAATAAAACAGTCTCTTTCATCCCTCTCCTTTCTCTATATTTGTTGCTAAATTTCTTATAGAATCTTTGATTTTCCCATCTGTTCCTCCTATTGATCTTAGTTAAATTATATCTTTTTTATTGCCTTAAGTTGCATTTAAAGAAACTATTCATAACATCATGTATCTAGACTATCTTATACAACCCTCATGCCCCTAGTTGGATGAGATTGTAAGACAATACTAAAATAACCTCTTAAGATTGAGAAAATGGCAAAGTTGCCGATTTATTTTGGAAAAACTAAAGTTATCCAATAGCTCAAACACAACAAGAAAATAAAAGATGGAAGAGATTTTGATTTATTGAAAGTACTTCTGCTTAACACGAACGTGCAACCCAAAAGGTTGCATCATTACAGGGATTGACCTACTAGTACTTTTAGGATGTTGTCCAGAAGGCTTTAGTCTAAAGGGGGTGTTTGAATCCCAGAAAATCCTCCAGGCTCAAGTAAATAATTTAATAGCAGAATCCCAAAAGCTGTATTTACACTAGAGATCTTATAATCTATCTTTTCTATTTTCTTGAATTCACGCAGAACCAAAATTCTGCCTGCGAAAAACCTCTTTATCCTATTCGAATTCATGGGTTTATACTGTCAATCCCAGTCCTTACTTCTCACTACTCACTCATTGCTTGCTTCACCCTCTTACCTCATTGACTTCTTTCTTTCACTCGGTTATGCTTGCTTTCATCATGGATCAGGCTCATTCACGAGTGAATTTACTGACACTACTTACACTGTTCGCTATGCAACATATCGTATACATAGCGAAAAAAAGACTACTTTGCCCACGGATATACCACACTATAGCACATGTTCGTTGCTCCCATTTTTTTATTATCTTACATGATCTAGATACATATTGTGAAATATAGCTTGTTTAAATAAAACGAAGGACAATAATTGTCGAGCCCCATGGCGAAACAAACACGTGTCGTAGTTCCAGTTGGGTCGATGGACATGCTGATTATATTTTTTGCATATGGAAAAAATCACACGCAATTTTTAGTTTTATCATCATTTAATGCCAGGAAAAGATTCTTTTGTGCGTTAATAGGTTGCACTAATTAGATTTGCGGACTTGCCAGAAAAATTCGCAAGTGCTTCAAGATGTTGGAGTTTTCAATATCAATAGTTTCTTACAACATAAAATATCCTCTTGAGGCAAAATGTATTTAGCATATTCATATTATCATTAAAAAATAAGTTAATGGTTGAGAAGTGAGCAACAGCAACAGAGATGAGTAGCAAACAAGAAGGAAATGTAATTTTCGGGGCGAATATAATTTTTCAAGCATAACTCACCAAAAAAAAAAAAAAAGTGGGGACCTGATAGCAGGTTCCAATCACTATCGTTGATTTGATTCAGTTTTAGCTCAGCTGTAACTCTTCTTAGAAGACTGCGCACTGAACACTGATTATGCCAGCTCGCGTGGCATCCAATCTAAGTTATTCTTGAGTCACAAATGGATTGAGATATTGGCACTTGCTAATAGGTTCTAGGTGTTTTTTTGTGGTGAATGATGACAGAAGTTGAAAAAAAGAAAAAAATCCTAAGTTTGAAGCTAGCTAGCTAGTTCCCAAAAAAAATTATGGTGTGTTAATAGTCCTGACCAACTGGTGCATGTACAGTGCCCTACCAAAAGACTGCGAACGGTCTTTTTTTGATGTCACTCACTCAATATTGCTCAGAACTACTTCTAGTTTTGTATTCTGATTCAAAAGCTTATTTCTAATCAATATAATCATATATAAATACAAAAACACTATGATAACATAAAAAAAAAATTGAAATCCAAAAAGCAAATTTTTCAGCTACTATAAATAATTTTTTTAGCCAGATGAAATACATACCATTAGATAGCCCAGACATTATATAATGTCTCCCCAAAAGGACATTTCAAAAAAAAAATAGATATAAAATTTGCAAAAAGAAAATAGGTTCCCCCCTCTCCTCCACTCCTGTAAGTTCCATTTTTGAAATTTGCATATTGCATGCGCCAACTGTGCTCACTCAGTCATTTCAACAATCACACAACAATCAGAAACACTTTTTTGCTTTATTAACACAGCTAATGTATCTCATTTTTATTGTTACCCTCCTTTCCTTTCTTATATATAATTTTTTTCTTTAGATGTCAAGAGGTTGTGAAAAAAATACTGAGCTTTCATCTGAGACAAAGTGTCAAATCGTTGGTTTATTTAAGGGGGATGTGCCAAATTAGAAAATATGTGAAATTTTTGATTTGACGCCTTTGACTGTATCTAACCTTCTCAAACGTTGGAAGGAACAAGGAACTGTTGAAACAGCTCCCCGATCTGGACGTCCTCAAAAGCTTCAGAGTCGCAACCTCTGTCTACTTGCAGATATTGTCTCAAGTCAATTCAAACAAAAACTCTCTGAAATTACAGATTCACTAGCAACTCCTGTTTCATCTAGCACTGTCCAAAGAGGAATTCACTCACTTAGTTTTAATAAATGTGTTGCAGTAAAGAAGCCTTTTCTCACCAAGTCCCATAAAGTGAATCTTTTTGAAATTTGCTAAAGATCATGCTCACTGGACTGTTAAAGATTGGAGAAAGATCATTTGGCCAGATGAATCTTCATTTGAGATAGGGAAAAGTTCTTCCAATAGATAAACCACAGGAATCAAGTAAGGTTCCCCATAAGAGTGTTTCAACACACCCCTTTCCTCTTCAAAAAATGCCACCGCCTTCTCCCTCAGCACAATAAATTTGAGCTATCCCAAACAACAGCCCCATCTTCATCAACAAAAACATCCTGATCACCAGAATCAAGATCAGAACCATTCAGTTTATCCTCTTGGCAGAGGAGAGAACAATCATCCAGTTTAGGTTCACCTTATTGTGCTGAGGGAGAAGGCGGTGGCATTTTTTGAAGAGGAAAGGGGTGTGTTAAAACACTCTTATGGGGAACTTTACTTGATTCCTGTGGTTTGTCATGAACCTTGGCAAATCAAACCTATTTAAAAAAGCATCCAAACTGACTCTTCAAAACACAGTTGATTCACCAGTAGCACAGCTAACCTCTCTAGGTTTCAAGTGACTTCTTCTTTAAACTTCCTGGCTTCTTTGTTTCCTTGGAGTGGTGGTGGATCACTAGTGGTCTCCCATCATTTTTACTAATTTGAGGGAGCCCACCCAGTGATCATTTCTTTGGATTGAACTTTGACTTTTTTTTCTGATTTTTGTGCTAGTTAGTAGTTTTAGATTTTTTTTCTTTTTTTTCCTTTTTTTCTTTTAATATTTTTATGGGGGTTATTAGGATGTAAAGAGGGAAAAATCACAAAATTATGGTGTTACCACATCAGGGTCACCTGCTTGTGGGCAAGCATTGGTGGGGAAAGGCTCATCAATTGGCTGGGCAATGCTATTTTTCTTTTTTTTTATTTCATTTTCTTTTTCTGTGTTTCATTTTTATTATTATCATTTTCCGCAGAGCAAATCTTCTGTTGAGCACACATCATCCCATTCAATTCCAAGATAAGAGACAGCTTCCAAATCCACTGGTAGAATAACACCAAGGGTAAATAATGCCTCCATTTTTCAGCACTATCTCCACACATCTTCACTAAAGCATTCTTGATAACTTGATGCCCTCTTCCAACCATACCTTCAGCTTCAGGATAATAAGGTGTATCCACTCTATCTTTGGAACCAATACTTGCCACAGCTTCTTTGAATTCAGCTCCAAACTCTGGCCCACTCTCAAAAGTCACTAACTTCATCAACCCATATCTAAATACCCATTCTTTCTTCAAAAACTCTGCCACATTCTTGGAAATCAAATTAACCAGAGGTGCAGCCTCCACCCAGCCAGAGAAATCATCCCTAGCAACAATCAAGTATTTATACCTGCCCTCTTTAATATGGACAGCATCCAAACTGACTCTTCCAAACACAGTTGATTCACCAGTAGCATGGCCAACCTCTTTAGGTTTCAAGTGACTTCTTCTTTGGCCTTCTTCACAAGATTGAACCCAACCCTGCACAGCCAACTTCATAGCTGGCCACCAAAATCTGTCCACTACTCTTCTATAAGTCTCCCCAAAGCCTCTATGACCAAGGTCTTCATGCAAAGACTTCAACACCAACTCTTGACCCTTCTTCTGAGTCACCACAACTTGAGGATTTGGATGTCTCCTCCCCATCAACCTTCTTCCTGACACAGAGTATCCAGGACTTTTCTTCTTGATTGCCAGCCAAGTATTATCATCACAAATATCTGGCCTCTCTAAGGTCAACAAATATTCAACCAAAATAAAATAAAACCCAGTCTGACCCCAGGCCTCATCTTCAAAATCCAACAAAACAACATCCAAGGGTACCACCCTATCATCAAAATAACCAGTGTGCACATGAGCAACATGAGTGGCACAACCAGGACACCAATCTCTAAACTTTTGTAAATCCCTTCCCTTCCACTGAATCTTATGAGAATCCAGTTCACTAACAAAAACACCATTTTCCAAATTTGAGCTATCCCAAAGAACAGCTCAATCTTCATCAACAAAAACATCCTGATCACCAGAATCAAGATCAAAAACCATTGAGTTTATCCTCTTGGCAGAGGAGATAACAATCATCCAGTTTAGCCTCATGGGGAAGGAGAGAAAAATCTTCAGCAACTTTTTTACTGGCTCTAACAACTGGGTCATTTTTGTCAAACTCTTCAGAATCAGAATCTTCATCTGTGGGCAATCTTTTTGACAATCCATTTGGCATTGTAAAAGTTTTACCTGGATTTTGCAACAGGTCAAACAAAAAATGTTGAATAAATGCCACCCACCTAGTCATTGGAGCATTTGGAAGACTAGGTGTGTTGATCATTTGAACCGGAGATTTAGTGTCCACCTGCAGCTCAAAATGCTGCACCCACAAAACAGTTTGTAGCTTCTTCAAAATTTTCGCTACACCACACAATTCCAATTTTTGCTGAGAGTACCAAGATTCCACCTCATTAAAAACCACAGACTCATACCTTACTGGCCTGACCTTCCCAGATTTATCTTCCTGAGACAAAACAGCACCAGCAGCAATATAACTTGAGTCCACTGCCAGATAAATTTTTCCAGCCTCTCTACCATAATACAACTTGTGAAGAATAATATCTTCACCCACCACCTTCTTCAACTTCTGAAAAGACTCTTCACACTCTTCAGTCCATTCCCACTCTGCATCTTTCCTGGTCAGCCTCCTTAAAGTTGAAGCCAACAAAGAAAAATCTTTAATGAAAATCCTGACATACACACAAACTCCCAAATATCCTCTGACTTCGGTAGTATTTTTAGGCCTTGGCCATGACTGAAATTTATTAACCTTCTTCTTTGCCATAATCCTACCTTCTTTACATACCACATGCCCAAGATTTTCCAGAGCCGTAACACAACAACAAAACTTTGACCCAGAAATTTTCAAGCTAGCCTCTTTAATTCTAAACAATACTCTCTCTAGAGTAATTTCATATTCCCAAACAAACCTCCTTATACCTGGGTTATCTTTCAGCACTTCATTTCCATAATCAGTGGAGGGTCCTTTAATTCAACTGTCATCAATAAAAATACCAGCATGAGTAGGCACCTCATCCTGTAAAATCCAAGCCATTTGTGCTTGATGAACTGCTACTGAATTAGTTTCTCCTTGAGGCAACCTAGTGAGCTGAAATCTCCCCAGAGGAGTCTCAAATTTTGTGAATGGCCTTGAATCAGTGTGAAGTTCCCTTTCATAATAACCACCCATAATATCACCCAAACCATAACACATCCTTCCAGAAAAGGCTTCCACAAAGTCTTCTGCACTTGGCGGCACCCCCGCATCCTTGATAGTAACTCTATTCAGGGCTCTAAGATCATGTATCACCCTGAGCTTTCCATTTTGCTTTTAAAGAAAGAAAACTGGAATTGAGTAATTAGAAGTTGATTGCTCATATAATCCTGTCCTGACTCTTTCACTAAAAATCTCCACAAAATCATCATGGATAGCAACAGGAATCGGAATAGGTTTGATTTGCCAAGGTTCATGACAAACCACAGGAATCAAGTAAGGCTCCCCATAAGAGTGTTTCAACACACCCCTTTCCTCTTCAAAAAATTCCACTGCCTTCTCCCTCAGCAAAATAAGGTGCAACAACAACTTATTTTCCTCCTCAGACAACCAACCATGAGGACCAAATTTAACAACCTTCATCCTTTCCATTTTCACTCTAGCAGTTTCCTCAAAATCCGGAGGATTCTTCATCAGAGGAGTACAGTACGGATTTCTTGACAACAGAGGATTAAAACCTACAGGCATAGGCTCATTGACAGGCCTAATCTTCTGCACCACCTTATTGTACTTTGTGGCTCTACTTTCAACTTGAGGGATCTTCAGGATGTTTTCTTCACCAGACCTAGAAAAAAAACCAAGGGTATCCCCATCTCTCACATGTGTGGCCAAGGTAATGTTTTGAAAGTTGTAGAAGAAACCCTAGCGGTGCACAATTGGGAGGACTTACTTTTACTCCCCAATCTCACCACTCCAAAGCTGTTCCGCAATCCCACATATTCATCTTCACTTCCATCTACCAAATCTTCAAATCTTGATTCATCTTCTGAATCGCATCTTCTACAACTGTGCAGTTTATCCTCATGAAGGAGGTCCAAAACAAGATCTTGCTGATCTTCATTCTTCAAAAATTCATGCAGTTTAATCTCTTTCTTGAGGCCCAAAATTTGATCTTCTTGATCTTCACAAAAATATTTTGAATTATCTTTCTTCATTATCTTCAGATTTTTTTCTTGATTTTCTTGAATTATCTTGAAATTTTTCTTTTCTTTTCTTGGGCTTTCTTCTTGCCTACAAAAATAACCAGGGGCTTCCCCAATGCTCATGGACTTGGCCAAAGTGATTTTTTTTAAAAGTTGTAGAAGAAACCCTAGCTGTGCACAATTAGGAGGACTTACTTTTAGACCCCAATCTCACCACTCCAAAACTTTTATGCATATCTTTCAATAAAGATGTATAAACCATCTTCTTTTTTGAACTTAAATTAAAATTATTGAAAATCTTGAAAAAGAAAAAAGACTTGATGAAAAAGTTGGAGAATACTTGCAGAGAAGAGAAACATTAAAAAGAGAAAGTTGAAAATCCACTTGGTATATCTCCAAAGGAGCTGACCTACTACAACCTGGGATTTCCTCATCTTGGGGAGAGGTTGTAGCACTTGGGTGATCAGCCCTTATTACTCTAAAAAAGACAGACTCTCACTAGAGCCTGAGCCACACTCCAAAAATTCAGAGGTGGCACCTACTTCTTTTCTCCTCCTGCAACACTCCATGCATTGACACATGGACGACAAACCAGGCCTGGTTTCCCAACCATCATCTCCAGGAGATGACAACCTCATGTGAAGCCTCCTCTCGTCTTCACCAGTCAACTCAAAGCTAATTCCCATGTCAAATTGGTATCCAATTCTTACTTGAAAATCCATCAAGAATGGCCCACCTAAGACTGCTTATACATTACCTTTATCAATGTAAAAATGAGCCTTTCCGGAGGCTCCACCAACATCCAACTTCACAAATTTGGAGTTTCCCATCAACTCCATTACATGACCACCTATACCTCTTCAATTCCCACCAATACCAGTTTTGATGGGGAGGCCCAAATAAGTAGCCTCAAACAAGGCAATCAGGTTAATCTAAGAACCTGAATCCACCAATGCCCTAGCCTACCTGCCATTCAGGGTGACGTTGACATATCCCAGAGGAGCAGAAAAATGAGTTTCCAACCCCTCTCCAAACTTTTCAGCAGAATCACATATGTATTATACCTTACCAGAAGACACTCTTCTTCTGGTCAACAATTTCTTTTGTCTATCAGCCAACCCAGGACTGATAGCATAAAATTCCCCATAAGTAAGGGAAACCTGACCCTGGTTCATCCTTTCTAGAAAAGATTCCATAACATTAGAATGGCCAGAAACTACTGGCCTCTTAAAGTGTGCCCTTGGCTTCACTAACTTGGTCCTAGAATTTTCCTGGGGACCAGAACCACCAACAGATTTTCCATCAACAGGAATCAAACAAGATCCCTCAACAGAACCTCTAACTCTGACAGGCCTTGGCAATGAAGCCAAAGGAACCTCCTCCTCAGAGTCAGAATACAGTTCCATGGGCATTGGCTCTCCATTCATATCCAATGCACCAAAGCTAGGGGGGCCCATATTAGAAATCCCCTTCTGCATCTTGTACAGCTCTTCCTTTCCGTACTTCCTCCTAGCTTCACCCAGCTTAGGATCAGACTTAGAGGCCTTAGGCTTTGGTTGGGACTGAGAGCTGCTCTTTGGCCTTTCAATATTTCCTTCCTTTACATCATAGACACCAGCCAAGCACTCACCACTTGACTTTCTGCCGCAAGAATATAATTCTAACCCACCAAAGGAAGTGGAAAAAGAGACTTTCTTCATCTCCTTCCCTTTCCCCTTGATGTAAATGTCTTGCTTAATAGAAGACTTCCCCTGACCCGGAATCTCCTCAAACCTTGGCCTCCTCTGATTGAGACCAGCTATTCTCCTGACCATATCAACAGGGGACTGCTCCTCACTGGGCTTGACAAATTGACCATCAGGGAACTTAAACACCCTGCTTTCAAACTCCACCTTGCCTTCTGAGACATCTCTGTTCAGGGCCCAACAATCATTGGACTTATGTCCTCTTCTACTGCAATAAGAGAAAACCCAAGGATCACTCCTACCAGCCCACCTGTCAAATTCTCTGGGCTGCGGAGGCGCCTTATTGTCCTTCTTTGCCTCCTGCACAAAAATATGAAACTATTTTGTCAGGTCAGCTAACTGCTCCACCATTGGGTCCCTATCCTGTTTTGGAACCTTCACCATGCTCTTTTCTTCCTTCTCTACCCTTCTCTCCTCTTCAGCCAAAGCCTCACTGACCTTTCTGACATACTTGGTGCACCCCTCTTGATAGGTGTCCACAGCCAATACCTTCAAATGGGCCTCCACCGCCTCCTTTACCTTTTCCAAGGCAGGCAACTTCTGGTCCCCATTAGAAAGAGTCTTCATCAAGTCTTTCCTTGATAACTCCTTCAACACATCCATCCTGACATCTCTAGCCAGGGAAGACCAAAAAACATCTTTGGCAGAATTTTCATGTGCCAGCTCCTCCACTTCCACCAAGTATTCCACCACAGGATCAAACTGTAGTAGAAACTTTCTGTAACTATGTAAGTTACCAACACTGCCAAAAGACTGCCATTCACTGACAACCTTATTTAGATCCACCATATTGAACCTGACACCCCATCTATTTACCATTTCACTACACAGTAGCTTCCAATCCCTCTTCTTGTAGCCAGACATGGCCATAACCTCCTTCTCCACCACTCTATCTCCAATGAAGAAGATAATTATCTTCCCCATGTATAGGTAGGAAGAACCCTCTACACAAGCAGCAGTTTCATACTTCTCCAGAAACCACTTTACATCTTCACCATTAAACTTGGTACCATCCCAAGTTTTAATCCTCACACATTCCCTAACCATCACAGCAGGCGGACCTTCCCCCCCACTAACAGTCACCACAGGAATAGAAGAACCAGAAGCCATTCTTCCAGTCTAAATCACAGTAAGGGCCAATCAAAGGCAACAAAGATTCCAAAGAGCTAACAGATCCATACCCCACGTTGGGAACCAGAAATGTAGACAATCCTATAGTACTAGCTATAGGCCTTGACCAAGGTAGTGGGAGTAAAACCAGAGAGAAAAACCCCTGTCCCTTTAGAAAAACAAGTGAGATTTACCTGCTACAGTAAATTGGTTCCTGTTTACCAAAAGCCCCTTTCCAATACATTTGACTGCTTGATCAGTCAAGAAAGTAGCTTCCAGACAGACTACCAAACCAAAGAACTGAAATGTAAACCAATTTCCACACCCGCTAAAGCAATAATACTTGATGTAGGTTGCAAATCCACACCAGAGACAGCAATAATACTTGATATAGCTTGCAAGACTACACCAGAGAAAACAGTTGCTAAGTTTAGTTAAATGAAGAACTCACTTGCAACAAATGCAGCCAAATGGTGGCCAGAAAACAGTGAAAACTGAGTGGGGAACAAGGATATCACCTTCAGATGGTTGTATAATAATTAAAGTTGCCCCAAACTCTTCTTCACTATATACACACTGACTACTAATTAAAAGCCCATGCACACCTGCAAATCTGGTGTTCCTGACTGCCAAATTGCATAAAACCCCCCTAGAAGTGCTTCCCAGCTCTCTAGCACTGAGGTGGGCAGTCTTCCTGACACCAGGAAGCCGGCCTGAAGTGGACTGACCACCCTGAAGCCAGAAAACCACCAAAAACACCCAAACTACTTAGAAAAATCACCTACAACTACTAAAACCCTTAAAACACATAATTACGCTATAACAACATTGAGACATGAAATGCAGAGAAAATTCCGCTCATTCCAACGGTACTAAGCACTTAACCCTAAGACTTAATGTTAGCCCGTAAAACCCCAAAAAAAAGTTCAACAGCAATCTTTTAAAATGAAAAGTGAAAAATTATCCCCCAAATACTTAAGCTATGAAAAATGTCCACAAGACATAAGATATAGAGAAAACCAGGGCTATCCAATTGTAGTATCCAGATCCCAATAGTACAATATTGGCTGCGTAATTCCAGAAAAAACACCTAATTATTTAAACAATGCCATTTAAGGCATTCCAAAACAACACCAAATAAACAAACAAAGGGCTCCGCCAATGTTGGAAGACCACACTGTTGCTTTAGATTCTTCTTCACTAGTGCTGAGGGCTACAGTAGGCTGTTTTTTACATCTCCAACTAATGGAATTTCAATTGATAATGAAAACATAACCAGTGGTTGAGCATCAAGTTACTGGACAACCAGCCCAATCAGCATCAGAAAAACCTGTTGGCATTGATTAACTGTAATTTCCTTTGTTGGTAAAACTTGAATTTCTTCTGAAAGAAAGTGAAAGATTGATAGTGTTTTTTAAATACCAAAGAACTCTTTTAAAAGCTATCCAATGATTAATGCCAGGAGAGACTAGATGTTGTGCAAGTTGACTTTTGATAAAGGCAATATCTGGTCTTTTTGCTTGGGTGATGTAGTTCAAATGTCCAACAGCCCTATGGTAATTTATATTTAAATTTGCAAATTGTTTTATTTCATCTTTGGTGGCTGGTAATAGTTGCATGTTCATTTGCATTGGTGTCTCTGCTGGTTTGAAACATGTCATATCATATGATGCAAGTAAGTCCTTGATCTCTTCATCTTGACATAATGATAAATTTCTGGCAACTCTGTCTCTAGTGACTCTCATATCTAAAATGTATTTAGCATCACCAAGATCTTCCATATCAAAGTGTGATGAGATGGCATCCTTAAACCGCTGAACATTCTCACTAAAAATTGAAAGATCATTGACATGCACATGAACATAGCAGGGATGAGTATAACTATCATTAATGAAAAGGTATGGATCTGAAGCTGAGGAAGAAAAATTAAGAGAGTGAAAGAAATTCATTAATTATGTGTACCAGCATCTAAATGCTTGTTTAAGACCATAAAGAAATTGCTTGAGAAGAACTGTATTTTTAAAATTTGGAGGCTTTTTCATTCCGAGTGGAAAAATTCATGTACACATCCTTGTCTGGTTTTCCATATAAAAATGTGCCTTTTACATCCATTTGAACAAAATCCCATTTTTCATGGGGAGCAAGGCTGATTAATACACGTAAAGTAGTTAATCTGCTAGTGCAAGCAAAGATTTCAAAATAGTTGATACCAGCCTTTTGTGAGCATCCTTAAGCCCAGAGCCTAATGTTGTAATTTTGTATATTTCTATCTTCATCTTGTTTGATTTAAAACACCCATACAGATCCTATAGATGGAGTATCAACAGGCTTCTCAACAATATCCCAAACCTTTTGTTTTTCAATCATATTTAACTCTATCAATTGCTTCTAGCCATGAATCACCATCCCTTTTATTTATTGCCTCAAAATAAGTGAGAGGATCTGACAAATATAGAGTAGGGACCATGTCATGTTGCAAATGTGAATTAATCAATTTGGTTGAAGATAGATAATTCTTAATTTAAATGGCACTCATCAACTTTGTAATTCTTTTTCTAGTCACTTCAATAATATTATTTGTGTCAATTGATGAAATGATGTCTTTAGGAGAAATATTTGGGGTTAGTTGATAATCCCAAAACTTATTAATTGAAGTAGGATTTGTTGAAACAACTTCTTCAACAGTATCATCAGAAGGTGAAAAATCATTGATCAGATTAATAGACCATGAGCATCTTCTGGAATAGAGGCAATGTCTTCAACAAATACTTTGGCTAGTTGAGATTTGGTTAATGATGTTTGAATTGGAAATGTTTTTTCATCAAAGATAGCATTATGAGAATATATAATTGTTTTATTGTCAAGTCAAAGTAGTCGATAAAATTAAATTTCCTCAGCATATACAAAGAAACAACATTTGACTGAATTATGTTGAAATTTTCCACCTCTTTTTTAATTATCAATTAATGCATAAGGTGTACATCCAAAAACCTTTATATGAACATATTAAGGAATATTGAAAAATCTTTTGTTGTACAGGGTCTTAAAATCATTTGATGCCAAAGGGAGTCTTTTTTCCAAATAAACAGCTGTATTGACAGCTTCTCCCCAAAATTCAATTGGCATTTTTGCATGAAATACTAGAGATTTTTCCATTTCGGTTGTAATTCTATTGTCTTGTTCTGAAATAGGGTTTTTTTGGGGGGAATAAGGTGACATTACAATAATTTTAAAACCTTCTTTCAGACTTGATTCAGTAAAAAAAATTTTAATGAATTCAATTCCTCCATCACATAAATAATTTGCAATTTTTGAGTTAAAAACATTTTTTATTTGAACTTTAAAATCAAGAAAAACTTTAAATGTGTTGGATTTATTAAATAGCAAAAAGACAAAATGATATGAAGTAAAGGAATCTGTGATCTTGAAATAATAAGAAGCACCACAAATTGATGATGGAGAAATTTTTCCACTAAGTTCACAATGAAGATATTCTTATAAACAAGTACCTCTAGGTACTGCACCAGGAAATAGAGAATGGTACTTCTTTGCATCTGCACAAGGTTCACAGAATTTAAAATTAAGCTTAGATTCTAGTTTATCAATATACTGAGAATTTTTGTGGACTAATATTTAATTCCAAAGCATTTTGAATTTAGCTACAAAGATTGACTTGATAGTGGGATTGAATTGCTCACCAAAATTGGCATTTAAAACAATTAATCCCTCTGAAGTGTACCACTTTACATCTAAAATAACTTCATTAGATTTTGTGATTTTCCAAAATCCATCTTTGTTTGTATGCTGTTCACATCCTTGAGTAATGAAAGGACCTAATTCAATTAGATTTTGGCTTATCTGTGGAACATGTAGGCAATTGGTAAGAGTTATAACCTCTCTTGGTGTAACAAGGTTGACAGAACCATTTCCAACAATATAAATAATATAATTGTTCCCAATATTTATTGGTTGTCAAAAAGGACAAAATTATTTAAAATTGGAAAAATTCTTAATCATGTGAACAGTAGCTCCAGTATCATAAACAATGAGTTTTGATGAGGAAATTGAGTGATTAGCTCAAAAGATTTTTTCTGCACCATAGCTGACATTTGCATGTACTTCATCAGTTAAAGATGTGCTTGCACTTGGAAAATCTTTCCTCTTCTCAGGATAAAGCTGGAAACAATCATCTTGAAATTTTTTAGCCTTTGGATTATGCTTTCCATAATGGAGATACTCCCATTTTGATTCTTGATTACTTTTGACTTTATTTAGGAGAGCAGAGCCAAAGGAATTTTCTGATTCAATTTTGGATGATAATCGAGAAAGGCATGACATCAAACTAGCAACATATAAATGTGTTTGAGTAACTTCACATGCATCTATAATTAAGGCCTTGTGAGTAGAATAGCAATCCGGAATAATTCTTAACAATTGGTGAGCTTCATTTTCACTTTCAACAGACACACCAACAGCACCAATTTCATTAATGTGGGTTCTCAAGTCATAAACAAAACCCATCAAGTTGCCTTCATGAAATTTAACATCATGTTAACAAGAAAAAATTGAGGCTCAATTAGACGCATCAGCAGCAGCATACTGATGTATAAGCTTGGTACAAATTTTCCAATGCTTATCCATATCTTCATTGGTAACAAAGGCAGAAATATTTGCGGCATCAAGCTTAGAGATGATAATTTTTGTTTCTTTGTCTGCACACTTTTGAAAATCTAATTTTACATTGTGAGCAGCATCAGAGGACAGTGGCATTTCAAGACCAAAAACAATTTTCTTGAGATTGTGATATATGAGCAGGGCTCTCATCCTGATTCACCATTTGTAAAAGCTACTTGCAATCAAAACAGGAATATTTTGAAGAGTATCATCACCCGTATCATTGGATATGTTGATTTTTTGAGGTGAAAAAGGTTGGGAAGTGTCAAAACAAGAAGTAGAGGATTTAAAGAGGTTTGATGGTGCTGGTGATGGAAAAGTAAATTATTTGTCTGAATTCATTCACTTGAGCTTTGGGCCCATAACATGAAAATATCTGGAGTCCTTTTACAAATAAAATGTGGCAGTCTTTAATAAATATGAGCTGCCCTTAAAGTGGTCTTTTCCCCTGTAACCTTTTACCAATAATATGAGGCATTCATTAATTAGTATGAACCTCCCTTAAAGTGGTCTTTGGCACTGCTACCTAATTATCAAAAATAAATAATATTAGAGAAAGAGAGAAAACACCTGTAACAGCTAAATACAAAATCTAACCCTTTACAAATAAAATGAGGCAGTCATTAATAAACATGAACTGCTCTTAAAGTTCTCTTTGCTGCTTTTAACTATTTAAAATATTCACAATTTTAAAAGACTTTAATAAAATAATTATTATCAAATAAATCATTGGACCTGACCTAATTATCAAAAATAAATAATATTAGAAGATGGAAAAGTAGGGAAAAAAGGTAAAACATAGCCTGGTTTACAATATAGTATCTTTCTCAGTATGAATGAGTATTATTGAATAGCAAAAATAGAAGAACACCACAACAGACATTTTAAAAAATCCTATAGTACTAGCTATAGGCCTTTACCAAGGGAGTTGGAGTAAAACTGGGGAGAAAAAACCCCTGTCTCTTTGAGAAATACCAGGTGAGATTTATTTGCTACAGCAAATTAGAGACTGTTACCATACCCCTTCCAACACACTTCTTGTTTGCTTTAAAAGTCAAGACAGTAGCCAATTGCAGACCACTGAGAACAATAGAACCAGAAACCTGAAATGCAGAAAAATCCACACCAGAAAACCAAAACACTGTGCACTTTTTGCACAGAAAATAGCAATAATACTTGATGCAGGTTGCAAAGCTACACAAGAGAAACAAGTTGTCAAAGTTGAGTTAAATGAAGAACTAACCTTGCAACAAACACAGCCAATTGTGGCCAAAAAACAGTAAAGACTGAGTGAGAAACAATGATATAACTATCAGATGGTTGTATGACAATTAAGGTTTCCTCAAACTGTCTTTTTTCTTTAAGTATGTACACACAGACCACCAACTAAAAATACATCCACAGAGGCAAATTTGGCACTTTTGACAGCCAAATTGAATAAAAACCCTCTAGAAACACTTCCCAGCCATCTATAACCAAGGCGGGCAGGCCGCCCAAAATCAGGAGGCCCTCCTAGAGACAGCCAGACTTCCCTGAAGCCAGAAAACCACAAAAAACCTCCAATAAAGCTTAAAATACTTAGAAAAATCTACCACAACTACTAAAACCCTCAAAACACAAAATTAAGCTATGAAAACATTGGGACATAAAATATAAAGCCAAATTAGCTCTACTTAATGGTACTAAGAACTTAACCCTAATACTTAAGGTTAGCCCGTAAAACACAAAAAAAAAATTAAACAGCTATCTTTTAGAAATGAAAACTGAGTAAATGACCCCTTAAAACTTGGAATATGAAAAATATTATCAAGACATAAAATATAGAGAAAACCCAGGACTATCCAATGGTAGTACACACATACTCATAGTCCCAATCTTCACTGAAAAAAAACTAAAATAACAACTAATTCTTCAACCAATGTCAATTAAGACATACAAAAACAGTGCCAAATAGACCAACAAAGGCCACTTCCAATTTTGGAAGACCAATGCCTCCCTCTAATTGAGAATGTCCACATTCTCCTTCCTCAGTTCCACCCTGATCAGCTTTCTTTCAAAATCTGCCTCTGACATTCATGCTTCCCAATACTGCATTGACAACAATCTAATTTGCACCATTACAGCACCAGTTCATCCATACAGAACCTCCTGTGATGTCTGAAAATCCAGAAAGAAGACTTGCTTCAGACCTGGTCCATTATCATCTTCAACAGCTTCACCTCCACCTCAACCTGGTTCCCTTCCACCAGTCCCAACAGATCCAGAATATCCATCCTGATACTCAGATTGGTCAACAAACTACACCCTTCAAAGAAGAGCTACAGCAACCACTTCAACCATGCTTGGTCCATCTGTTGGTAAATGAAAAAACTTTTATTCCTTCCTTCTAATTTTAAAACTGATGATTTCCCAGCTCCTTCATCTTCTGAAAGTGATGATAACAATGTAGGATCCATTGGACCACCAACTCCTAACCACTTGCCTACCATTAAGGACAAGTTCCAACAACACTCCTCTGAAAAAAACAACTCCTACTAAACCACTTCCAATCCACTCCAGCTAGAAATCCATAGGACCTTGAGAAAAGGAAACACCTTATCCACCAGTTCAAAGCTAATGCTGAACACTTTGTTTCATCTCTTAATTCTCTTTTCCCACTTGACTCTTGATTGAAATTTTTGACTTAGAAATAAAAATGCTTTATCACTCTCCAGACTTCCTGAATGTAGCCAATCATAAAAAATTCCTCAGTTTACAGTCTTGGGGGACTCATCCTCAGTTTTAAGTCTTGGGGGACTAACAGCCCACATTTTATAGTCTTGGGGGACTCAAAACCTAAATCATAAAGACATAACCAGAGATCAAACCTTTAAAGACCAAAAAATTAAAGTAAAATTCTGGGGTAACTGTTCTACAGAGTAGCCAGCTCATCAGTTACCCCACACTTGCCAAAATAAAATATAGAGGACTCATCCTCAGTTTTAAGTCTTGGGGGACTCAAAACCCTCATTTTATAGTCTTGGGGGACTAAAAACCCTCAGTTTATAGTCTTGGGGGACTCAAAACCTAAATCATAAAGACAGAAACAGAGATCAAACAATTAAAGACTAAAGAAATAAAGTAACATTCTGGGGTAACTGTTCTACAGAGAAGTCAGCTCATCAGTTACCCCCACACTTGCCTTAACTAAATTCAGAGACTCTCCCTTTGGATGCCCTCTGCCAGAATTACACCAACATCACATTATTAGTTTATAGTCCTGAAGGATTCCACCATCAAACCATTCTCAGTTTATAGTCTTGGGGGACTATACCATTCCTCAGTTTAAAGTCTTGATGGACTGACCACAGTGTTCAGTTTAAAGTCTTGATGGACTTTTTACACTTTGCATAAAAAGACAGAGCCAATTCCATGCACAATACTGTGCAAAAACCCTACTAAACTTCCACTTTCTCTTCATCATCTATTCATCACTGATAAAATTTTTCTTTTATCTCTTTCCTCTTCATTTTTGTCCCATCACATATCATGGCTGGATCCCCAGATTTTGACCCATCAGAACTTCCTTGTTTCACTCTTCGAACCCCTGAAACCAAACTCTACAACAGGGCCTGTGATTCTTGAAAACCCAATAAGAAAAAATGTGACAGAAACCCCAATTATCCTATACCGCCACCTTCTCCTTCACACAAGTACATCTCTAGATCTCCTACCAAATCCCCAGAACTTGGTCCTGCTTCCTCTTCTTTATCTTCAGCTCCATCCAGAAAATTTCGCCACTCAGTCCCCAGAAAAACTCTCCAAAAGACCTGCTTTATCATATCAAGAAACAGCCTTTATCTCTGTGAATTCAGTTAAAAAGCTTCAAAATCAGCTCCCAGGCTGCCAGACTGCGTCCAGGAGGCCTTCCCCCTTCCTAGGAAGCAAAAATCAGGCTCAAAACCTCCAAATTCAGCCAAAAAAATAGCCAAATTCCACCAACAAACACCAACATCTCCACACAAAAACCTCCTAGTGCTCCCAGAGCAATGAGCTCAAAAGTTTCTTCATCCAAATATTCCACAAATTCCAAAAATTTGAGAAGACCTGACAGAGGACCTCAAGAAGATACCTTAGCACCAAACACTGCTTCCAGACAAAAATATCCCTCTCAAAAAAGAAGAATTAACTACACCTCTCCTCTGCCAGCCAATTATTCATCTTAAAGTTCCATTTATTCCATATCTTCATCCAAAAGATCCCAATCAGCTTCCAGGTCACCTTCTCCTGCTCCATCCTACAACCAACTTGGTACTCCAGCACCAGTATCCAACCAAACTGATCCAAGCAACATTATCAACAACAACAATAACAGCCCTGCTGCTCTAACTAGGCCACAGGAAATTCCTCATTCTAGTTCATATTCTCAACACCATTTAGAGGATGACCATGAAAATACATACCTCAATCTGGTTGATCCTCCTACTACATCCATTCAAAATCCTTCAACAGTCCAGATTCTGGCCACTTACAAATTTGATGAGCTCCCAATCTGTAAGTACCAAATTAGTTAATCCAATTTCTTCAACAGAATAAAATCACTGATCCAATTCTTCTGTTTATTTGACACCCCACCTCCTGAACCTACAATTGGGATTGGGAAACCTCTAGAAGCCACATTGACACTATATTAAAATGATATGAAGCAACACCTAACTATGATGTGTTCAAAAATGTATAAGGCATTTTACCTTCATGGGTCATTGAATAAATTTGAGAAGAACCTAAGGAAACAACTTCTTGATGAACACTGGAAGATGTCTAGAATGATTAAGCACAACTTCCAACACTCTATCCCAGCCTCTTCTACTTCTACCCAAAAATTACCTTCCAATCCGGTTCCTGACCATTAAAATCCATACACTCTTTCCAGCCGACTACACCACAAGGAACAAAGTTCTTCCTCCAATCCCAACAAAAACAAAATCACCAACATAATCCGGATCAAAGGCCATAAGCTTCTTCCAAAAAAAATATGAGAGCTGCGAAAATTAAATGAAATGAATAATAATAAGATGAAATAAATAATAATTACAAATGGTATTCCCCAGCCAATTGATGAGCTGACCCCCTGATACCTTACCCACATCCAAGTGCAACTTGATTTGAATACACCATTGAATAATTTCTAAATGAATTGAGATAAAAATAAATTAAGAAAAATAATATCAATAAAGATATAATGAAATAAATAGAAGTTAAATTAAATAATTAAAAATTGGATAAGGATAAAAAATGAAAATACCATTGCCCAGCCAATTGATGAGCCTTTCCCCAATAATGCTTGCCCACATCCAGGTCACCCTGATGTGGTGATGCCATATAATATAATTTTGTGATCTTTCCCTTTTTATATCCTAATAATCCCCATATATAAATTAAAAGAAAAAAAAGAGAATAAAAGAAAATAATCTAAAACTCATATTTAACACAACCATAGACACAATATCGAAGAATGAAAAAGCAATAGTGCAGCTTCATAGAAGGTCCAGTCCAAGGAAATGATCACTGGGTGGGCTCCCTCCAATAAGTAAAAATGATGGGAGACCACCAGTGATCCACAACCAATCCAAATAGACCAAAGAAGCCAGTTCCAAGCTGGTTTAAAGTCATAGTGGACTTGGAGCCTGAATAACAAAAACCAGAACTAGGATTAAACTAGGACAAACAAAATACTTGAAACAGAAATTATGAGGTAACGGTTCTACAGAGCAGCCTTCTCATCAGTTACCCCCACACTTGCCAAGATAAAATCTAGAAGCCCCCCCTGGTTACCTTCCAACAAAAAACATCATCCAACACAATAAACCAAAACCAATAAGCGTGAAGAGTCCAGCACTTGAATACCAAAAGAGTTTCCAGTTTAAAGTCATATAGTACTAAAACCTGTGAAGAGAAACCAATACTAGGGTTCAACTAAATTAAGAGAAGGGGTTGGAAACAGAAAATCTGGGGTAAGTGTTCTACAGAGCAGCATGCTCATCAGTTACCCCTACACTTGCCAAAATCAAATCTAGAAGCCCCACCCTTAGTAACCTTCTAACAAAAAAATTTTCCAGCAAAACAGATGCACAGAATCACCAAATCCCAAATTAAAGAATGTTCCATAGTTTATCCTCATTGCAGAGTCAATCCTCTTCACTTCTAGTGCCTCTTGGGTAAAGTCTGTTCACCTGATCAGCAGCCACTCTCTTCTTTAAGACTGCACCATCTAACTCCTCCAGAACATAAGAACCTCCAGACACCTGAGATCTGAATTTGTAAGGCCCATTCCATCTGTTAGCAAACATTTTTCCACACTGACTCTCCAAACTTCTATTATACACCAAAACTAAACAACCAGGTATCAAAGGATTCCTGAGTCTATGAGCCAACTTCTTGTCCCAGTATCTGACTGATTGATTTCTTATCTTCATCATACTAGAGTATACCTTCTCTTGATATTCCTCTCTACATTCCAACTGTTTAATCCTGGCACAGAGCAAGTCTTCTGTTGAGCACAAATAATCCCAATAAATTAAAAGATAAGAGACAGATTCTAAATCCACTGGTAGAACAGCTTTCTTCCCAAACATTAATTCATAAGAAGAATAGCCAGTTGACCTTTTCACAGTGACCCTCTCAGCAAATAACTCCAAGGGTAAATTATGCCACCACTTTTCAGCACTATCTGCACACATCTTCACCAAAGCATTCTTGATAACTTGATGGCCTCTTTCAACCATGCCTTCAGCTTCAGGTTAATTAGGTGTAGCCACTCTAACTTTAGAACTAGTACTTGCCAAAGTTTCTTTAAATTCAGCTCCAAACTCTGGCCCATCATCAACAGTCACCAAATTAATCAACACATATCTAAACACCCATTCCTTCTTCAAAATCTCTGCCACATTTTTGGCAGTCAAATAAACCAGAGGCACTGCCTTAACCCAACCAGAAAAATCATCCCTGGTAACAATCAAGTATTTATACCTTCCCTCTTTGATATGGACAGCATCCAGACTGACTCTTCCAAACACAGTTGATTCACAAGTAGCACAGCCAACCTCTTTATGTTTCAAGTGACTACTTCTTTGACATTCTTCACAAGATTGAAACCAACCCTGAACAGCCAACTTCATACCTGGCCAGCAAAATCTGTCTGCTACTCTTCTATAAGTCTCCCCAAAGCCTCTATGACCAAGGTCTTCATGCAAGACTTCAAAACCAACTCTTAACCCCTCTTGTGAGTCACCACTAATTGAGGATTTGGATTTCTCCTCCTCATCAACCTTCTTCCTGAGACATAGAATCCAGGACTCCTCTTCTTGATTGCCACCCAATATCATCATCACAGCTATCCAGCCCTTTCAAGGTTAAAAGATATTCAACCAATGTAAAATAAAGCCCAGTCTGACCCCAGGTTTCATCTTTAAAATTCAACAGCACAACATCCAAGGGTACAACCCTGTCATCAAAATCTTCAGTGTACACATGAGCCACTTGATCAGCCTAACAAGGACACCAATCCATAAATTTTGGTACATCCTTTTCCTTCAACTGAATCTTAAGAGAATCCAGTTCACTAACAAAAAAACCATTTTCCAATTTCAAGCCATCTCAAAAAACAGCCCCATCTTCATCAAAAAAAAAATCCTGATCACCAGAATTAAGATCAGAACCAGCCAGTTTAACCTCTTGGCGGAGGAGAGAACAATCTTCCAGTATAGCCTCATGGGGGAGGAGAGAAAAATCTTCAGCACCCTTTGCGCTGGCCCTAACCACTGGGACATCTTCATCAAAATCTTCAGAATCAGAATCTTCATCTATGCATGGTATCTTTGATAATCCATCAGGCATTGTAAAAGTTTTTCCAGGTTTGTGTACCAGTTCAAAAGAAAAATGCTGAATAAATGCCACCCACCTAGTCATTGGAGCATTTGGAAAACTAGGTGTGTTGATCATTTGAACCAGAAATTTTGCATCCACTTGCATCTCAAAATGCTGCCCCAACAAAACAGTTTGCAGCTTCTTCAAAATTTTTGCTACACCACACAATTCTAACTTAGGTTGAGAATATCAAGATTCAACCTGATTAAATAACACATAATCATACCTTACTGGCCTGAACCTCCAAGTTTTATCTTCATAAGAAAAAAAACACCAGCAACAATATAACTTTAGTCCACTTCCAGATAAATTTTTCCAGCTACCACACCATAATCTAACTTGCGAAGAATAATATCTTCACCTACCCTCTTTTTCAACTTCTGAAAAGCCTCTTCACACTGTTCAATCTATACCCACTCTGCATCTTTCCTGGTCAGCCACCTTAAAGGTGAATTCAAAAAAGAAGAATCTTTAATAAAAATTCTGACATACACACAAACCCCCGGAAATCACCTGACTTCAGTAGTATTTTTAGGCCTTGGCCATGACTGAATTCTATTAACCTTTTTCTTTGCCATAATCCTTCCCTCTTTACATACCAGATGTTCCAAAATTTCTAGAGCAGGAATACAAAAACAAACCTCTGACCCATAAATGGTCAACCCAGCCTCTTCAATCCTAAAAAGTACTCTCTCTAGAGTAATTGCATATTCCCAAACAAACCTCCTTATACCTGGATTTTCTTTCAGCACCTCATTCCCATAATCAGTGGAGGGTCCTTTGATTCCACCATCATCAATAAAAATACCAGCACAAGTAGGAACCTCATCCTGTAAAATCTAAGTCACTTGTGCTTGATATACTGCTACTGAATTAGTTGCTCCATAAGGAAACTTAGTGAGCTGAAATCTTCCCAAAGGAGTCTCAAAAGCTGTAAGTTTCCGTGAATCCGTGTGAAGTTCCCTTTAATCAAAACCACCCATAATATCACCCAAATTATAACACACCCTTCCAGAGAAATCTTCAACAAAATCCTCTGCACTTGGTGGCATACCAGCATCCTTGATAGTGACTCTATTCAAGGCTTTAAGATCATGAACAACCCTCATATTTCCGTTCTGCTTCTTTACACAGAAAACCGGACTTGATTAATCAGATTTTGATTGTTTGTATAAATCAGTCCTGACTCTTTCTCTAACAATCTCTACAAAATCATCCCTGATAGCATCTGGAATTGGAATATGTTTGAGTTTTCAAGATTTGGGACAAACCACAGGAATCAAGTAAGGTTCCCAATAAGAGTGTTTCAACACACCCCTTTCCTTTTCAACAAATCCCACTGCTTTCTCCCTCAGCACAATAACATGCAACAACAACTTCTTTTCCTCATCAGACAACCACCAATCAGGACCAAAATTAACAAATTTCAATCTTTCCACAGTCACTCTAGCTGTCTCTATAAAATCAGGATGATTCTTTACCAGAGGAGTACAGTACGGATCTCTTGACAAAAGAGGTCTCTTCAAAGGAGGATTCAAACCTAAAGGAATAGGCTCATTGACAGGCCTAATCTTATGGGCTACCTTCTTATATTTTTCAGCTCCACCTTCAACTTGAGGGATCTTCAGGACATCTTCACCACCAGAACTGGAACAAAAACCAAGGATTTCCCCATTGCTCAAATGTGTGGCCAAGGTAATGTTTTTGAAAGGTGTAGAAGAAACCCTAGAGCTGCACGATTGGGAGAACTTACTTTTATTCCCCAATCTCACCACTCCAAAACTTTTCCGCAATCCCACATCTTCATCCTCACTTCCATATTCTAAATCTTCAAATCTTGATTCATCATCTGAATCACATCTTCTATAATTGTGCATTTTATCTTCATGCTGGAAGCGCAAAAATTGATCTTGATGGTCTTCTTTCTTCAAAAATTTGTGCAGTTTAACCTCATTCTGGGGGTCCAAAAAATTGTTCTTGATGATCTTCACAAAAATAATTCTTGTCTTCTTTCTTGATTATCTTCAGTTATCTTAAAATTTTTATTTTCTTTTCTTGAGTTTTCTCTTATCCTACAATAATAACAAGTTGTTTCTCCAATGCTCACAGTAATGGCAAAGGTAATGTTTTTTAAAGTTGTAGAAGAAACCCTAGTGGTGCACAATTGGGAGGACTTACTTTTAGACCCCAATCTCACCACTCCACAGCTTTTCCACATATCTTTCAATAAAGATATATAACCAATCTTCTTATTTGAACTTGAATTAAAAATAATTGAGAATTTTGAGAGAGAACAGATACTTGATAAAAAACTTGAAAAATACTTGCAGAGAAGAGAAACATTAAAAAGAGAAAGTTGAAAATTCACTTGGAATATCTCCAAGGGAGCTGACCTACTACAAACTGGTATTTCCACATCTTGGGGAGAGGTTGGAGCACTAGGGTGATCAGCCCTCATAACTCTAAAAAAGACAGACTCCCACTAGAGCCTGATTCACACTCCATAAAACCAGAGGCAGCACCCACTTCTATTCTTCTCCTACAACAGTCCATGCTCTGGAACATTGAAGACCAACCAGGCCTTGTCTCCCAACCATCCTCTCCAGGAGATTATAACCTCATGTGAAGTCTCCTTTCATCTTCACCAGTCAACTCCAAACTGATTCCCAAATCAAATTGATAGCCAATTCTTTCTTGAAAATTCATCAGAAATGGCCCACCCAAAACAGCTTTTATTTCTCCTTTGGAAATATAAAAATGAACCTTCCCTGAGGCTCCACCAACATCTAACATCACAAACTCAGATTATACAACTGATTCAGTGACATGGCCACCAATACCTGTTTTGATGGGGAGGCCCAGATGAGTATCCTCAAACAAGTAAATCAGGTTAATCTGAGAACCTGTCTCCACCAATTCCCTTGCCTCCCTGCCATTCATAGTGACATTGACATTACCCACAGGTGCAGAAAAATGAGTTTCCAACCCCTCACCAAATTTTTCAGCAGAATCAAAAATGTATTCTACCTCCCCAGAAGAAACCCTTCTCCTTGTCAACAACTTTTTTCTGCCTATCTGCCGACCCAGGACTGATGGCATAGAACTCCCCATAAAGAATTGAAACCTGACCCTGATTCATCTTTTATAGGACATAGTCCATAATTTTAACTTGGATAGAAACTACTGGACTCTCAAAGTGAGCTCTTTGCTTCACTATCTTGGTCCTAGAAGATTCTTGTGGACCAGAACCACCAACAGATTTACCATCAACAGAAACCAAACCAGATCCCTCACCAGAGCCTCTAACTTTAGCAGGCTTTTGCAATGAAGCCAAAGTGACATACTCATCAGAGTAAGAATCAACATTCATAGGCATTGGCTCACCATTCATGTCCAATGCTCCAAAACTAGGGGTGCCCATATCTGCCATACCCTTCTGCATTTTATACAGCTCCTCTTTGCTGTACTTCTTCCTAGCTGCACTCAGCTTAGGATTTACCTTTAAATCTTTGGGCTTTGGTTGGGCCTTAGCACTAATCTTAGGCCTTCCCAAATTTCCTGCTTCCACATCATAAACACCAGCCAAACATTCCCCACTTGACTTTCCACCACAAGAATACAGCTCCAAACTACCAAAGGAAGATGTAAATGAGTCTCTATTAGCCTCCTTTCCCTTTCCCTTACCATCATCTCCACCTTTACCAGAAGAAGAAGCCTCATTAGGTAACTCTTCAAACCTTGGCCTCCTTGAGTTGACATTATGTCTCCTCTTCACCAAGTCCACTGGAGCCTGACCATCATTAGGCTTCACAAAAGAACCATCTGGGAGCTTAAACACTTTCCCATCAAATTCTACCTTCCCTTCAGAAACATCCCTATTCAGTGTCCAACAATCATTGGACTTGTGGCCCTTCCTGCTGCAATAAGAGCAGACCCAAGGATCACTCCTACCAACCCTCCTATCAAAATCTCTAGGCTGAGAAGGAGCCTTATTGGCCTTCTGAGCCTCCTGAACAAAAATATGTAGCTGTTTTGTCAGATCAGCCAACTGCTCCACTACTGGTTCAACCTCTTTAGGCTTCTCAGGCCCCTTTTCCTTTTTCACACTTTCCTTTTTCCTAGAATTCTCCACATCTTCAGCAAAAGCTTCACTGACCTTGCTAACATATTTGGTGCTAGCTTCCTGGAAAGAATTCACTGCCAAAAGTTTCAGATGACCCTCCACAAACTTATTAACCACAAAAAGAGCAGGAAAATTCTGATTCCCATTAGGAAAAATCTTTATCTTGTACTTACTTGCCAACTCTTTCAACACATCAATTCTGACATTCCTGGCCAAAGAAGACCAGATAATATCCCTTTCAGAGTCAGTACTCCCCAAATCCTGCATATTTACCAAATAATCCACCACTGGCTCCAACTGAACCAGAAACTTCCTATAAGTATGGAGGTTTTCCACCCCTCCATAAGATTGCCATTCACTTGCAATCATATTGAGATCCACCATAGAGTACCTAAATCCCCACCTGTCTGTCATCTGCAGACACAACTTTTTCCAATCCTTTCTCCTACAACCCTCCATAGCAGCCACTTCCATCACCAGAGCCCTGTCACCAATATAGAAGATGAATTGCTTCACCATGTCCAAGTGAGAAGCACCATCCACATTCCCAGAAGCCTCAAACAGCTCCAGAAACAAATTCACATCCTCCCCCATAAAGATAGGCCCCTTCCAGGACTTGATCCTGACAGAAGGCCTAACATATAAAGGAGGATTACCATCCTAAGCTGCATAAACAGTGCCACTACCACCACTAGAGAAAGAGGGTCTAGAAGCCATGGTCCAATAGACTCCACAAAACCAATCTCCAACCACAGAAGAGAGTCCAAAAGTAACAGAAAGTCCAAAAAGCTAACAAATCCTCACCCCACGTTGGGCACCAGAAATGGTGACAATCCTATAGTACTAGCTGTAGGCCTTGACCAAGAGAGTTGGAGTAAAACTGAAGAGAAAATCCCCTGTCTCTTTGAGAAATACCAGGTGAGATTTATTTGCTACAGCAAATTAGAGACTGTTACTATACCCTTTCCAATACACTACTTGACGGCTTTGTAAGTCAATACAGTAGCCAATTGCAGACCCCTAAGAACCAAAGAACCAGAAACCTGAAATGCAGAAAGATCCACACCAGAAAAACAAAACACTTTGCACTTGTTTCACAGAAAACAGCAATAATACTTGATGCAGGTTGTAAAGCTACACCAGATAAACCAGTTTTCAAAGTTGAGTTAAATGAAGAAATAACCTTGCAACAAACACAGCCAATTGTGGCCAAAAAAACAGTGAAAACTTAGTGAGAAACACTTATATAAATATCAGATGGTTGTATGATAATTAAGGTTTCCCCAATTTGTCTTTTTTCTTTCAGTATGTACACACAGACCACCAGCTAAAAATCCATGCACAGCAACAAATTTGGCGCTTTTGACAGCCAAATTGAATAAATACCCTCTAGAAACGCTTCCCAGCCTTCTATAACCATGGCAGGCGGCCCACCTAGAAGCGGAGGGACCTCTCTGAAACCAGAAAACCACCAAAACCTCCAACAAAGCCCAAAATACTTTGAAAAATCCAGCACCACTACTAAAACCCTTAAAACAGAAAATATTAAGCAATGACAACATTGGGACATTAAATATTAAGCCAAATTTGCTCTACTTAATGTTACTAAGCACTTAACCCTAAGACTTAAGGTTAGCGCATAAAACAGCTATCTTTTAGAAATGAAAAGTGAATAAATGACCCCTTAAAACTTGGAATTTAAAAAATATCATCAAGACATCAAATTAGAATAAAAACAGGGCCATACAATGGTAGTACCCACATACCCATAGTCCCAATATTCACTGAAAAAAACCAAAATAACACCTTAATCTTCAAAAACTGCACCAAACAGACTGACAAAGGCCTCTGCCAATGTTGGAAGACCACAAAATGACATGTCTATATACTTGTAACATTAACATCTACTCTTATAATATAACAATAAAAATATAAAAATCAAAATTTAACGGAAATATTCACTTGTTCTTACAAAACATAGTCAGAACCTTTATTCATGCTTCCACAAGCGCCAGCTTCTTCATCTGGAGAGTACCAAGTTGTATCACCACATTTTAGCTTTCCATACTCACAAAAATTTCTTGGGTCAATTGTTGCAGAGCCAACCAATATGTTTATAAAAAAATAGTTCTTAAAAATATTTTTTCCATCATTATGGTTAGAGATATTTTTCTTTTAAGAAATTCCTAATCCTAATAGTAGATGAGATATAATTTTTACAGCAAAAGGATATCCCAATGCTCTTTTAATTTTTAGCATACTAAGTATAAAGTTTTAGAAACTAATATTTGATTAGTAAAATATTTCAATATAATATCTTCAAGTGAAATGAAATTTAAATTAATCTATGGATTCTTATTACCAAGCCTTTATAAATCAAAATGGTCTCTAAAAAATTTGAGCTGGAAAAATGCTGAATGAAAATTGAGAAAATAATTGGATTCCTATTGTCCAAATATATATTGAGAAAATATGATTTGACTATGTGAGATTTTATCACCTTCTGCTTGCGTTATTTTCATGATGTGAAGTAGTTGGCAAGTGTATATAAATCTGTAAGGTTTTTTTAATATTTATACTGCTTCTGCTCAGATTAAGGAAGAGGGCCGTTTTCTTAAACAGAGAAGCTACTACTTTAATTAAAAGTGCACGATTAAATCATTAGTCCAAATAATGAAAAAGAATTGAAGGTAGACCACCTAGGTGTCACAAAAAAATTTGATTAATTTTAATAGCTCAATATTCAAATGAATAATGAATGAATTATGTATCCTAAAATTAGATGTATAGTGAATTAGTAAGTCTTTAAATCACAAAAATTTATGTTTTCATATATTTATAACAGCTTTACCATGGTGATACCACATTTGAAAAAGAGATGCCCCAACTGTCAGCCTAAATATCCTTAGGACTGAGTATTTCTTATGCTTAAAATAAGATAACCTTAAGTAGATTAAGCTTATATCTTAAAAATAAGGTTAAAATAATAATATATATTATTTTATTATATATATATATAATTATTATTCTATTATATAATTTATAATAGTTTAAATAGCTTATCCATGGCCTAATAATACTTATTAAGGTGTTAATGGAGTCATAATATACTTATCTTAAGTGATATGAAGTAATTATTGACATACATAAGCTTATATGTATACATAAATCTCATATTCAGTGAAATATGCAGTATATTATGTATATTTAGGTATATAAGTGGGTTTTAGCCCCTTAATAGCCTATAACCTTTGTTTTTCTGCTTATTTTAGGTCATATGGACGAAATCAGTGGACTCACAACGCCTACAGAAGCATAGACACCTATATCAAGCGCATACACCCAGTTTGGACAACTAAAATTACTTCCTTGGATGGTTATTCACGGATTTATGGGTTGGAAATATGTTTTTGGGTTAATGTGGATGCTTGGGGATGTTATTGGGGGCTTGGACATTTTATTTGTCTCCTTTATATGCTTTTAGTTTCATTAAATCTCTTTTTGATCTTTTATTTTACCTGTTTCTTTATGGTATCCGCTTTTATCTGGGATTTCTATTTATGGTATGACTCTGTGTTATTATTAATAGTGATGGAGGGTCCTTACTGGAGGTCTGGGTGTTGAAACTGCTTGAAGTGGACGCCATGGGGAGGTGATGGGCCCTCACAGTGCTGTAATTGCCGGGGATAGCAGTGACATCATCTGGATTGAAGGTCTGTGCACTCCAGTGGATTTGGGTATAAGTAAGGAGGGATTTTGACGGTTTATTATCATCATTCAATTACTACACTTCAAATAAACATTACACTACAATTATTAACATTCAGAAATATATTATAAAGCCCTTATAAATTGATATTATCTTTATAATAGCTATAACTATATTTTATTCTTCTATTTTCCACCACTAGCACGCATTTAAATCCAAGTATTGTGAGTTTGATTTGAGTATAACTATTCTATTAGTCTTCCCCTGAGGTTTAATCACTAAATCATTTATTAATAAGTAGTAGGACCATAAAATAACACTATTATATCATACTTATATACTAGACAGTACTGACAATTGGGGGTCTTTCCTTATATTTTACTTATTATTTAGTATAAGCCTTGGGACGTGATTTTTACCTTAGTACAACTCAAAATTAACCAAATATTTGGGTCTGCTGCATATTAGTGGGTCATCATAACTCATTGATTGCGGAAAAGAATCCTTATAATAATTGTACTAATTTTTTATCATAAAAATTAGATATTTACAGTAGTAACTGTACCCAATATAAACCCAATTTCACTTGGTATTTGGACACCAATATAACACCCAATAAAATTGGTATTTGGCTAAAGCTTGGTAAGCTAATTATTCACCCTTATAGAGGTCTAGTCAAACTTATTATTATATTTTTAACAGATTTTTTCGAATTTTTCTTATATTTTATTTAAAATAAATAAAGATATAAATTCAGGGTAAGCTCCATTGCTTTTTTATTAGTAATATAATTACTAATATCTTTTGTCTACTAATTCCAAAGAGTTTTTTCCTTTTGTAGACGTAAAATATTGTTATTCTGAACAATATGAGTGCTCCTCAGGATAGTGTAAGTGAACAGCCTGCTTATAATACCAGGTCTAAAACTAATAAAAACTTTCCAGGACATCACCATGGAGGGACAACAGTACCCCCAGCCAGAAAGCATGAGTATAGAGGAAAAGGACGCCCTCTTAAAAAAGATAACTATCAAAAAGACGTCTCCTCCTCTTCAGGATCAACTGTCCCACCTGGCCAAACAGGTTCTGAAGCTAGAGGAATCAAAATCTCTCATGTTCAAAGAAGTAGAGCAGTTGCAAAACAATTGCAAGGTAGGATTTCAGCAGATGAATCAGGCAATGGCAGAATTAAAGGGAGGCCAGCCCAGTCAATCAAATCAGCAACCCCCTACCCAAGGAGGGTCCACTCACTCCCAGGAGAAAATCCTGGTAGACAAATGGAAATGGGACTGGTTTCACCAACAGTGGACAAGCCACAGTTGCAACAGGGATCCACCCCCTCATCTGACTTCCTCAGCTCACCCTTACAAGGGAAAAAAGCGCCAAAAATCAGGCCTGGCAACCATCCCTTGGTAAGTAACTTACCCTCTCAGATTAGACATAATACTGATAATTACAATATAGGTAATTCTATTGATGTTAAATCTGTACAAAAAATAGAGGAGGATTTAAGAAATTTGGGTTTTAGAGTAGATACACCTGACTTGTCTTTTATCCATAATAACAGTACTATATACAATGATAATACAGTTAATCCTCAGTTGCAACCACCTACTAGTGAGATGAGAAGTTCACGGGAGAGTGAGAGAATTGAAAAGGAGGACATGGAATATTTTAACAATAATCCAACTGTCCATAGAATTGTTTCAGCATTGTGGAATAGAATGACTGATTGTGAGGAACAGACAGTTAAGCTCACTAGTGATACAATTTCATCCTTAACATTGAACATTTCTCAATTAGCAACACGTAATAAAGAATTAGAGAAAGAACATTTGTCTCTAACTCTTAAATATGATTCATTGAGTAATAAATATAATGACCTTTCAAACAAATTTTGTGAGTTAGAAAAATTATATGAAACACACTTATTAAAATCTGAATCAAGAACAAAGTTATATTTTGCACAGACAAATCAAAGTGTCTCTGAGTTGCTACAAAGATTAACTAAAGTTGAGATTGAAACTGCCAATCTACTAATGAACCAGGATAATCATAAGTATAATCAATATAATAATAATCCTTTCATTGGAAAAAGTGAATCTCATTCCTTCCCTATACCACCACAATTGAAACCATCTGGTGGTAGTCTCAAATCTGAAAATGTAAGTCACAAATCCGTGCAGGAAGAAATACAAGACCATTTATCAAAAGTAAATGAGTTATTGAATTTACCTAAGATTAGTGAGATAAAATCCAATCAGAAGAACTGGCCTAAGATAGATCAGTACCCAACTTATGATGGGGAAGCCAGCTCTGATTGGCAACATTTTATTCAAAGAATTGAAAACTTGAAATTCTCATATAAGTTACCAGATGAAGAGATAACATCAAAATTAATTTCTTTATTTAAGGATGTTGCTTTATTATGGTTTGAAGCTGTCTTAAGTGAGGGTAGAGACTACTCTTGGGCTGAATGGAAACAACTTATTGAAAAACAATTTGGAGGTTCTAAATTCAGGCTTACTCAGCAGAGACTGTATGAGAAGACTAGGTATAATCCGTTGAATGGTGACAAACCTATGGTATTTTTAATGAATTTAAACAAAATATTAAAAGCCATTGAGCCTCATATGGATTTTAACTTATGGAAAGATAAGATAATATACAAATTACCTATATCTGTCAGAGACATTGTTGTAGCTAGAACATTAAATGTTACTGAATATTCTGACTTTATTAATATTTGCAATGAAATATTATTAAACCATAAGTATGAATCAAGGTATTCCACTTATAAACAAAATATTGAACCTGTAAAATCTCAGAATTCAAAAACACTTCAGGAGAAGCAGAAAAAACCTACTGCACCTGTAGTACCTAAAAAGTATGAAACAAATACTTGTTATAAGTGTAACAAACCTTGGTTAAAAGGTCACAAATGTGAGAAAAACATAAATATTGTTGAAAATCAACGTGAATCTGAAACTGAAACTGAAAAAAGTAAAGAATCAAGTGATTATGACAGCAATATCTCATATAGTGATGAAAATGAAGTCTGTATGTTAGAAGATGATTTGTCCATCTTTGAAAATCCAATATTAAATATGGACTCAAATGAATCTTTAATGAATTTTGAGGATGCTGAAATCATTAAGGATATACAAGCTGATAACTTTAAAATGACACCTATCACGGTTCCAGCTATCATTTCTGGTGAAAATGTTAATATAGTATTGGACACAGGAGCTGCTGGTTCAGTTGTTTCCACTAATACATTACAGAAAATTGATAGTGAATATAAGTTTAAGCTTGAACCACTTCAGAATAAAAATTGGAGAGGTTTTGGATCAGTACTACACCCCATTGGTAAATACAAAGCTGCTGTTTTCTTTAAACACCAACATGGTTATGTAAGGGTAACTTGTGACTTTGTAGTAATGGATAATACAAATTGTAGTAACTGTTTTATCATTGGAAATGATATTCTGACTAAATTTGGTGTAAAATTAGACCCTGCTAATAATAATTTTACAATTGGCATGAATGGTAAAAGGAAATTTAAAATAAATTCTTTTAACACAGTCTTACACATTGAGTCAGTAACAAATTCCCCGTCTAAAGGAAGAGAATCCAATGAGATGGAACTTCTGGAAACAGAAATTTCAAAAGCATCATTTGGCACTCAGATAAGTGAAACTGAGAAAGATAATATTTTGGAATTAATTAAAGCTTTTCCAATGGCTTTTGCACATGGTACAAATGAACTTGGCCTTGTAAAAGATCATGAAATGAAAATTAGTTTAACCTGTGACATGGATAATATTCCTGCTAGTCTTAAAAAGAAACCATATCCTGCTTCACCAATGAAGAGGAAAGACATAGAGGATAATATTAAGATGTTATTAAAGATGAACATTCTTGAGAAGGTTGAAACTACACCAAAATATTGTGTAATATCACCAGTGCTGATTTCTTATGAACAAGATAAAGCAAGACTGTGCGGTGATTATAGAGCATTAAATACATTTACAGTAGATGATATTTACCCCTTGCCAAGGATTGCCTCTATACATGCTACCCTTAAAGGTGCTAAATATATAAGTTGCCTAGATGGAAATAAAGGGTACCATCAAATTCCTGTTGAAAAGAATTCACAGAACTTTTTGTTGATAACAACACACATGGGAATTTATAAGTATGTCAGAATGCCATTTGGACCAAAGAATGCTCCATCAGTATTTCAAAAGTTAATGGATATAACATTCCATAATGAAATGATTGAGGGATGGTTAATGGTATACATTGATGACATCATAGTGTTCTCTAAAACTTTTGATGAACACTTAATCCATTTAAGGAAAGTATTTCAGAAAATGGATGAAATAAAAATGACCCTTGCATTGAAAAAATGTAAATTTGGGTTTGAATCTTTAAAAGTGCTTGGTCATATTGTATCTGGCTTACAAATATGTGTAGACCAAAATAAAGTGGCTGCAATAAAGAATATTGGCATTCCTCAAAATGTGAAGGATGTACAATCTTTTCTTGGAATGTGTGGTTATTATAGACAATATATAAAAAACTACCAATCAATTGCTGCACCACTGACCACACTGATAAAGAAATCAGAAGCTTTCATTTGGAATAATGAAAGACAACAAGCTTTTAATAAGTTGAAAGAATGTTTAATGACAGCTCCTATCTTGGGATTACCAGATTTCCAATTACCTTTTGTATTATATACAGATGCAAGTTTTATTGGACTGGGTGCTGCTTTGCATCAAAAACAACTTATTGAAAGTAAAATGTCAGAAGTAGTAATCTGCTATATTTCACGTACTCTGAGAAGTAGTGAATTAAAATATGGTGCTACTCAACTTGAATGTTTGGCAATAGTATGGGCTCTAGAAAAGCTACATTATTACCTTGAAGACCAAAAATTTGAGTTAATAACTGACTGTAGTGCAGTTAAATCACTCTTAAACATGAAAACTCCTAATAGACACATGTTTAGATGGCAATTAGCTGTACAAGAATACAGAGGACGGATGACTATTACACATAGAGCAGGAACCTTGCACTCTAATGTAGATCTGTTATCTAGAGTACCTCTGCCTAATAATGATGATAATCCTGCTTATGTTCCTGAATCAGAGATTATTAACATTTATGGCATTTATATTGTAGATCTTGAGGATGAATTTATGCAATCAATTCTTGATAATTATAATTCAGATCCTGACTTAAGTAAATTAACTACAATATTAAATGATCCATCTAATGCTTCAATGAATGTTTTAATAAAAACATTACCAGATAAGTATAAAGAGGCATTAGAGAAAGGAAAATTTTCCATTGAGGATGGTTTTATATATTACAGGAAAAAATTAAGTAATGTAATTGTAATTCCCCCTTCAATGAAGGAGTTAATGTTAAGTATATGTCATGATGATATATTAGCAGGTCATTTTGACTACCATAAAACATTAACCAGAGTAAAAAACACAGCTTGGTGGATTAACATGTCTGAGGATGTTCAGAAATATGTTGAAACATGTGATTCTTGTCAAAAATCTAAAAGATTAACAGGAAAAAGAGCTGGTTTATTACAACAAATTGAGCAACCAAAAGCTCCATGGGAAATCATTAACATGGACTTTGTAACAGGTTTGCCAAAAGCAGGGCATAAGAGTTATAACTCCTGCTGGGTAATTGTAGATAGATTTACAAAGATGTGTAAATTTATTCCTACCCACAAAGAGGTTTCTGCAAAGGACTTAGCTTTTTTATGGTGGACACAAATGTTAAATACAGCAGGTTTCCCCAAAGCAATAGTTTCTGACAGAGATCCTAAATTTACTTCTGAGTTCTGGACGTCACTTATGGATGTTTCAGGGTGTCAATTAAAACTTTCTACAGCACACCACCCACAAACTGATGGGCTAGCAGAAAGAATGATACAAACCTTAGAAGATATGATAAGAAGATACTGTGCTTTTGGTCTTAATTTTAAAGACAATGACAAATTCACGCATGATTGGGTAACCCTTATCCCAGGTTTAGAATTTGCATATAATAGTACAGTACATTCTGTCACTGGCAAAAAGCCATTTGAGTTATGGTTGGGTTATGTACCTAATACCCCTGCTAAAACTCTTAATAAGTTACCTAGATTGGATATTCATCCAGGTACTAAATCTTTTCTTCAGATGCAAGAATTATGCAGAAAACATGCTCAAGAATGTATAAATAAGGCTTTTGAGTATGAAAAGAAAAGATGGGATAAAGCCCATAAAGAACAAATGTTCAAAGAGGGTGATGAAGTCCTTATTTCAACGCTACATTTCAATTTAAATGGTAATGTTAAATTGAAGGATCCATTCATTGGACCATTTGTAGTTAAAAAGATGGTTGGTAATAATGCTGTTGAGGTTATTCTATATGCACCTTATGATAGAAAACATCCAGTATTTCCTATTTCTCTTATAAAACCATACCATTCTAATGATACTGCTCTCTTTCCAAGAAGATCAGGAAGGCATAAACAGCAACCTGAAGAAATAGTGGAAAAAGCAGAAATTGAAAAGATACTCAAAAAGAGACACCTTACAAAAGAAAAGGGAGTTGAGTATCTACTAAGATTTAAAAATAAATCAAGTGAATATGACCAGTGGATTCCAGAAAATGAAATCTCTGATCTTAAAAATCTCTTGAAAAAATTTAAATCTAAATAATACTGTTCATTCAGTATATGTATTATAAAAATTATTTTTTATTTTATTATTTCATTCCTTAAGATTAATTAAAATGTCTTAACATTTTTTTTTGTTTTTTTTGGGGTGAGGGAGTGTCAGCCTAAATATCCTTAGGACTGAGTATTTCTTATGCTTAAAATAAGATAACCTTAAGTAGATTAAGCTTATATCTTAAAAATAAGGTTAAAATAATAATATATATTATTTTATTATATATATATATAATTATTATTCTATTATATAATTTATAATAGTTTAAATAGCTTATCCATGGCCTAATAATACTTATTAAGGTGTTAATGGAGTCATAATATACTTATCTTAAGTGATATGAAGTAATTATTGACATACATAAGCTTATATGTATACATAAATCTCATATTCAGTGAAATATGCAGTATATTATGTATATTTAGGTATATAAGTGGGTTTTAGCCCCTTAATAGCCTATAACCTTTGTTTTTCTGCTTATTTTAGGTCATATGGACGAAATCAGTGGACTCACAACGCCTACAGAAGCATAGACACCTATATCAAGCGCATACACCCAGTTTGGACAACTAAAATTACTTCCTTGGATGGTTATTCACGGATTTATGGGTTGGAAATATGTTTTTGGGTTAATGTGGATGCTTGGGGATGTTATTGGGGGCTTGGACATTTTATTTGTTTCCTTTATATGCTTTTAGTTTCATTAAATCTCTTTTTGATCTTTTATTTTACCTGTTTCTTTATGGTATCCGCTTTTATCTGGGATTTCTATTTATGGTATGACTCTGTGTTATTATTAATAGTGATGGAGGGTCCTTACTGGAGGTCTGGGTGTTGAAACTGCTTGAAGTGGACGCCATGGGGAGGTGATGGGCCCTCACAGTGCTGTAATTGCCGGGGATAGCAGTGACATCATCTGGATTGAAGGTCTGTGCACTCCAGTGGATTTGGGTATAAGTAAGGAGGGATTTTGACGGTTTATTATCATCATTCAATTACTACACTTCAAATAAACATTACACTACAATTATTAACATTCAGAAATATATTATAAAGCCCTTATAAATTGATATTATCTTTATAATAGCTATAACTATATTTTATTCTTCTATTTTCCACCACTAGCACGCATTTAAATCCAAGTATTGTGAGTTTGATTTGAGTATAACTATTCTATTAGTCTTCCCCTGAGGTTTAATCACTAAATCATTTATTAATAAGTAGTAGGACCATAAAATAACACTATTATATCATACTTATATACTAGACAGTACTGACACCAACTTTCCTCTAAGGAGACCCAGGAACCATCCCTAAAGTTCTGTCCAACTCACGCAGCTTCCCAAGTGATCTGACATAAGGTAGCCAAAAGATATATTCCACTTTGCTCTACTCTCCCCCTGCCCAACTATCTGGTCGCTGCTGTCATGGCTGTAGTTGCTTAGAAATTTACCCTCAATTTTTCACTTCACTATGAGTTATGCCAATTGGTTGTATTTGACTATCAGACACTGGCTTTTTAAGAATTTTTTTAGTTCCTTTGTCTATGATCCTCACACATCTCTTGCAATTTACCCTTTTTGATTATTATATACATGTCATATTTTAATCTATGATTTGATTTTTCAAACTCAATTTCAGTCACAGGCAGAGGGGAAGTATCTAGTTGTGTGGTTCCTAAATTACTCTTCTGACTGTTGTTGAACTCTATAAACTTATATAATTATATATATATTACATACATTTGAATTTCCTGAGAAAATTTGAACCCAATAAAATTTTCCTTTTTAATATAATGCTTGGTATATCAAAACTAGGTTAGGAGATATGTTCTTTGGAGTTGCCTGTTGCCCATTCCCTAATGAATTTGTCAATTAATTCATCAGTTTTTTGTTTTCTTTTGTTTTTTCCTTTTTTTTTATAAAAAAAATAAACTATCTCTGATTTGGGAGTGTTAAAATTGAAAATAAATTCAATTAAACTAAGTGAAGTGGGTTTCAAAACTAAATCAGCCTTTGCAAACCAAGACTTAAATTTTACAAATAAGTGACATATTTCCAAAAGTGAGTGTTATGAAGTTGAACTCAACTTTTCCTGGATCTACTAATAAAGAGGGGGGGGTATCAAAGTTAGATTAAATTATCATCCTTTAGTTATAATAGATTTCTGAGCTCTACCACCACAATTAATAATAATAATAATAGCAATAATAGGCAGGTTATAAGTCCACATCCTATTTTTGATACAGATACAACCTACAATACAATTTATTTTGTTTGATACACTCTTATGCCACCAAATGAAATCATTTAATTACTACTAATCACATATTATATCATATGCAATAATATGTACACTTGTTCAAACCCTGTGCAAGGTATCATTCTTCCCTTGCTCTCACTCCTGCTTTTGCTCTTGCTCTTGCTCTCACTCTATTTCTTGCCCTAGTTTTTGAGTTTTTTTTTCTAAGACTGATTTTTTCTTCTCGAGTATCTATATTTTAAAAGCTAAAATGAATGTATAGTTTTTGTTTATTCTTAGTTTATAATGTAATTTAGTTGATTAATTTTCTGTCTTTTAACAAAATAATAAATCTATTGTAATTAAATTGCAATGAGATTTTAAAGCAGCAGCATTATCAGCTGCACTGTCAACCTGGATATCTCCAGGACTGAGTAAAAAGTACTTATAAGTTATGTTAAACAGATGGACTACACATGGGAACAATAAATTAGAGTACACAAATAGTATACATAAGTAAAATTATGATAATATAAGAAATATGCCATTATAACACCTTATATACACACATATATCCACCTTTTATAAGTATTATGTACTTAATTTTAAGTTTAAATATGTTAGGGTAATCTTAATAACCTTAAATATAAGGCTAAATAATTTTTAAGTAGAGTTAAAGTTGTTGTTTTCATTGTTTTATGTAAAAAATAAGAAATGCGCTATAAATCACTTAAAAGTTGACTATATGCACTATAATTTGAATGATATTAAAAATGCACCTTGACAGATCAATTTGTTTTAATTAGGAATATTGATTTGGCTACTCAAATGCATAAAAAAACACTTTTCAAATTTGGTGTTTTTTATGCCAGAAATGGCTTCTGTGTACTGGCCACATACTGCTTGCATTTTTCCCATGTGAATAGCCTCATTTTTAGCAAATTTAGCTTTTTCACACTATAATTACCCCACATTCTACACCCACTGTGGGGAAACACGCTAAAATAGGCAAGAGGCACTTATTGAGTGTCCTAGCTTAGTTGCAAATGCATTGACCCTCTTTATATGCACTAATTTCATTAATAACCTAAATCTTGGCGCTTTATTTCACTACCACACTTAAATTGGAATTAATTAGTCAAGGATTTACCTGTGCAAGGGCCTTCCAAGGACTTCATGTAGTTACCCCACATCTCACCCCCTTTTTTGGTTTTCTAAGTGGTTTCTCAGTTAATATTGGGTATTTTTGAATGGGGATTTCATGTGGTATAATGTCAGGATGAGCCCCAACATTTCTACTGTTAGTCACTCTTATTATTTTGTAATTATTACTCTTAATTTTCCCTTTTTAGTCTTTTATTTTAATGTATCATATGCATATACTCTCTTTTTTTCTTATTCTTTAATTTTGATGGATTATCCCTATTACTACAGGATTTTTGGCAGGTGATATCATTCTAATTATGTTATGCATCACTCTGAATGTTTTTGGACATGTCTATTAGCTGGAATGAGGCGTCATTAACTGTGTATAGATCTGGTAAATCAAGGGATTCATTGGCGAAGTTATTTTGTATAAAAGGAGGGGGTTTTTGGTCTTGTTTTCTACATTATTTATCATTACAATCAAATATATAACCAATACAATTACAATACATATCAATAGAACTTATAAAGTCTTTGAATAGTATCTGAATTATTAAATCTATTTTTTCTACCAACAATAAGATTGTAAGCAACATATATAATTAGTGAAATTTATATTACTGAAACCCTTATCTTGAGTTATATTTAAATACTTATTGGATTTGTACTACAGTATTCATATAGGACTGTTAAAATCTTCTAGAAAGTGACCATTCAAGCTAGTTCACTTCTTTGTACTTGGCCTCAACCTGAAAATTGGGGACCTTCTCTCAAGAATTCTGTTGGTTATCTTCTGATAAGTAAAAATTCAAAAAGAGCCTAAGAGTAAATAAAATCCCTATAGAAATATTTGGATAATTACAACAGGTTGGGGTCACCTATATAGTGATTTCAGAAAAAGAAGCCCTGTTATATAATAAAATTGTGATATTGAATCAACAATTTTACCACTAATTTAACATAAAATTGTTATTAGTTGGAGTCTGTCAATAGACCAATTATATTTGTGATCTTTGCAGATAAGAAACCAGTTAGCAAAAACTGATTAATTGTTTTCTTTTAAAAGGACTCTTAATCCTTTTTATTGGTTTTTAAAATTCATTTAATATTTAGAAAGAATCTTACTAACAGATTTTCTTTTCTAAATATATAAAAACATGGCTACATCTTGTAGACTAGTTAAATCAAGTGACCACATAAAAGCATCTTTGACTTTTGGAACTTATAAATTCACTTAATACCTACAAGTAAGCAATAAAATTGTCTTCAGTGGTATTGATAAATACTGATAAAACTCCTTTTGAAGTTTTAAGATCTCAAATTTCAATTTTTTGATTTAAATTCCACGTAAAAATGTGTGACAAAAATGATATTGTGAGTAATAAGGTAAAAACATATGGCTTAAGACCTAGAGCTGAAAGACCTGTTACAGGAAATTCAAATGGAGGGCCAGGACTCTCTCATAAACAGCAACACTCCACAAATGTCTCTGGAGGAAAGATAAAAGCTTTTAAAACAGGTATCAATAAAGAAAACAAGAAATACCTTACAAGAACAAATTCACTCCATATCAACTCTACTGAACACCTTAACTGTAAGAGTAAACAAAATAGTTTACCAGATAAAAAATCTGGAGAAAAGAGCAGCTCAAGGTTTCATAGAAGTCAATCAAGCTCTAGTAGAAATAAAGGCTCAACCATCAACAGTGGTGCCCAACAATTCCACAGCAACACCTCCAGCCCAAGAGGAAGACCAGAAGATTAAAGTGAGCAAATGGAAGTGGGACTGGTATGCCCAAAACTACAACAACTCTCAACAGCAGGGCTCCAGCAGTCACCCTTACAGGGGAAAGCCAAGGAGAGGTAGGGGAAATGGGAGAAGACCTTGGTAAGTCATCCATCTTATCAGGATCAATCATATAATCCTAACAATGAATTACTTATAGGTAATGAGATTGATAAGGAATTACTGGATATAATTGATAAGGATTTAAAAAATTATTCATTTGAAAACAACATGTTAAATTTTTCTTTAAATAATGACAATGTACATAGTTTTATTGATCACCAGGATAAGGCTATAAAAATGGAACCAAATGAAACAAATATTGAACCTGATGATGAGTCTTCTGAATTGGACACAGAAAAAATTGATTATTTTCTAAAAGAAAATCCAATGAAATCAAAAATAATTAGCAAATTATTATTAAGAATTGAAAAATTGGAAGAATTCTCTAGAGATTCAAACAATAATACAGAAAGTGTATTATTAAACCTCACACAATCATTGAGTACAACAGCAAATAGGATAAAAATTATTGAAAACTCAAATAATGAATTAACCAATGAAAATAAAAGATTAAACTATGGGATTAAAAATTTAGAAAATAAATTGGAACACTCTCAGAATATTATGGCTACCATAGAGGGAGGTGTAAAATTGTCTTTTTCAAATGTTAATGATACCTTAACTCATGAACCTGTAATAAAAGATAGGTTACAAAGAGTAGAAATTGAATTAGCCAACAGTTTGAAAAATACTGATAAAGTAAAAGATAATACCTCTTACATGGAAAGAGTACCAGTTTTTATGAAACACTCAGATGATAAACAAATGATTGAACATGAACATAGTGTCATGGGCTCTGAGAATATAAAGTCAGTAAAGGATGAAATAAATGATCATCTTTCTAAATTAAGTGAGTTACTCAATATTCCTCAGATTAGGGAAGCAAAAACTAACCAAAAAACTGGACTAAGTTAGATCAGTACCCTTCTTTTGATGGGGATTCAAAGTCTGATTGGCAAAAATTCATTCAGAGAATCGATAACTTAAAATTTTCATACAAATTACCTGATGAAGAAATTACATCGAAATTGATATCTTTATTTACAGATGTGGACTTGTTATGGTTTGAATCTGTATTGAGTGAGGGAATTAACTACTCCTAGAATGAATGGAAGGCACTAATTGAAAGGCAATTTAGTGGCCCAAAATTTAGAATCACTCAACAAAGGTTGTATGAAAAATCTATATATAATCCAAATGATGGAGAAAAACCCATGGCATTTTTAATGAATTTAATAAAAATCATGAAAGCCATGGATCCAAAAATGGATTATGATGAGTGGAAAGAAAAAATAATATATAAATTGCCTATATCAGCCAGAGACATTATTGTAGCTAGAACTGAAACTATCAGAGGTACTTCTGGATTTATTAATGTATGCAATGAAATATTATTGAAACACAAACATGAAACCAGGTATAATAATTACAAACAGAGTGGTGAGGTAGTAAAACCTACTACAAATAAGTTACCAGTGGAGAAGAAAAAACCTTCAGCTCCCCTTGTCCCTAAAAGACAAGAAAATAACACTTGTTAAAAATGTAATGAACCTTGGGCCAAAGGTCACACTTGTAAGAAAAGAATAAATTTTATTGAAAACTCACAAGATTCTGAACCAAGAAATCATGAAGATGAGAGCCTGGAATCCAGTGAGGATTGTAAAAGTAACATTTCTTACAGTGATGATGAAAATGAGATATATGTATTAGAACAGGATATTATGTTCCTGAATGATGCTATACCTCAGACAGATACATCTTTAACTTCCATTGAAGAAGTAGAAATTATTAAAGATGTATCTCATGATACTTACAAAATAACACCTATCAGAGCACCTGTTATTATATGTGGAAAAGAAACAAATGCCATTCTTGACACTGGGGCTGCAGGTAGTGTAGCTTCTATTACCATATTAATAAAACTTGATAGTAAGTATAAAGAAAAACTAGAACCTGTACAGACAAAGAACTGGAGGGGTTTTGGTTCAGTATTAAATTAATTGGAAAATACAAAACTGATGTATTCTTTAAATATAATAATGAATATGTAAGAGCAGTGTGTGAATTTGTGGTAATGGATAATAATAGTTGTAGTGATTGGTTTATTATTGGCACTGACTTAATGACCAAATTTGGCATTAAACTATATCCTGAAAACAGTTGCTTCTCTATAGGCTTAAATGGGAAAAGAAAATTCAAGATTTGTCCTGAAAATTCAATTTATTCCATTTCTCCTAAAGAAGAACAACTGCAAGGTGAAAGAACCACCTCTGAAGTGGTAGAATTAGAAAATGAAATTTAAAAAGCATCTTTCAGTCCTCAACTCTCAAAAATTGAAGAAAACTATATTTTGAGTTTGATAAAATCTTATTCTATTGCATTTGCTCATGTTTCAAATGAACTAAGATTAGTCAAAGACCATGAGATGAAAATATCTTTAAGTTTTGATTTGGATAATATTCCTGGCAGCTTGAAAAAGAAACCTTACCCAGCTTTGCCTGCAAAAAGGAAAGACATTGAAGACAACATTAAAATTTTGTTAGAAATGGGTATTGTTGAAAAAGTGGACACAACACCAAAGTATGGTGTCATTTCACCAGTTTTAATCTCTTATGAAAAAGTTTAGGCAATATTATGTGGTGATTATAGAGCTCTGAATACATTCACTGTAGATGATATTTACCCTCTACCAAGGATAGCTTCTATCCATGCTACCTAACAAGGTGCAAAATATATTTCCTGTCTGGATAGAAAAAAAGGTTACCATCAGATTCCTGTGGAAAAGAATTCTCAGAATTACTTACTAATAACTACACACATGGGAATATATAAATATGTGAGACTGCCTTTTGGCCCAAAGAATGCACCTTCAGTCTTCCAAAAATTGATGGATAGTATTTTTCATCAGGAAATGGTTGAAGGATGGCTTTTGGTTTATATTGATGACATCATAGTGTTTTCAAAAACTTATGATGAAAATTTATATCACCAGAAAGGAGTATTTCAAAAGATGGATGAAATGAATATGATAATCGCATTAAAGAAATGTAAGTTTGGATTTCAATCCTTGAAAGTACTTGGACATGTTGTATCTGGATTACAAATTTGTGTTGACCAGAAAAAAGTGGAAGCAATTAAAAACATTGGTATACCTAAGAATTTAAAAGATGTTCAAATTTTTTTGGGTATGTGTGGATATTATAGACAGTATATAAAAAACTACCAATCCATTGCAGCCCCTTTAACAACTTTAATCAGGAAAAATGAGGCTTTCATTTGGAATAATGAAAGACAATACACATTTAATAAATTGAAGGAATGTTTAATGTCAGCTCAAAGATTGGGATGTCCATATTTTAACCTACCTTTTATCTTGTACACTGATGCAAGCTTCACAGGGTTAGGTGCTGCTTTACAGCAGAAACAGATAATAAATGGAAAATTATCTGAAGTAGTTATCTTTTATATATCCAAAACCTTAAGAAAGACAGAATTAAGGTATGGTACCACCCAGCTGGAATGCTTAGCCATTGTGTGGGCCTTGGAGAAACTTCATTACTATCTTGAGGACCAGAAGTTTGAATTAATAACAGATTGCAGTGCAGTAAAATCATTACTAAAAATGAAAACACCAAATAGGCACATGTTTAGATGTCAAATAGCTTTACAAGAGTACAGAGGAAGAATGACAATCACTCACAGAGCAGGAACATTTCATTCTATGTGGATTTATTATCCAGAAGCCCTTTTCCAAATGATACTGACAACCCAGATTATGTACCTGAAAATGAGGTTATACATATATTTGGAATTTATATAGTGGATTTAGAGGAAGAGTTTATGCAAACTATAATGGAAAATTATTCATCTGATAAAGACTTGTCTAAATTATCTACCTTTTTAAATGATCCAACTAATGCCTCTATGAGTGCATTAATTAGAACCTTACCTCCAAAGTATAAAAATTTGTTGGAAAAAGGTAAACTGACAATTGAAGATGGATATATATATTACAGTAAAAAGCTAATTAATGTAATAGTTATACCACCTTCTATGAAAGAGTTAATGTTGAGTACTTGTCATGATGACATCTTAGCTAGTCATTTTGATTCTAACAAAACATTAACCAGAGTCAAAAATAAAGCCTGGTGGATAAACATGAGAGAAGATTTACAAAAATACATTGAGAAATGTGACACTTGTCAGAAATCTAAAAGATTGACTGGTAAGAGAGCTGGGTTGTTACAACAAATAGAGCAGCTAAAAGCTCCATGGGAAATTATAAACATGGATTTTGTCACTGGCTTTCCATTAGCAGGAAAAGAAAGTTTCAATTCTTGATGGGTAATTGTGGATAGATTAACAAAAATGTGTAAATCTATCCCTACCCATAAAGAGGTATCTGAAAAGGACTTGGCATTAATATGGTAAGCTCAAATGATGAATACTTTTGGGCTTCCTAAAGCCATAGTTTCTGATAGAGACCCTAAATTTACTTCAGAGTTCTGGACATCTTTGATGGAAGTATCAGGTTTTCAATTGAAATTGTCTATAGCACACCACCCACAAACTGATGGACTAGCTGAAAGAATGATACAAACTCTTGAAGACATGATCAGAAGATATTTACCTTTGGATTAAAATACAAAGACAATGAGAAATTCACACACAATTGGGTAAAATTAATTCCTGGCCTTGAATTTCCTTATAATAGCACAACTCATTCTGTAACAGAGAAAAAACAATTTGAACTCTTGCTGGGATATGTACCAAATACCCCAGTAAATCATTTGAATAAATTACCAAGGCTAGATATAAACCCTGGTACTAAATCCTTTATTTATATGCAACAAATATGTAGAAAGCATGCAGAAGAATGCATCAAAAAAGCATTTGAATATGAAAAGAATAGGTGGGATAAATCTCATAAAGAATTTGAATTCAAAAAAGGAGATGAAGTGCTAATTTCAACACTACATTTTAACTTACAAGGTAATATTAAATTAAAGGACCCCTTGGTAGGACCTTTTGTGGTAAGCAGAATGGTTGGTAATAATGCTGTGGAAGTCAAATTATATGCCCCATGTAATAGGAAACATCCAGTTTTTCCTATCTCATTATTGAAACCTTACCATGCAAATGATCCTGACTTATTTCCTAAAAGAAGGGGAAGGCCTACAAAGCAACCTCAAGAAATTGTGGAAAAAGCAGAGATTGAAAAAATATACAAGAAAAGAATCCTTACTAAAGAAAAAGGAACTGAGTATTTGTTTAGATTTAAGGGGAAATCAAAAAAATTTGATAAGAGGATACCTGAAAAAGAAATTTCAAATCTATTCACCCTTCTTAAAAAATTTAAACAGAAATAAATTTCTGTTCAACCAGCTAAGGGGTTAAAAAACAGTACTCATAATATTTTATTACATTTTATTTCTTTAAAGAATTAATCTATAATGCTACAGAATTTTCTGAATACCTGAAAAATATCAAATAAATAAGAAAAATGTATAACTTATAATTTTATTTATTTATTTTTTTGGGTGGGCATGTGTAAGCCTAGATATCTCCAGGAATGAGTAAACCGTACTTATAGGTTATGTTAAACACATGGACTACACATGGGAGCAATAAATTAGAGTACACAAATAATATACATAAGTAAAATTATGATAATATAAGAAATATGCCATTATAACACCTTATATACACACAAAAATCCACCTTTTATAAGTGTTATGTACTTAATATTTAGTTGTAATATGTTATGATAATCTTAAGAACCTTAAATATAAGGCTAGATAATTTTTAAGTAGACTTAAAGCTGTTCTTTTCATTGTTTTATGTAGAAAATAAGAAATGCGCTTAAAGTCACTTAAAAGTTGACTATATGAACTATAATTTTAATGATATTTAAAATGCGTCTTGACATATCAATTTCTCTTAATTAGGACTACTGATTTGGCTACTCAAATGTATAAAAATAACACTTTTCAAATTTGGTTTTTTTTATGCCAGAAATGACTTCTGTGTACTGGCATCATACTGCCTGCATTTTTCCTATGTGAATAGCTTCATTTTGAGCAAAGTTAGCTTTTTCACACTATAATTACCCCACATTCTATGCCCACTGTGGGGAAACACGCTAAAATAGGCAAGAGGTGCTTATTTAGTGTCCTAGCTTAGTTGCAAATGCATTGACCCTCTTTATATGCACTAATTTCATTAATAACCTCAATCTTGGCACTTTATTTTACCACCACACTTAAATTGGCCTAAACTAGTCAAGGATTTACCCGTGAAAGCACCTGCAAAGGACTGCATGTAGTTACCCCACATCTCACACCCTTTTTTGGGTTTCTAAGTGGTTTCTCAGTCAATACTGGGTATTTTTGAATGAGGATTTCATGTGGTATAATGTCAGGATGAGCCCCAAAATTTCTACAGTTAATCCCCCTTATGATTGAGTAATTATTACTGTTAATTTTCCCTTTTTAGTCTTATATTTTAATTTATCATACGCATATACTCTCTTTTTTGCTTATTCTTTAATTTTGATGGATTATCCCTATTACTACAGGATTTTTGGCAGGTGATATCATTCTAATTATGTTATGCATCACTCTGTATGTTTTTGGAAATGTCTATTAGCTGGAATGAGGCGTCATTAACTGTGTATAAGGCTGGTAAATTAAGAGGTTCATTGGGGAAGTTATTGTGTATAAAAGGAGGGGGTTTCTGGTCTTGTTTTCTACATTCTTTATCATTACAATCAAATATATAACCAATACAATTAAAATACATATCAATAGAACTTATAAAGTCTTTGAATAGTATCTGAATTATTAAATCTTTTTTTCTACCAACTATAAGATTGTAAGCCACATATATAATTAGTTAGATTTATATTACTGAGGCCCTTATATTGAGTTATATTTTAATACTTATTGGATTTGTACTACAGTATTCATATAGGACCATTAAAATCTTCTAGACACTGACCATTCAAGCTAGTTCATGTCTTTGTACTTGACCTCAGCCTGACAGATTTCTTGAGAGAATGTGTTAAAGCTAATAAATCTATTGAGGAAATTAAACGCTTAATGAAAATGTATGATAACTAGTTTTTTTTATTTCATCTACAAATTTTTCTTGATAGAATGCATTAAAGCCAATTATCAATCCTTGGAACACAATCCTCACTGAGATTTGAAACATTTTATTGCAACAATTTAAAGTATTTGTTTTATTGGTTAAATTAATTTTGTTTTATTTCTTTTTGGTGATAATTTCATATGTGCTGACTTTTTAAAGGTCTTTATTCTAGATGATTTTTTTTTTGCAAAAATTTGAAAAACTCATACATTTTTTCTTCTTTACATTCAAATCATTAAATTTACTTTTCTAAATTTAGCTAAGTCAACAAAGCTCTATATCTGTCTTAAAAATTTGGCAATATCCTCTCAATGCGTGGGTATCACCAAAATTTTTCTAAGTCATCAATTTCACATGTCAGATTTGAAAAATTGTCAATACCTTCCCCTTCATTTTATTGAAGTAAGGGGTGGTCATCACTAAAATTTAATATAATTCTTTAAATTAATAAATAAATAAATAAGATATCTCAAATTTACTAGTTTTAAAGTAATGACTATTCCTCAAGCTAAGATGCAGAACAAGTCTAGAAACTAAGTTTGGGACTTTAAACAGGTATAGACAAGATAAATCCCATGAAAAAATTTAATGTTATCATTATTACCTTTTATACAATACAAGGTCTTTGGCCCATTACTTTAGTTTAGAAAATTGAAATATAAGATTTAATTATTAAAAATTTATGAAAGAATAAAAAATCTTTGATGACTTTACTAATCCCCATACTTTTTAGATCTACTTAAAGTTTTATTAAATTTATAACTTTTACCTTCTTTTTTTACCTTTTTGATTTGTTGAATTAGTTTTTGACTAATTTGGAAGGAGCAGCCAAAATGAGTAAAGTCGTGACAAGATTCCAAACCAGGGGGAGCTTTTTTTGTTTGGTAATTAACCTTAGAAGAGTTCCAATTTTTTTCAATCATACCATTTCCCAAACCAAAATCAATCATGTACTGATGGTCTGGAAAATATAAGCCATGTCCTTTGATTTTAGCTGGAGATGGTATTGGTTGTCCAGTTATCAGATTAATATAAGAGAAAATCCCCAAAGTAGGATAATTGGCATCATTCTTATTGGTATGAATCTTGTTATGAAAACCAGAATTATTAATTATAACATTAGATAATAATAGATAACCACTGCTAATCTCTTCCCACTAAAATTCACACCAATTTGAAATCTTAACTTTGGTTGCAAGTTCATGATTGGATTCAAAGGCTTTGTCAAAGAGTTTTTTGAGTTGAAAAGCCAGAAAAGATTAAAATGACGGTAAGGAGTCCCATAATCAAAAATCATTTTTTTCCCACTTTAAATAAATTAATAAGTAGCAAATAGATGCCTATAGAATTAAATTGAGTGAAAAATATTAAGAATGAAATCAAAAATTTTTTTTGACTTACCAAGAGAATAACCTTTAATAAATCCTGGTCTCCATCCAAAACCAATCATGATACCACCCAACAAATTCTAATTTTTAATTGGTAATCAAACTAATGCCATTTGATACAGTATAGAGATGAGATCAGATAGTTGATTTAAGGCTTCTCCTTTACTCCATCAAATGAATGATTTTCATAAATAATTTGAGGTTTAAAGGTATTACTGATTACTACCTTAACTTCATCACCTCCTAATTTTGTTATATATTTGATATCTTCTGTTAACTTCCTGAGATATTTATCTTTTTTATTGACTTAAGTTTTGAAGTACTTGATGTTTGATATATGGCCAAATAGAAGATCCAAGTGATTTTTCTTTTTTAAATATCTTTTACATTGATAAGATCAATCATAATTTTTTATTGTTATAGGTTTTGAAGAAGATTGAAAAGAATTTGAAATCAAAGAAGATGATAAATAAGATAAAGATGAAGATACACTACACAATATAGGTGGTGGACTTACTAGCAAGTCCTCAACCTGAACTCAGATGGAACTCAGACTGAACTCATACTGAACCCATACTGAACTCTACTTGAACACCCATCTAAAACTGTTCTTCTGAGTGGTGTTCATCCCTCATTGTATGGTTCCTTTATCAATAGCTCAATGTGTGTTCAATTTGTGGTGAGTTTATGTCCAAGGTTGTGGACTTCCTAGCAAGTCCTCCCCCCGTATTGTGTGGTGATAGATGTATAAGGCTTGAATCAGAAGAAATAGACTTTTTTTTTCTGAATTTTTTTTCAATGAATTTTCCTTTTTTGACAATTTTTCTGAATTTTTTTTGATGATTGAAATGAAGTTGAAATCAAAGAAGATGATAAAGAAGATAATGATGAAGATGGAGGTGTAAGGCTTGAATCAGAATAAACAGACATTTTTTTTCTGAAACTTTTTTTTACTGGTCAAAAAAATGTCAAATATTTATAAAAAAAATTAAAAACTCACACAATTTAAATTAAAGAACCATAAAGATTTTTTTCGAGAGGTTCTTTTAGTCTAGAAGGTTTTAATTGAGGTTCAAAGGTGGTGATAGGTGGATTTTTGGAGATTTCAAAGTCAAGGTATGTATGGAAGAATCTTTTATTAATTACTCAATGTAAAAGGTAAAATTTAGAATTATTATTATAACTAATGGATTAGAATTATGCTCTTTTAAATACCAAAACAATAGTTAGTAGTAATAAATATGTTATTGGATAGTAATTAATAAAATTTTATGTTAATAAAAGGATTATCTAAAACAACTAAAACGGGAGGCCTTAGATAGGCAAAAGAGAGAGAAAGCACAGAGCTAAAATCCTATATACAGGAGTATGAGAGAAAAAAGAAAATTCCAGAATATAATATTTCAAATATTAAGATTGTACTATAAAGAATGTATTAAAATAATGTATTTACTGTATATGCCAAAATTAATTGATTTATTTCAATTTTTCTGTAAATGTCACTTTTAAATAAGTAATTTGAATTTTTTTATATATTTATTTTATTTTAATATAAATTTTTATTTCTTTAACTTCTCATTGAGCACGGTGTTAAGAAATAAAAAAATATAAGGCACATTAATATTAATTTTAAATATTTACTAAATTTACTTATTGAAATTAGTTTATTTATTGCAAGTTATTTTAAAGTAAATATACTATAATTAAAAAAATAAGAAATAAAAAAGGTGCGTCTGCATCCCAGTAAATAATTATTTATTTTACTGGGTGGGTCAAGCAGCCTGGCTGACAATTTTCATCAAATAATGAATAAGAATAATTATTAATTTAATTAAAATTGATGAGTTTTTTTGGTTAATTCTGGACAAAAAAATAAAAAAATAAAAAATATTAAATATTAATAAAACTTTTCTTTAAATTTTTTGACTGCACCCTCATTGGTCCTTGTAAAAACTTTCTATTATTTTTTTCATTACTCTCTCTTTAGTCCCCTTTCTACCCTTGAAAAAATTCTCCAAAGCCCATTCCAAACTCCTTCCAAACACCCCAAATCCTGACCAAACACCCCCAAAACACCACCCAAACCCTCTCCAAAATCCCCACAAAACCTCACCAAACCACTCCAAAACACCACCCCAAACCCTCTCCAAAACCCCATCAATCCCCCCCTCAATTCCCACCTACACATGCTTCAAACCTCCCCCAACCCTCTTCAAAACCCCTCCTGAAACCCCCCTCCTCCCTATTCATTTATTAACAAACTATTGTTAACAATTTTTTGCTAGTTAATGAAAGATTGATAACAATCATTCATTAACTAATTGAATCATTAGCAATTAGATTAGTTAATGAAAAATTGTTATCAATCAATTGTTAACTAACAAATGATTGAGAAAAATTGAGAACAATTGTTTTTTAACTAACAACCAATTGTTAAATAATAAACAATTTTTATCAATTATTCATTAGTAAGTAATTAGTCAGGATCAGTTAAGGGGGATTTGGAGGGGGTAAGTGTTAGGATTTGGTTGAGAGGTGGAGAGGAGTAACACTAGGGGTGCTATGCATTGGGAAGAGGCAGAAGAGTGTATACTGCATAAGGGGGGTTTTATGGGGAAAGCGCTGTGGAGCACTCCTCATCAGACAACTTTTTTAGTAATCTAGTCACTCTTTTCCCTCACTGTTGGTAGCCCCAACATAGTCGGTCTAGTTAGTCTGACTGCTAAACATTCTTTCCACTGGCATATGCTCTGTCATTATGCCAATCACCCTTTAACATTTTGAAACACAAAAATTTTAATTTTTTTTCATACTCTTCAAATGTTCAACTTGTGTGCTTAATTCACTTGGTTTGGTGTTTTTTTTTCATATTCATTTTTTTTTTTGAATTTACAGTGAATATCTCTTTTTTGGATGTCTGATTTGTTTTCATTCACCAGCTCAACATGAAACACCACGTGCAAACAGCCAATGTATCCACCGCTACGTCATCGCAACATAGCGGAAAGGTATTTCAAAAGCTGGCCCGCTACGTCGGCTAATTGTTTCTCACAGTATCCAGGCATTCCTCCCCCCAAAAAAGTGAGATCCTGGTCACCTGACACAGTACATTGGATCATTGGATATGCAATATATTTTGCTCGTGGCTGCCCTCCACTGTGAGTGTGTAAGATTACCCTTGCATTCTCCTGCTGTTAAGGTTAGTGTTAGATTGCTATCACTATTTCATTGCCTAAAGGTTAGCATTAGGCTAACCATTACTTTTTTTGATCATACTTTAAGTCAGTGCTATTGCTCTGGTATCTGGTTAAAGTGAAATTGGCCAAATGAAGCAAAAATAGATAGGTGATATTGGAAGCATCCAAAAAGGTAGAGCCTTTAACGCCTCACCCTCTGTTTTGCTCAAGTTTTAGTAAAAGTTTTTAAAAAAATTATTTCAAATTAAATTTAATGTCTTTTATAGTCAAAGATGGGTTTGGGCGCTGTTTGCTAAATAAAATGACTAGGTAGCTAAAATAACAAAAAAATATAAAAATATAAAATGAAAAATAATATTTTATGATAGAAGAAAATAGGGAAGAGCTGGATGAAAAAAAAAAGCTCAACAGTCAGATTTGAAGTAGAGAAAGTTGAGGTTGAAAAAAATATAATGAAAAAATGAAAAGCTTACAGAATAAACCATGAGTGGGTAGCTAGATAAAAAAAAAGGAAAAACAGAAAACAAAAAAAAACAATAGTCAGTTTTGAGGAAAACAAGAGTGAGGAGAATTTTAAGAATAGAGAAAATGAAAAAGAAAAACTTACATTTATGGCCAGGACCAACAAAATGGAAGAGAGGAAATTGAAGACAAGAGTGGGGAAAGGGGGCAAGAGGAGACTGGTTGGGGCACTGATTGCATATCCAATGATCTGATGCACTGCATCAGGTGACCAGGATCTCACTTATTGGGGGGGAGGAATGCCTGGATACTGTGAGAAAAAATTAGCCGACATAGCGGGCCAGCTTTTGAAATACCTTTCCACTACGTCGCGCTGACGTAGCAGTGGATACTTTGGCTGTTTGCACATGGTGAAAGTGCATATTTTCTGAAATTGCATAATTTTTCATTGTTTCTTTTTTTCATTCATCCCTCATATCCATTTCTTCCTCTCCTCAAAAATTCCTCAAAAAATTTGGTTTCACATATTTTTTCTTATCTCATCTCTCCAGGTAAGTCATTTTATTTAATTCTTTTAATTTTTTGTTTGCTAATCATAAGTTTTTTTTTTTTTTTGTAAATGGTTCTTTTTGTGGTTTTCAAGGTTAAATTAACTCTTTTTTTTGCTCTTTCTCCCCCTTTTTTCTCTTTTTTTTACTCTTCATCATCCCCTCTTTATCCCTTCTTGGCCTAGTCATTATCCTACTTTTCCCCCCTCCTTGGTGTCCTCATTCCCACCTTTCCCTTCTCTTTGTCTGCCTCTTACCCCCCTTTCATTCCTCCTTGGATGCCTCAAACCCCCCTTTTCCTCCCCCTATTACTCCCTCAGACCCCCCCTACACCCGCTTCAAACCTCCCCTATTACCCCATCAAATCACCCCCTCAAACCACCAGCTACACCTGCTTCAAACCTCTCCTATAACCCCCTTGAACCCCCTCAAACCACCCCTACACCTGCTTCAAAACCCCCTATATAGTCCCCTCATATCCCCCCCTCAAATCCCCCTACACCCACTTCAAACCCCCCCATATAACCCCCTTTTACCCCCCTCCAAATCCCCCCTTACCTGATCCTGCCTAATTACTTATTAATGAACAATTGATAACAATTTTTTATTATTTAACAATTGGTTTTTAGTTAAAAAACAATTTTTCTCAACTTTTCTCAATCATTTGTTAGTTAACAATTGATTGATAACAATTTCTCATTAACTAATCTAATTGCTAATTATTCATTTAGTTAATGAATGATTGTTGTCAATCTTTCATTAACTAACAAAAAATTGTTAACAATCATTTGTTAATAAATGAATAGGGAGGAGGGGGGTTTCAGGGGGGTTTTTGAAGAGGGTTGGGGGAGGATTGACGCATGTGTAGGTGGGAATTGAGGGGGGGATTGATGGGGTTTTGGAGAGGGTTTGGGGTGGTGTTTTGGAGTGGTTTGGTGAGGTTTTGTGGGGATTTTGGAGAGGGTTTGGTAGGTATTTTGGGGGTGTTTGGTGAGGATTTGGGGTGTTTGGAAGGAGTTTGGAATGGGATTTGGAGAATTTTTTCAAGGGGAGAAAGGGATTAAAGAGGGAGTAATGAAAAAAATAATAGAAAATTTTTACAAGGACCAATGAGGGTGCAATCAAAAAATTTAAAGAAAAGTTTTATTAATATTTAATTTTTTTTATTTTTTTGTTTTTTTGTCCAGAATTAACCAAAAAAACTCAACAATTTTAATTAAATTAATAATTATTCTTATTTATCATTTAATGAAAATTGTCAGCCAGGCTGCTAGACTTACCCAGTAAAATCATTAATTATTTACTGGGATGAAGACACACCTTTTATATTTCTTATTTTTTTTAATTATAGTATATTTACTTAAAATAACTTGTAATAAATAAACTAATTACAATAAGTAAATTTAGTAAATATTTAAAATTAATATTAATGTGCCTTATATTCTTTTTATTTCTTAACACTGTCCTCAATGACAGGTTAAAGGAAAGAAAAATTTATATTAAAATAAAATAAATATATAAGAAAATTCAAATTACTTATTTATAAGTGACATTCACAGAAAAATTGAAATAAATCAATTAATTTTGGCATATACAGTAAATACATAATTTTAATACATTCTTTATAGAACAATCTTAATATTTGAAATATTATATTCTGTAATTTTCTTTTTTCTCTCATACTCCTGTATATAGGATTTTAGCTCCGTGGTTTCTCTCTCTTTTGCCTATATAAGGCCTCCCCTTTTGGTTGTTTTAGATAATCCTTTTATTTACACAAAATTTTATTAATTACTATCCAATAACATATTTATTAATACTAACTGTTGTTTTAGTATTTACAAGAGCATAATTCTAATCCATTAGTTTAATAATAATTCTAAATTTTACCTTTTACATTGAGTAATTAATAAAAGATTCTTCCATACATACCTTGACTTTGAAGTCTCCAAAAATCCACCTATCACCACCTTTAAACCTCAATTAAAACCTTCTAGACTAAAAGAACCTCTCGAAAAAAATCTTTATGGTTCTTTAATTTAAATTGTGCGAGTTTTTAATTTTTTTTAAAAAAAAATTGACATTTTTTTGACCAGTAAAAAAAATTTTCAGAAAAAAAATGTCTGTTTATTCTGATTCAAGCCTTCCACTTCCATCTTCATCATTATCTTCTTTATCATCTTCTTTGATTTCAACTTCATTTAAATCATCAAAAAAAAATTCAGAAAAATGGTTAAAAAATGAAAATTCATTGAAAACAATTTCAGAAAAAAAAAAGTCTATTTCTTCTGATTCAAGCCTAATACATCTATCACCACACAATATGGGGGGAGGACTTGCTAGCAAGTCTGCAAACTTGGACCCAAACTCACCACAAATTGAACACACATTGAGCTATTGATAAAGGAACCATACAATGAGGGATGAACACCACTCAGCCGAACAGTTTTAGATGGGTGTTCAAGTAGAGTTCAGTATGGGTTTAGTATGGGTTCAGTCTGAGTTCCATCTGAGTTCAGGTTGAGGACTTGCTAGTAAGTCCACCACCTATATTGTGTAGTGTATCTTCATCTTTATCTTATTTATCATCTTCTTTGATTTCAAATTATTTTCAATCTTCTTCAAAACCTTTAACAATAAAAAATTATGATTGATCTTATCAATGTAAAAGATATTCAAAAAAGAAAAATCACTTAAAAATGACACAAAAACTGTCAAGGTACGCTTTTAGTCTAGAAGTTTTGGTACGAAGTTCTACAAGGATTTATAAGGTTTAAATGGATTCTCAACAAGTTTGTACGTATTTCTTAATTCAAAGATGATTGTTTTACTCAATAAAAAGAGGTAGGATTAAAATATTTATATAATTTATAAATTAGAATTACACTATTGTAAATACTAATGATATAGAGTATAATAATAAGTTTTTATTGGTTATTGTTGTAATAAAATGGTTTGGTAAGATAGAATGATTAAAAGACAACAAAAAGAGAGGCCTTTTATAGGCAAAGGAGAGACAAAGCACGGAAATCAAATTCTAAAAACAGTAGGGAAAAAGAGAGAAAAAGAACATTCCAGAAAGAGTATTTCAAATAATAAAGTTATTCCAAAAAGAAGGCGTCAAAAAGATGTATTTACAGAGTATGTCAGAAATACATCAATATTTTTAATATTTACTGTAAATGTCAATTCCAAATAAGAAATTTGATTTATTTGTATATATTTAATATTATTTGAATATTTAAATCTTATTTTATCTTTGTATTTTATTTTTTTAAATATAAAGTTTTTATTTTTCCCAACCTGTCAATTGAGCACGGTGTTAGGGAAAATATAAGGGACAAAATTATAATTATAATTTTACTTATTTATTTAATTAATTAATTTAATTTTAACATTCTGTAACTAGTTAATTTATAACTAATGTTAATGTAACTAAATGATAATTAAATAATAATTAAAAAAAGATGATAAGGTGCGGCTTCATCCAGTAAATAATTCCTTATTTCACTGGGTAAGTCCAGTAGCCTGGCTGACACTCCCTTACTCTAAAAAAAATAATAATAAAAATGCTATGATTTTCTCTTCTTATACTTTTTTAGTAGAGTAGGAAGATTAGATATCTCCTTCCCAGGTATCCAAGAATCATATTCAGATGATTTATTCTTGAATCTCAATAAGTATTCTGTACCTTTCTCAGCAGTGACTATTCTGTCATTTAATATTTTTTCAATTTCTGCTGTCTCAGTGATTTCATTTGGGGTTTTCTTTGGTCTACCCCTCCTTCTTGGAAATAAATCACTATTGGATGTGTAAGGTTTCAAAAGAGATATTGGAAAAACAGGATGTTTTCTGTCATATGGGGAATACAGAATAACTTCAACTGCATTATCTCCAATCATTCTTCTGACAACAAAAGGACCAACAAATGGATCTTTTAATTTGTTATTACCTTGTAAGTTGAAGTGGACTGTAGAAATCAACACTTCATCACACTTTTTAAAAGTGTATTCTTTATGGGATTTGTCCCATCTTTTCTTCTCATATTCAAATGATTTTTCAATACATTTTTGAGCATGATTTCTGCATAGTTGTTGCATTTGAAGAAAAGATTTTACACCAGGATGTATATCCATTTTAGGTATTTTGTTATTGAGAATTTGGGCAGGAGTATTAGGAACATATCCAAGCCAGAGCTCAAAAGGTTTTCTTTGAGTAACAGAATGAACAGTGCTATTATAAGCAAATTCTAACCCAGGAAGTAAGGTAACCCAATCATGAGTGAATCTGTCATTATCTCTATACTCAAGGCCAAAGGCACAATATCTTCTTATCATGTCCTCTAAAGTCTGAATCATTCTTTCAGCTAAACCATCAGTCTGAGGGTGATGGGCAGTAGAAAGTTTCAGATCACAACCACAAACATCCATCAGAGACATCCAAAATTCAGAAGTAAATTTAGGGTCTCTGTCAGAGATTATGGCTTTAGGAAAAACAGAAGTATTAAACATATGAGACCACCATAAGAAAGCTAATTCTTTAGTGGAAACATCCTTGTGGGTAGGGATAAATTTACACAATTTTGTGAATCTGTCCACAATAACCCAACAAGAGTTATAACTGTCTTTACCAGCAATAGGTAATCCTGTTACAAAGTCCATGTTTATTATTTGCCATGGAGCATCAGGAGGTTCAATATGTTGCATTAATCCTGCTCTTTTACCAGTTAATCTTTTTGATTTTTGGCATGAATCACAGGATTCAACATATAATTTTGTGTCCTCAGACATATTAGCCCACCAAGCAGTGTTCTTAATTCTGATCATTGTTTTTTCAAGATCAAAATGTCCAGCTAATATGTCATCATGACAAATTTTCAAGATGATTTCATTCATAGAAGGAGGAATAACAATAACATTACTCAACTTTCTTCTATAATATAGATATCCTTCATCAATTGAAAATTTTCCTTTTTCCAAACCTTTTTGGTACTTTGGTGGAAGGGTTTTAATTAATGCTTGTATTGAAGCATTCTTTGGATCATTTAATATGGTGCATAACTTTTTCAAGTCAGTGTCCTTATCATATGATTCCAGAATAAGCTGTAATAGCTCTTCCTCCATATCAACCACATATATCCCATGGATATGGATAATTTCATCCTCAGGATCATAAGCAGGATTTGAGTCATCATTTGTTAAGGGTAACCTTGATAACATATCCACATTTGAGTGACCAATACCAGCTCTGTGAATAATTGTCATTCTCCCTCTGTATTCTTGAACAGCCAGTTGCCATCTAAACATATGTCTATTAGGTGTTTTCAAGTTTAATAGGGATTTAACTGCACTGCAGTCAGTGACAAGTTCAAATTTCTGGTCATCTAGGTAATACTGAAGCTTTTCCAGAGCCCATACTACAGCTAAACACTCTAATTGAGTAGCACCATATTTCAATTCACTATTTCTCAATGTTCTTGAAATATAACAAATTACTACCTCTGAAACTTTATCATTTATCACTTGTTTTTGATGGAGGGCAGCACCAAGACCAATAAAACTGGCATCAGTGTACAAAACAAATGGTTGATCAAAGTCAGGTAAAGCAAGAATTGGAGCTGACATCAAACAGTGTTTCATAGTGTCAAAGGCTCTTTGTCTTTCACTATTCCAGACAAAAGCAACATCCTTTCTAGTTAATTGGGTAAGGGGTAAAGCTATGACTTGGTAATTTTTAATATACTGTCTATAGTATCCACACATTCCCAAAAAACTTTGGAGCTCTCTCACTGTTGTAGGAGCTTTCACCTGTTGTATGGCTGCCACTTTGTTCTGGTCAACACATATCTGTAAGCCTGAAACAACATGACCAAGAACTTTTAAAGAATGGAAAGCAAATTTACATTTCTTCAAAGCAAGTGTCATATTTATTTCATCCATTTTCTGGAATACTTTACACAGGTGTTTAAGATGGTCCTCAAATGTTTTTGAGAATATAATGATATCATCAATATAGACCATCAGCCAACCTTCAATTATCTCTTGATGGAATGTGTTATCCATTACTTTTTGGAAAACAGAAGGGGCATTTTTAGGGCCAAATGGCATCCTAATATACTTATAAATACCCATATGAGTGGCAATCATCAGAAAGTTCTGAGAATTTTTCTCAACAGGTACCTGGTGATATCCCTTATTACCATCCAAACAGCTGATATATTTAGCACCCTGTAAAGTAGCATGTATAGAGCTGATTCTAGGTAAAGGATAGATATCATCAACAGTATAAGTATTTAGTGCTCTATAATCACCACATAACCTGGCTTTATCTTTCTCATAAGAAATTAGGACAGGTGAGATAACACAATATTTAGGTGTTTCAACTACCTTTTCAATAATATTCATTTTTAAAAGGGTACAGATATTATCTTCAATATCATTTCTCTTTGTGGGAGAAGCAGGATAAGGCTTCTTCTTTAAACTAGGTGGTATATCAGTTAATGGGCAAGACAATGAAAGTTTCATTTCCTCCTTAACTAATCCCAGTTCATGTGACCCATGAGCAAAGGCCATAGGAAAAGATTTTATCAAGTTAATGATGGAATCTTTATCCTCACCAGAAAGTTGTTCTCCAAAAGAGGCATTGTCAATTTCAGACATAAGGGCATGCATTTCCTTTGTAGATCTTCCTTTATATTGAACCACAGAATTACATGTGTTCAATTCTGGTTTTAATAATTTTTTAGGGGAGGAAATTTTAAATTTTCTCTTCCCATTCAACCCCATTGTGAAACATTGGTTTGAAGGATCCAATTTTATGCCATACTTGGTTAAAATATCATTCCCTACAATAAACCAATTGCTCAAGTTATCATTTTTCATGACAACAAAATCACAAATAGCTCTTACAAAACCATGGTTATATTTAAAAAACACTGTGGCTTTGTATTTACCAATGGGGGACAAAACAGAGCCATACCCTCTCCAATTTTCAGAAATGATAGGCAACAGTTTAGATTTATAGTCTTGATCTACTGAAGCAAGTGCTCTTTCAGATACTACACTTCCTCCAGCTCCAGAATCCAGGACAACTTCAATGCTGGTTCCATTGATCAAGACTGGTGCCTTAAGAGGGGCAATAATAATTGAGTTATCCTCAATGTTCTTTATGATCTCAGCATCCACAACTGTAGATAAATCATTATAATCCATGTCAATAGTATTTAAATAATGAATATCCTCTTCCAGCATCAAGATTTCTTGTTGAGATTCATATGAAATATTGCTGGCACAATCACTTGATGTATCATCCAGTGCCACTGTGTCATCAGCATGCTCCTCTGTGTGTTCTACAAGATTTATCTTCCTGTCACAAACATGGTCTTTCTGCCAAGGCTTTTTGCACTTGAAGCAAGTGTTTGTTGCATATTTCTTTGGTGCAACAGGGGCAGAAGGTTTACCAACCTTTTCCTGAGGTTTTTGTTGGTAAGTGGAGGGTTTCTCCAAAGGGGTCCTAGGAATGAATCTTTTTGCATCATACTTATTGTTTAGAAGTATCTCATTGCAAGTATTAATGAAAGAAGAGGGTTCTTTGGAGAACTCAGTCCTAGCCACAATCAAGTCTCTCAGAGACATTGGTAATTTATAGAGGATCCTGTCCTTCCATAAATCAAACTCCATATTTGGGTCCGTTGCCCTTAAGATTTTGACAAGTTTCATTAAAAACTCAATAGGTTTATCAGTAGAAGAGCTATATCTAGTTTCCTCATACTGCCTTTGTTGAGCCATTCTGAACTTGGAGCCACCAAATTGTGCTTTAATTAATTTCTTCCAATCCTCCCATGAGTAGTCATTCCCATCCAGGAGGACAGATTCATACCACATCAGGGCAACATTAGTGAACAAAGAAATTAATTTGGACACAATTTCCTCATCTGGGAGTTTGTAAGAATTTTTTAAGTTATCAATTCTGCAAATAAATTGTTGCCAATCAGAGGAAGAATCACCATCAAATGTTGGGTACTGGTCAAGTTTTGGCCAATTCTTTTGATTTGAAGGAGTCTCCTTAGTACTAGCTTGTTTCTGAGTAAGAAGCAGCTGTAATTTCTCTAATTGTGCTGAAATCTCATTGTTTAATTCTGTTGCAGATCCTGGTGCATCATCAGTTTTTGATGGAAACTCAGTGTTATCAACAGGTATTTCTGGATCAATTTTTATTTTAGATGAACTAGCCACAGGTACTGGTTGAGCATCCTGCACTATATGTTCTTTCACAGAATTGTCAGAATATTTTTGGTCATTTAACAATGAGTTCAATGTTTCTTCAATGGTTGTTAGTCTTGTTTTCATTCTTGGAAGACTAGATAAACTTTCATTGACAGTTGCAAAAGATAATTGGTTTTTATGTTGAAAAGATGACAAATGGTCACTCAATCTTTTCAGATTTATCTTATCTATTTCTACCTCCTGGAAACAGGCAGATACAGTATCTTTTAGTTTAGACAAATCATTTTTTATATTTTGCCATAAAGCAATTTTCTTTTCATGGGTTGCTTTGTAATGAGACAATTCATCAGAGACTCTCTGTGCTTCACTTTTTAATGCTTGATAACCCTGATCAGTTAACAAACTATTATATCTCTGAGTCAATTGCATATTGTTCATTATATGATTTTGCTTGGCAATAATATCTCTCAAGTGCTCATCATTAATTCTTGCTACATCTGGAGTGTTTCTCAATAAGGAAACTGAGTAACTTTCCAGGCTCTCATAGAACTCAGGGTCAAGAGTTTCATCAATCACAGCCATATCAGGATTAATCATTGAGGTAGCAATTAAAAGTAATGGATTGGATACATGAGATAACTGTCTACTATTCCCAGCCTCTATAGGTCTCAAGGTTTCATCCTGCCTTCCAGATTTACCTGAAGGAACATAGTCAGCCACAAGAAAAGGCACTTGAGAATCAATAGAGGGACGTACCAGGGTTTGCTGGGTATCACCATATTGGGTTTCCTTCTTCTTTTGCCTCCTTGATAAGGGTGGGGAGGAGTGGGGTTTGCCTGGGTGGGCCTTGATGGACCTACCTGAGGTAATTGATGCTGATTTTGAGCTAAGTAGTCCCACTGTGTGTTGAGCCAGTCCCACTTCCACTTGGACACTTCTACCATCTCTTGGGATTGGGGAGCCAATTGTTGTTGATCCCTGGGAGGAAGAGGTTTCCTTTTCTCTTGGAGAGAAGTATTTTTTCTTTTCTCCCATTCTTCCAAGGCATCTACCCTTACCTTTAGTTTTAAGCTGTCTGTCTTTAACTCCTTTATGTGGGTTGACAGATTCTTTATCTGCTGGGACAACGGCATCTTTTTTATCTTGAAGCCTCTTGGAAGCTCTTCTGGTGGGTTTGTCCTGGGTTTCTGATCCTGAGTATTGTCCACTAGGATTTCTACTTCTTCCATTTCCACATCCTGTTTGGGGCAAGGATTTATTAGTTTGAGAAATTCTTCTTGTTAAAGGAGAACTTACAGAAGTAGGCTCATCATAATCAATTAAGTCTAGTTCTTCTTCACGTGAAGCAAAGCCACTTTGATCAGTCATCTTAAGATTCTACTGAAATGAAGGAAAAGAGACAAAAAATTAATTAGTCTTTATTTTTAATTTTTATTTAACAGAAGAAATAAAATAAAAATAATAAAAAAATCTTGTTAGGATAAAAATCAACTTAAATAAAATTAATAAAAAAAATTTAAAACCAGGATAATGCAATCAACTGTAGAAATAAATTAGAATTTCTATTAATTTTTATTTTCAGGATTTAAATCAACTAATTTATTACCAGGATTTATTGTCAACTGAAATAATCAAATATGAATCTTTATTAATTAAAAAAAATTATTTTGACTGATCACTTAACTACCAGGACTTAATGTCAACTGAAGTAATTAAATATGAAGTTTTATTTTAAAATTTTTATTACTGATCACTTAACTACCAGGACTTAATGTCAACTGAAGTAATTAAATATGAGATTTATTAATTAAAAAGATTTATTGGATTACCAGGACTCAAAGTCAACTGAAGTAATGAAATGTTAATTATTTATTAAAAAATTATAATTGTCAGGATAATTTGTCAACTGGAACAATTAATTAATCAGGACAAATGTCAACTGAAAAATTATAATAATTATTTTATTTAATAAAAAATATTATTGTCAGGACAGTTTGTCAACTGGAACAATTAAAATTCAATTTAATCAGGACAATTGTCAACTGAAAAATGATAATAATTAATATTAATATATAATTATTTTATTACCTCTGGGACTAAGAACAGGTATTGCTCTATTATGGTCAACCAGGAAAAATAAAAAAAAATATAATAATAAAAATAAATTCCAATTACCAGACACCTCCCCCTGCAAAATGAGCAAATTAATGCCACTTACAGAGTGCTGAGTAAAAGGAAATACGTAGCAAATGAAGAGTGAAGAGTAACCCACAAATAGTAATCACAATAATTACCACGATATATACGATCTTTAGTCAGTATATGAACTTAAGTTTTGGAGCGCGGTTCGATTCCCGTTCGCAGCAAAAACTTTTATCACGTGACGTATGACGTTCGTCGTTTTTCTCGCCTCCACTCGTCCTTTACAGGTGCTTGTACGCCGATGGTCCCCTCTATTACGCCTCAAGTAATGTTGCGCCGTCGATATTTCGGAAAGGATCCCAATTGTCAAGGTACGCTTTTAGTCTAGAAGTTTTGGTACGAAGTTCTACGAGGATTTATAAGGTTTAAATGGATTCTCAACAAGTTTGTATGTATTTCTTAATTCAAAGATGATTGTTTTACTCAATAAAAAGAGGTAGGATTAAAATATTTATATAATTTATAAATTAGAATTACGCTATTGTAAATACTAATGATATAGAGTATAATAATAAGTTTTTATTGGTTATTGTTGTAATAAAATGGTTTGGTAAGATAGAATGATTAAAAGACAACAAAAAGAGAGGCCTTTTATAGGCAAAGGAGAGACAAAGCACGGAAATCAAATTCTAAAAACAGTAGGGAAAAAGAGAGAAAAAGAACATTCCAGAAAGAGTATTTCAAATAATAAAGTTATTCCAAAAAGAAGGCGTCAAAAAGATGTATTTACAGAGTATGTCAGAAATACATCAATATTTTTAATATTTACTGTAAATGTCAATTCCAAATAAGAAATTTGATTTATTTGTATATATTTAATATTATTTGAATATTTAAATCTTATTTTATCTTTGTATTTTATTTTTTTAAATATAAAGTTTTTATTTTTCCCAACCTGTCAATTGAGCACGGTGTTAGAGAAAATATAAGGGACAAAATTATAATTATAATTTTACTTATTTATTTAATTAATTAATTTAATTTTAACATTCTGTAACTAGTTAATTTATAACTAATGTTAATGTAACTAAATGATAATTAAATAATAATTAAAAAAAGATGATAAGGTGCGGCTTCATCCAGTAAATAATTCCTTATTTCACTGGGTAAGTCCAGTAGCCTGGCTGACAAAAACTAACTTAGCCACAAAATATAAAGCCAGATTTGTAGTGCAAGGTTTTTGCCAAGAGTAGGGTAAGAATTTTGAGGAAACTTTTGCCCCTACAGCCACTTTCACATTGCTTCATCTGATTTTTACGCTTGTGGCACGTTTCAATTGGCATCTACATTCCTTTGATGTTGTTTTAGCATATTTAAATGTGCCAATAAGCAAAGAAGTCTATGTTGAACAACCTGAAGGTTTTGTTGTACATTCAAAAAAAACAAAGTGTACAAATTAAAAAAAGCTTTGTATGGCACCAAGCAAGCGGTGTGGTGTTGGTGGCAATACCTTTCATCAAAACTTTGTTCTCTTGGTTATATTCTTTTGCTTTTTGACTTGTCTGTGTATGTGTTGACCAAGGAATCCAACTGAGCTGTCGTTTGGATGCATGTAGATGATGGTATTGTGGCATCCTCATCCCTATCAGCTTTAGAACAATATAAAAAAGATTTGAACACCTGTATGGATGTGAAGTGGCAATGTGGTGTGGATCAGATAGTTGGTATAAAGGTTGACAAATGTTCTGCCAGTTATATTTTGTCCCAACATGCGTTAACAAACAAAATTATTAAAGAACACAATCCTTCAAAACAACTAGTTACATCTCCTCTACCTTGTAAAGTTAAACTTGTCTTGGCTGATAAAAATTCTCCACCCTTAAACTTGACAAAAATCTTTAACGATTGTTGGTTCCCTGAGTTATCTGGCTCAAGGGACTAGACCTGATATATCTTTTGTGGTGAATTATCTTGCAAGGTTTGCAAGCTATCCTACTGCAGAGCACTGGGGAGCCCTACATCACCTTCTTTGATATGTAACAAACACTGCTGACCTGTTACTAAAAGGTTTCCCTAATGCAACTGAAGATGTGTCCATTAAGGTCTATGCTGATGCAAGTTGGGGCAGAGAACATGATAGAAGTGCTCATGGCTACATTGTCAAAGTTTTGGGTATTCCTATCTCTTGGAGTGCAAGACATCAACGTATGGTTGCTCCCTCAACTTCCACAGCTGAATATATGGCTCTGTCCTTTAACATGAAAATTGGTTTATGGATAAGGAATCTGTTATCAGATTTTATTGGTTTTAAAAGGCATGGTGGAGTTGTTCTATGACAATCAGACAACAGTGGGAAAGGGTAATGATAGGTCATCTAATAAGGATAGTAGACATTGTAAAAGGGATTTCTATTTTCTTAATCAACTGATTTTTGACAAAGAGATTACACTTGTTTGGGTTAGAACTATTGATCAAATAGCAGATAGTCAGACTAAGTGTCAGCCAGGCTACTAGACTTAACCAGTAAAATAATTAATTATTTTACTGAGTTGAAGCCACACCCCTTTTTCTTACTAATAATTAATTATCTACTTAAGCATTACTTACAATTAACTAGTTAAGTACAATAAGTAATATAATTAATTAGTGTAAATAAAATGTCCCTTACAATTTTACTCCCTAACACCGTGCTCAATGGTATAAGTCAATGGGAATTGAATTTAAAAATAAAATTATAATAAAAAACTTTAAATTAATTATATTACCTCAGTGAGAGATTTGGAATCCCGTGAAAGTAATATAATTAATTAATTATTGTGTAATTAATTGTGACAGTCCAAGGAACTCAAACTTTATTGCTAATAAATTTGATGTCCTTGTTGACGTACCAGTTTATTTAATTCTTGTGTCATATATGTACTCCTTTCAGTCATTCTTTTTCTCACATGCACCACGCAATATGGGGGGGCGGACTTGCTAGCAAGTCCGCAACCTTGAACCCTAATTCATATCTTTTTCAGCACACATTGAGGTGGTGATGAAACAATCATGAAGAAATATTGAATTTACTTTGAAAACACCTTGAAACTGATTTGAACCTTCATTGAACCACAGTTGATTAATAGTTCAAAAAATATTCACAGCAGGAAAAAAGTGTGCACTAGATGTCTAGTGGTTTTTTTTGCTTCCTGAATTGATTCCTGGTAGAATTACAAGTGGGACTTCCATCTGATGCCTCCCTCCCCTAATTCTCCCTTATCTTCAATCTGACTTCCTATCCTACCCCCTTATCTCATTTCTAAACTTGCCATCTACTTACCCATTTTCCCTATTCCTTTCCTTCACAGTGAGAAAACAACTCTCCTCTCCTTCCCCCCCTCTCCCTTCTCTTCTCTTCATTTCTCACACCTCCCCCAGACCCTCACTCACCTTTCCCAGCCCACTGTCATTATTTAGTTTTATTTTACTTTGTATTTTTTTCATTTTTCATGTTTCTTCCCTACAAAAATCTTCCTTTTTCGACGATTGGCCACATTTTTTTAGTAAACACAAGCAACTCAAATTCTGAAATATGTATTTAGTTACATTATTTACCACTTGGAATGGGTTATAATTCCTCAAAATTTTATTCCTTGTTATTTCTAATTTATACATATTAATTATTCTCAAGTTTATAAAAAGTTGGCTACTTCCCAAGCCCTTGCATGCCTCCCCAACACTTTTTTCACCTCTTCAATCTCATCGCTCACCTCCCCCAGAAAAATAAAGGAACTGGGGAAGGCTGGGGAAGGTGAGAGAGGGGCTTTACAGGGCTGGGAGAGGTTATAAAATCCCCTAACCCACTTCGGGAAGGCTGGAAAAGGTGAGCAAGGGTCCTTAAAGGGCTAGGAGAGTTGATAAAAGCCTCTCACCTACTACTCACAGCCCTACTTAGTCTTTACAGCACCTCGTTCACATCTCCAGCCAAATTAAGGGACTTGGGAAGCTGGGGGAGGTGAGCGAGGGGCTTTGAAAGTCTGTGGGAGGTAATAAAAGCCTCTCACTCACTTCTCCCAGCCTTCCTTAGTCTTTACAGCACCTCGCTCACATCTCCAGCCAAATTAAGGGACTGGGGGAGGCTGGAAGAGGTGAGTGAAGGGCTGGAAAGATTGGGAAGGTGAGAAAGGGCTAGGGGAGGTAAGCGAGAGCTGGGGGATGTGGACAATAAACTGGGGAGGTGAGTAATAGTTTTAGAATGTGAGAGAAAGGCTGGTGAGGGCTAATGGAGGTGAGTGGGGTGAGCGAGAGGTTGCAAAAGGGGTGTAGTTGTGTTAAAAGTGAAAATAGAGTGGAGGGGAGTAGTGAGGAGGGCTTAAACATAGATTTTGAAGCTTAAAGGGTGTAGCAAATGTATCAGGAGGGCAATAAAAGGGTGGTGAGTGGTAATAGAATTAACAGAAATGAAAAAGCAGAAAAATTTGTGTGGAGAGATTGAGAGGTTGTCCATTGAGGTAGTGAAAAATGGAGTGTGAACTTTGTTCTTCGGGCGAACATCAGAGTCCACCCCCTCAATCTACAGCTCTATTCTGCCGATATGGAAAATGATTGATAATTATTTTTTATTGATATTTTTTAACTTAAACCTATAGTTTATACGTCTTTATTTTATATTTTTGATTTACAATGCACTTTAAGACTAAGAAAGTAATATAGTAAAATAATTGATAATGAAATACTATTTTGCTTTTTTACACAATAATTCACAGAATTCTTTTGATAACTATACATGATATAAATAAATAATATAATAGGAAAATTGTAGCAAAAAGTTAAAAACTAGAATAAAACATTTAAAGAAATTTTAAACTATTGAACTTATGTATTTTTTGAGTTTATTGTATTTATTTTTAAATGTAATAGTAAAATATGTTGGTTAGATTAAAAATAGCTTTGAATTAAATTAAATAATTAGGGTAAAGGTTGAGGAAAAGATTTATCCACATATATAACCATTTAGGCTTATTTCTTGTTTTGTGATTGCTATATATAACTGGATAATTGACTGTAATAACTGCAAATTTAAAAAACTTCAATAAGTTATCTACCTCAATATATTTATGATAATCTATTCAGTAACAGAATAAAATATCTGAGTCCTTTCTTTTACTAATTTTTTTTCATTTCAATGACTATATACATTTTCAAAAAAATTATTTATCATGTTTTTGGTGGAACTTAGATTGAACTCTCAATGCAATCTTGTTTCCAAGTGTGGTTCATAATAATTTAAGCCATGAAAAAATTTATACTTTTTTAGAAGTTTTATTAATTACTTTTAAATATAAAAATAATTATATTTTTATATCAAAATATTTTTATTAAACACTTTGAAGTTCTAAAAATAAGTACATATTAAGAATTATTTTTAGATAATATTATATTAAAAAAAGTTTTAAGTTGATTATATATTATTATGATATGATTTCTTTCCATATTACGTATTACGAAACTACCTAAAAATCAATTTTATACAACTATATTACATAAAAAAGATATCAGCTCTTCTGCTTAGATTTAAAGTACTTCAAAAAAACATTATTTTTGCCTTAGGTACACATTATATAGAGTATTCAGAGCATCATATTAATTTTTTAGACTTACACATTTAAGTTGAATGGAAGCCTCACAGGATAAAATTGGTCATTTTGTAAAAAAAAAAATAAGTAAATATCTTTTAAATCAATATATATTTTTATAAAAAGTCAAATTTTAATATTTATGTTTAGTTTAAAATCTGTTATGAAGATTTGAAATATTGCTATTTAAATTAATTTTTATAACAATATAACCATTCCAGTATTGCTTTGTGATAAGGCCAATTTCAAGAAAATTTTAAAATTCTTCTGTTTAAATAAAATATCAAAGGGATTGTTTTTCATACACTTAGAAACTGAATAGAAACATCATATAAGATCTACCAATCAGCATAAATATCATAATTCCAATAAATCATTGATAAATCTTGAACCCATATATATAATTTTACAATTGCGTGTAAGTGTTCAGTTGTGAATTACTCCTATCAAAACTTTGATTCTAATGACTAAAAAAGCGTACCTGAAATGTTTCATTTAATTTATTTTTCAAAACCATAGAATTGAAATATTTTTTCTTTTCATTTAAAACATGGAATAATATTATTTTTAATAAAAAGATGATTGCCTTTACAGCTGCTTTTCTACATGGGTATAATCTAAATTACCTATTGTGTCTTTTTTACAAAATGAATATCATATAATAGTTTTTTAATTTGAAACTGATAGAATTATGAAAAATTACCACTTTTACCTATTTAATTCAGTTCTTGAACAATAATACAATCAAAATATCTACCTGAAGCACATTTTTTAACATGAGACCACTTTTCAAATTATATGGTGCTTATTCCCAGGTTGACACTGAAATTATCCCACAATACAGCATTGAAGCAAAATCAAGTACTAAAATTAAAGTTTAAATAAATTTATACTACTTTGTTTTAATTATCTTTAAATTTTTACATCTAGCTTGAATTTCAGTCTTTCATATGAAAAATTCACTAAGTAGTGATTAATTATTTCAACTCATGAGATTACTCTACCAAATAACCATATTTACATTGAATTTTGATGAAATACATCATGAAGAGTTCCAGAAAATCATATGTGTATTACATTGAATAAATTAATATTGTGAAAATTCTTAGTAGTTGAATATTCGATAGAAAAAAAAAGAGCAAAAAGATATTTCCTTTTAATTTTAATCATCTTCTTGCATACAAAAATGGAAAAAACTGGATTAAAATTCACTTGTATAAGAATTATACTTCTTTCTAGACATATAATTAAACAATTTATCAATTATTAGTGCTAAGTGTAAAGAAGATATTAGAGAACTTCATTGAAACAGAAATTATGAAAACATATTTCTATCTTTTATTTTTCTTAATTATGAGTCTTTTCACAGTATTCTAGAATAGAAACTTGAGAATTTTTATGGTTCAATATTTTTATTAAATAATTCCATTGAGTTTAAAATAATTATATTGCATAATAAGAAATAATAAAAATACAAAAAAAAAATATCAGGTAATATGGTTTAAATTAAAAAATAAAAGCTTCAAATTCTTGGTTAAAAGGAGTTATCATTAAAGAGAACCACTGATATTATTTTATATTTTTTCAAAAAAAATAGAATAAAATAATTAGAGAGGTTAAAAGTGATGTTTTTGAAATAAATAGTATAATTTTCAGTCTTTTAAGTGATCAGGTGAAATTCAAAATGAAAATGAAAATGAGTTTTGTGAAAAAAATTCTGTGAATGGATCAGATTATTAATCTTCCCTTGTTATTATTTCTATAAATTATTTATTAAACTTTCACTATTACTCAAGCACAGACTCATCCATGTTTGGTTAAGAGCCCAAGATGAGTTCAAAGTAAAGTTCAGTCTGAGTTCAGTCTGAGTTCAGTCTGAATTCCATCTGAATTCAAGTTGAGGACTTGCTAGCAAGTCCCCCCCAAATATTGCGTGGTGATGCTTACAATATATGGTGTAAATTCCGTATATTTTATTCCCTCATGTTTTGCCTATAAAAGGCCTCTTACTTTGTGCTTTTCAAATCATTCTTTTATCACTTACATTACTATTACACTCACAACAATACATTTATTTCTATATTTTATAACTTTAGTATTTACAACACCATAATTCTAATCTATAATTTATATTGATATCTTAAACCTACCTCTTATATTTGGGTGAATTAATCAAATTGATTTAGAAATACGTACCTTTTTGTTGAGAGACTTTTAAACCTTTAAAAATCCCGTAAAAACCTCGAACCAAGCTTCTAGACCAAAAGTACCCCTTGACACTAAGCCTTTGGGTCCAATCAATACAAAAAAAAAGGCCTTATTAGATTTTTGTATTTATCATAATTCTTTGTTTATTTTTTTTCTTCTTTTCCTGCTTTTTTTTTTCCTTCTTGTATGGATTTTGGGTACTTGCCATATGGAGGGGGGGTGTTATGGTAGATGTTAGGTTTAGTTAGGTTACACAGCAAGTCATGTATATAGTTAATTGGTACCCGCCTGGCTGTTCCTCATTCCTACCGGAGAGTGGAACAGGCCAAGGTTTACTTACCCGTGGGTTTTGGGTACCGGCTCAATAAGTTTTGAAACCCACCTCACTTACTTTGATTGCAATTTTTTTCAAGTTTAACACTCCCAAATCAGAGATAATTTATTTTTTTTATAAAAAAAAAGGAAAAAACAAAAGAAAACAAAAAACTGATGAATTAATTGACAAACGCAATAGGGAATGGGCAACAGGCAACTCCAAAGAACATATCTCCTAACCTAGTTTTGATATACCAAGCATTATATTGAAAAAGGAAAATTTTATTGAGTTCACATTTTCTCAGACAATTCAAATGTATGTAACATATATATAATTATATAAGTTGATAGAGTTCAACAACAGTCATAAGAGTAATTTAGGAACCACACAACTAGATACTTCCCCTCTGCCTGTGACTGAAATTGAGTTTGAAAAATCAAATCATAGATTAAAAAATGACATGTATATAATAATCAAAAAGGGTAAATTGCAAGAGATGTGAGGATCATAGACAAAAGAACTAAAAATAAATGCTTAAAAAACCAGTGTCTGATAGTCAAATACGACCGATTGGCATAACTCATAGTGAAGGGAAAAACTGAGGGTAAATTTCTAAGCAACTACAGCCATGACGGCAGCGACCACACAGCTCACAACACCAGAGGATGCAAGCAGAGACATAGCCCCTGAAGCTTCAGCACCAGTAGTAGCATTGGTTGGTTTGATAGAAGAGGCGCCATTAGAGGATGTGGATGGAGTAGAAGAAGTACCCGTCTTAGGCGTAGATGACTGAGTTGTGTTGGTACCAGTAGTAGTATTGGCAGTAGTTGTGGTATTAGTAGCAGAGGTAGCGTTCTTTGAGCCAGATGAAGTAGAGCTTGAATTGTTTGCACTGATAAAAACAGAAAACGCCCCCCCACGGACAATCTACTTAGAACAGTTCTATATGACCAACAATCAACAAAAAACTTACGATTCTGCTTGAGAAGAATTGTTAGCCGGGGTTTTCGAGCCAGAGCTAACAGGGGTGGGAGCAGAAGAGGAGGCAGTAGTAACACCGGTAGCGGGTCCCGGTGCACCAGCGCCGGATGAGCTGCTGCTGCTGCTACTGCTACTGCAAGCACCTGAGGGAGCAGGCTGAAATTAAATCACCCAGCACCAACAAATGTCGCGAGAGAAAAAACGTCAACTGATGAAAACGGAGATAAACAAGTTTCAGGAACCAACCTGGACGGTGACTTGTTGCGAGTAATTAACCTGTCCTGTGGAGTCTCTTACTTGCATAGTAATCGACGTTCCTGCAGGAAGATCAACTTTCCAAGTAAAAGGACTTGTAGCTTGCTGACCAAAATCCTTTAGGGGGGCAGCAGAGGCCTGGCCGCCAGGAATAGCCTGAAAAAAAAAAGTCACCGAAATTGCATTTCGTAACAGAATGAGAATCTTGCCAGACAAAACCAAGACAGCAGACAAGAAAGAAAAAAAAAAAAAAAAAAGACTAACCGAGATATAGTATGGACCCGAGCCACCGCCAAATGAAATGGAGACTGGGAGACACTCAACGACAGACTAAACAGATCAAAAGGTAAACGCGCAAGCAGGTAATGGTAAGCCAAGGAAATAAGAGATAAAAAAAGGAGGAAATCAATAGAAGCGAGAAAGCGAGGACACTGACAGTAGGAGTGTTAATGGTGGGGCCATTCTGAGCGTAAACGGCAAGGACGAGGGCAGCAAGAACAAGGAAAGAGGAGCGCATGTTGGAAAGATATTAGTGAAATGGAAAAACAACGAGTGATTTGGATGACAGAATGAAAAGCAGCCACTAGTAGTGATAACAAAAAAACCCAAGAGTAAAGAATGGTGCAGCTAAATATAAGAGCGAAAGAAGAACAAGCGAAAAAAAAAAAACAATTTTGTGGATCCAAGCACATTCCACCCCCTAAAAAAAAGGGCGTGGGACAGTGGGCCACGCACAGTCACGTCAATTCTTCCTTAGTTTTTTTTCCCTGTCGTCTAGAGCTTAGTTTAGTTGCTTTTTTCTCGCTCTGCTATCCCTGGTTTTAGGCGTGCTCTCAGTCTGGGGGTGGGTAAGTTTCTGTATCAGTTCATATGTGGACTCTCGTGTCCTGGTGGATTAGTGTGCAGTGGAAAATAATTGGCTAGCTCTATGTAGACCAACAAGACAACCCGTAATGGTCTATTCGCGTATTTTAATCTTAGACCTCTGGAGTATGGATGTTTTCGGCTACAGACTATATATAGTGCATTACACACTCAGAGTGTGAATCTGGTCTGCTTATTTCAGGCCCACTGAGAGTGGAGATCTCAGTCCCAACGTTTCGCTTTTCGTTATTCGCTTTATTACCACTGGCGTCAGCCACCCGGTATTTTCGCTTCCGCTATTCAATCGGCCTTCGTTTCTCTTATTAAATTACCTATCAATGGTAGCGTTGTTCCTAGTGGATCAACCTTCTGTGAGACCATCCCTCACCATCCAATGTTCCTTCACTCGTTACATATTACATTCTTTGGGAATCTGTGAGTTCATACCTCGTATATCACTGCCACCTGTCTTTTTAATACCGCCCCTTGGCAAAGTCCATGCTCGGCATACTATTATTAAAAAAATGGCAAATATAGAATGGGGGCCACAGACGTTCACTAGTAATGTAGTTTAGGGGAGTTGGCAAAGAATGAACCTCGCCACTAATTACCTCAACTCTCATTAAACTGTAATCCCCCATCGGCATATACTCTTCCTCTAAGGTACCTTCATAAAGGGAAGATTATTTGTTCGTGGAGTCTTAGTAGGCACTTAGAACCTTGTCGAGTAACTTTGTGTATACTACTCCTTTTGTTGTCTCTCTGGATCACAGCATTGCTACCCTTAACAAGTCCGTGATGACCGAAAGAGCCTCATAATTCTCCAGACCAAGCATATCACGCCCTATCCCACTCTGTTTTGTTTTCCCCAACTTCATTCAAGCGTGTTCAACACACTGGCTATCTGTGCACTTGTGTCTATCCATAGCCTTTCACCCGCTTTGGAACATGAAAGAACAAATTTGAATTTTGTACGAACTCCTCATCTCTCTCTCTCTCTCTCCTCTCTCTCTCTCTCCCCCTCTCTCTTTCATCACAGGCACATATTCTACTAAAAATGTCAACAAGTAGAAATTTGAAATTTACACCTCTCAGAGAATGCAAACAACGGAGGCGATTGTTTTCTTTTTTTTTCTTTTTTGTATGTATTATTTTCGTACTTCTATTAATTAACTTTTTACTGTCAAATCTTCCAAACTCCACATACAGCTATTTGTACACAGTGTCATTTTAAGTTATGACGTTTGGATATCCCATAACTGGATATATATATACAGCCAAGTCACAAAAGCTTGCAGAAGTTTTAATTAAAAAATAAAAGTTTCGCCAGCAAAAAAGAGATTTGCCTCTTCAAAAAGAAGTACTCCCCCGCCCTATCCCCAACACTTATGAATAGGCAGATCATTTTTTGGTGAGAACAACTTTGATTTTTTCGTCAAAAATATTGCGGATAAAATATCTCACACGTGTCATTAATAACTCAAATAAGAAAGATTGAGGGGAATGTGAAATGGATAAGACATAAAACATTACTAAACGTTAATCTTTCTTAAATACAGCCATTTTCCAAACGGTTGGTGCAGTTTTACTAAAAAATTCAAGACTTTTGGTTAGCTTTATTGACAGTTGACAGCAAACTTAGCCGCCACCCTTCACCGAAAAATTGGCCAGTTTCTCTGTCAACTGTCAAGCATTCTGTGTAAAAGTTTTGATTCATTTTGAAAAACTGCACCAACCGTTTCGAATTTGGCTGAAGCATATATAGTAAACATTTGAAGTTTAGTAAGGTTTTTGGGTTTTTGGTGATTTCCACATTTTAACTATCTGACGTATACAGTTTTGTATAACGTATATGTATTATTTGTGTTTAACTTTAAAAACCAGTTATTAAGATTTAGATAGCCGTAATAAAGAGTTCAGCAAGCTTTTGTGACTTGGCTGTATATACAGCAAAACCTGAAAAGCTTGGGGGTTTCTCGTCTCCGATTCCCCGCCAAAAGCATGAGTTTAGGTCGCTTTTGGCAGTGAAGAAGTGGCAAGACACCCGCAAGCCTTTCCGGTTAAACTGTATGTATATACAATATTCTCATTTAATAATTGTAATATCTACATATTTGAACATGTTCATTCGAGCTCAGCATGTACCAAATCTTCATATTAACTATTACTAAACAATTGTGATAGATGACTCTCAATGTAGAATGACTTCAAATCAGTCAACACAGCTGATCAATCCAAATCAGAAATCATTCATGCCAAAAAGGGGGGTAAGTTAACACAAATTGATATGTACATAGCATTTTCTTAAAAATAAAGCACATCCAGAAACTTATTAATTTTGTTATGTGTAGTATGATAGCTTAGTGATTGTTAAGTACATAAAGTGTATATAGTTAGTGGTGCAGCTGACGCGTCTAACTTCGGTTCACTCCGGACGAAGCGCTGACACTGCTATGTGTTATGGTGTTACCATACTATGTACTTAGCTAGTCTCTCATCAGTATATAGTGTAGCCTCCGAGTACATCGGAGACCTTTCCCTGGTTCTGCAAGGCATCATTCTCTACACTATGTACCATAGGTGAATAATGAAAGATTACGGTTCACTCCGGACGAAGCGCTGACACTGCTACCATAAATCTAGATAAACTTTTGTAATGTAATGTAATATACATAATACATACCATATACTACCAGAAAAAAAAAACCTGTCTCCCATTAGCGGGTGTCAAAGTTTATTACTTATTGATTTCAATGAGAAAAATGGAATTTTCTACTGGCTTTCACTGGGGGGCAAACCGTGTCACGTTTGCGGTTTGGGTACCAAAGTCCTGCACGCAAAACATGCCATAAAGTCTCACAAAAGTGTGTGACATGGTGACCTGCACTTGTCATGTTTTAATTAGGGGGTATCAAAGTTAGAAATCTTCCATTTCAAAATACCTCTTTTTTCCGCCAAATCAACCATGACTATTTTTTAAAATATGACATATTGTGCCCCCAAAACACCTTTTTATTGAGAGTTAATGTCAAGTTTGTGGCTTTCTTATTATGTTGTGAAATGCCTTTTAGATAATTAAAAATTTCTAACTTTTATACCCCCTATTGTGGGACTTTGTCAGCCAGGCTGTCTCAGGAGCCCAGTAAAATGTTATAATACTTTATACGAACCATAAGAGGGAATAAATTTATGTATTTTATGTATTTAAAATAATATTTTATTGCATAATAAAATTATATAAATATTTTATAAAAAATAAGTAAAATAAGTTTATATTAATTTTATTATTAAATAAATTATTTATACACTTACATCAAACAATATATATAGTATATTCTATAAATCATGGCACATTTTTATGTATTTAATAGGGGTTATCAAAGTTAGAAATCTTTCATTTCAAAATACATCTTTTATGCACCAAATCAAGCATGATTATTTTTTAAAATATGCCATATTGTGCCCCCAAAATACATTTTTACTGAGAATTAATATTAGGGGGTATCAATGTTCAGGGATCCATAATTAAATTAATTTCAGATAAAAATCCTTATACCCCAATTATCTTCTGCAATTATTTTTGCTAATAATTGGGTTATTAGACACTTTACGTGTCAATGTTCACCTCTTATCAAACATTTTTCTACTCAATCTTTCATAACCACATCTTGGACTACTCTCTTGGATATGCCTCATGGATGTGATGAGTTTGGGATCAGAAATTAGGAATGGAAATTGGGGTATAAGAGGCAGGATAATGCATTATTGTGGATTCCTTATCCACTAGCCCTGGGGCTAGTGGATAAGAATCTTTCGCAATTAATAATGTCTGATCCTGGGAAAAAAAAAATTCCTGATCCTCAATTGCAGATCCCTGAACATTGATACCCCCTATTGAGTTTGTGGCTTTCTTTTTGTGTTGTGAAATACCTTTTAAAGAATTACAAATGTCTAACTTTGATAGCCCCTAATATTCAGAAATTAATGTAATAAAATTATATAAATATTTTATTAAAAATAAGTAAAATAAGTATTATATTAATTTTATTATTAAATAAATTATTTATAAACTTAAATAAGGAATAATATATATTATATTATATAAATCATGGCACATTATTATGTAATTAATATTCATAAATTAATGATTAATTAATTATAAACATATATGATAATTACAATTGTAAAATTGAATTATAATTTAACTAAAACTAAATTAATTAAAGTTATATATATTAAATATAACTTTTCATATGTTATAATCCATAAATGTTGAGCACTTTTTGACCCTTAATTGTGTCAGAAAAGTTATTAAATAAGTTAAAACATTTATTTGATAAAACATATTAAAATGCTTATTTTAAATTAGTAATTGTCAAGGGGTTCTTTTGGTCTAGAAGATTGGTTGGAGGTTTTTACGAGGGTTTTAAGGGTTTTGATGGTCTCTCAACAAAAAGTACATATTTCTAAATCAATGTGATTGTTTTACTCAAATATAAGAGGTATATTTTAAATATTAATATAAATTATAGACTAGAATTACGCTATTGTAAATACTAATGTTATAAAATATAGAAATAAGTGTTGTATTGTAAGTATAATAATAAAGTAAAGTAAAGTAATGAAGGAATGTCTTGAAAAGCACAAAGTAAGAGGCCTTTTATAGGCAAAACATGAGGGAATAAAATATACGGAATTTACACCATCTACTGTAAGAGTGTGAGAAAAAGGATAACAAAATAAAGGAGTACATATATGACATAAGAAATAAATAAACTGGTACGTCAACAAGGGCATCAAATTTATTAGCAATAAAGTTTGAGTTCCTTGGACTGTCACAATTAATTACACAATAATTAATTAATTATATTACTTTCACAGGATTCCAGATCTCTCACTGAGGTAATATAATTGTTTTAAAGTTTTTTTATTATAATTTTATTATTAAATTTTATTCCCATTGACTTATACTATTGAGCATGGTGTTAGGGAGTAAAATTGTAGGGGACATTTTATTTATACTAATTATTTATACTACTTATTGTACTTAACTAGTTAATTGTAAGTAATACTTAAGTAGATAATTAATTATTAGTAAGAAGAAGGGGCGTGGCTTCAACTCAGTAAAATAATCAATTATTTTACCGGTTAAGTCTAGTAGCCTGGCTGACACTCCCTCACTCTAAAAAAACAAAAAAAAATGCTATGATTTTTTCTTTTTATACTTTTTTAGTAGAGTAGGAAGATTAGATATCTCCTTCCCAGGTATCCAAGAATCATATTCAGATGATTTATTCTTGAATCTCAATAAGTATTCTGTACCTTTTTCAGCAGTGACTATTCTGTCATTTAGAATTTTTTCAATTTCTGCTGTTTCAGTGATTTCATTTGGGGTTTTCTTTGGTCTTCCCCTCCTTTTTGGAAGTAAATCACTATTGGATGTGTAAGGTTTCAGAAGAGATATTGGAAAAACAGGATGTTTTCTGTCATATGGAGAATACAAAATAACCTCAACTTCATTATCTCCAAAAATTCTTCTGACAACAAATGGACCAACAAATGGATCTTTCAATTTGTTATTACCTTGTAAGTTGAGGTGGACTGTAGAAATCAACACTTCATCACCCTTTTTAAAAGTGTATTCTTTATGGGATTTTTCCCATCTCTTCTTCTCATATTCAAATGATTTTTCAATACATTTTTGAGCATGATTTCTGCATAGTTGTTGCATTTGAAGAAAAGATTTTACACCAGGATGTAAATCCAATTTAGGTATTTTGTTATTGAGAATTTGGGCAGGAGTATTTGGAACATATCCAAGCCAGAGCTCAAAAGGCTTTCTTTGAGTAACAGAATGAACAGTGCTATTATAAGCAAATTCCAACCCAGGAAGTAAGGTAACCCAATAATGAGTGAATCTGTCATTATCTTTATACTCAAGGCCAAAGGCATAATACCTTCTAATCATGTCCTCTAAAGTCTGAATCATTCTTTCAGCTAAACCATCAGTCTGTGGGTGATGGTCTGTAGAAAGTTTCAGATCACAACCACAAAAATCCATCAGAGACATCCAAAATTCAGAAGTAAACTTAGGGTCCTTGTCAGAGATTATGGCTTTAGGAAAACCAGAAGTATTAAACATATGAGACCACCATAAGAAGGCTAATTATTTAGTGGACACATCCTTGTGAGTAGGGATAAATTTACACATTTTAGTGAATCTATCCACAATAAACCAACAAGAGTTATAACTGTCTTTTCCAGCAATAGGCAATACTGTTACAAAATCCATGTTTATTATCTGCCATGGTGCATCAGAAGGTTCAATATGTTGCATTAATCCTGCTCTTTTACCAGTTAATCTTTTTGATTTTTGGCAAGAATCACAAGACTCAACATATAATTTTGTGTCTTCAGACATATTAACCCACCAAGCAGTGTTCTTAATTCTGATCATTGTTTTTTCAAGATCAAAATGTCCAGCTAATATGTCATCATGACAAATTTTCAAGATGATTTCTCTCATAGAAGGAGGAATAACAATAACATTACTCAACTTTCTCCTATAATATAGATATCCTTCATCAATTGAAAATTTACCTTTTTCCAAAGCCTTCTGGTACTTTGGTGGAAGGGTTTTAATTAATGCCTGTATTGAAGCATTCTTTGGATCATTTAATATGGTGCATAACTTTTTCAAGTCAGTGTCCTTATCATATGAATCCAGAATAAGCTGTAATAGCTCTTCATCCATATCAACCACATATATCCCATATATATGAATAATTTCATCCTCAGGATCATAAGCAGGATTAGAGTCATTATTTGGTAAAGGTAACCTTGATAACATATCCACATTTGAATGAGCAATACCAGCCCTATGAATAATTGTCATTCTCCCTCTGTATTCTTGAACAGCCAACTGCCATCTGAACATATGTCTTTTTGGTGTTTTCAAGTTTAAAAGGGATTTAACTGCACTGCAGTCAGTGACAAGTTCAAATTTCTGGTCATCTAGGTAATAATGAAGCTTTTCTAGAGCCCACACTACAGCTAAACATTCTAATTGAGTAGCACCATATTTCAATTCAATATTTCTCAAGGTTCTTGAAATATAACAAATTACTACTTCTGAAACTTTATCATTTATCACTTGTTTTTGATGGAGGGCAGCACCAAGACCAATGAAGCTGGCATCAGTGTACAAAACAAATGGTTGATTAAAGTCAGGTAAAGCAAGAATTGGGGCTGACATCAAACAGTGTTTGATAGTGTCAAAGGCTCTTTGTCTTTCACTATTCCAGACAAAAGCAACATTCTTTCTAGTTAATTGGGTAAGGGGTAAAGCTATGACTTGGTAATTTTTAATATACTGTCTATAGTATACACACATTCCCAAAAAACTCTGTAGCTCTATAACTTTATTAGGAGCCTTCACCTGTTGTATGGCTGCCACTTTGTTTTGGTCAACACATATCTGTAAGCTTGAAACAACATGACCAAGAACTTTTAAAGAATGGAAACAAAATTAACATTTCTTCAAAGCAAGTGTCATATTTATTTCATCCATTTTCTGGAACACTTTACACAGGTGGTTAAGATGGTCCTCAAAGTTTTTGAGAATATAATGATATCATCAATATAAACCATCAGCCTCCTTCAATTATCTCTTGATGGAATGTGTTATCCATGACTTTTTGGAAAACTGAAGGGGAATATTTAGGGCAAAAGGCATCGTAATATACTTATAAATACCCATATGTGTAGCCATCATCAGAAAATTCTGAGAATTTTTCTCAACAGGTACATGGTGATATCCCTTGTTACCATCCAAACAGCTGATATATTTAGCACCCTGTCAGGTAGCATGTATAGAGCTAATTCTAGGCAAAGGATAGTTATCATCAACAATATAAGTATTTAGTGCTCTATAATCACCACATAACCTGGCTTTATCATTCTCATAAGAAATTAGGACAGGTGAGATAACACAATATTTAGGTGTTTCAACTACCTTTTCAATAATATTCATTTTTAAAAGGGTAGAGATATTGTCTTCAATATCTTTTCTCTTCATGGGAGAAGCAGGATAAGGCTTCTTCTTTAAACTAGGTGGTGTATCAGTTAATGGGCAAGACAATGAAAGTTTCATTTCCTCTTTAACTAATCCCAGTTCATGTGAACCATGAGCAAAGGCCATAGGAAAAGACTTTATCAAGTTAATGATGGAATCTTTATCCTCACCAGAAAGTTGTTCTCCAAAAGAGGCATTGTCAATTTCAGACATAAGGGCATGCATTTCTTTTGTAGATCTTCCTTTTTATTGAACCACAGAATTACATGTGTTCAATTCTGGTTTCAATAATTTTTTAGGGCAGGAAATCTTAGATTTTCTCTTCCCTTTCATCCCCATTGTGAAACATTGGTTTGAAGAATCCAATTTTATTCCATACTTGGTTAAAATATCATTCCCTACAATAAAACAATTGCTCAAGTTATCATTTTTCATGACAACAAAATCACAAATAGCTCTTACAAAACCATGGTTATATTTAAAAAACACTGTGGCTTTGTATTTACCAATGGGAGACAAAACAGAACCATACCCTCTCCAATTTTCAGAAATGATAGGCATCAGTTTTGATTTATAATCTTGATACACTGAAGCAAGTGCTCTTTCAGATACTACACTTCCTCCAGCTCCAGAATCCAGAACAACTTCAATGCTGGTTCCATTAATCAAGACTGGTTCCTTGAGAGGGGTAATAACAATTGAGTTATCCTCAATGTTTTTTATGATCTCAGAATCTTCAACTGTAGATAAAGCATTATTGTCAATATCAATATTATTTAAATAATGAATATCCTCTTCCAGCATCAAGATTTCTTGTTGAGATTCATATGAAATATTGCTGGCACAATCACTTGACGTATCATCCAGTGCTACTGTGTCATCAGCATGCTCCTCTGTTTGTTCTACAAGATTTATCTTCTTTTCACAAACATGGCCTTTCTGCCAAGGCTTGTTGCACTTGAAGCAAGTGTTTGTTGCATTCTTTTTTAGTGCAACAGGGGCAGAAGGTTTACCAACCTTTTCCATAGGTTTCTGTTGGTAAGTGGAGGGTTTCTCCAAAGGGGTCCTAGGAATGAATCTTCTGGCATCATACTTGTTGTTTAGAAGGATCTCATTGAAAGTATTAATGAAAGAAGAGGGTTCTCTGGAGAACTCAGTCCTAGCCACTATCAAGTCTCTCAGAGACATTGGTAATTTATAAAGGATCCTGTCCTTCCATAACTCAAACTCCATATTTGGGTCCATTTTCCTTAAGATTTTTACAAGTTTTATTAAACACTCAATAGGTTTATCAGTAGAAGAGCTATATCTAGTCTCCTCATACTGCCTTTGTTGAGCCATTCTGAACTTGGAGCCACCAAATTGTGCTTTAATTAATTTCTTCCAATCTTCCCATGAGTAATCATTCCCATCAAATAGGACAGATTCATACCACATTAGGGCTACATTGGTAAATAAAGAAATTAACTTAGACACAAATTCCTAATCTGGGAGTTTGTAAGAGTTTTTTAAGTTATCAATTATGCAAATAAATTGTTTCCAATCAGAAGAAGAATCACCATCAAATTTTGGATATTGGTCAAGTTTTGGCCAATTCTTTTGATTTGAAGGAGTCTCCTTAGTACTAGCTTGTTTCTGAATAAGAAGCAGCTGAAACTTCTCCAATTGGGCTGTAATCTCATTGTTCAATCCCTCTGTTGAAGATTCTGGTGCCTCATCAATTTTTGATGGAAACTCAGTGGTATCAACAGGTATCTCTGGAACTATTTTTACATTAGATGAACTAGCCACAGGTAATATTTGAGCATCCTGAACTATATTTTCCTTTTAAGAGATTTCAGAATATTTTTGGTCATTCAACAATGAGTTCAATTTCTCTTCAATGGTTGTTAGTCTTGTTTTCATTCTTGGAAGACTAGATAGACTCTCATTGATGGTTGAAAAAGATAACTGATTTTTATTTTGAAAAGATGAATAATGGTCATTCAATCTCTTCAGATTCATCTTATCTATCTCCAGTTCCTGACAACTGATAGATACAGTGTCTTTTAATTTGGACAAATCATTTTTGATATTTTTCCACAAAGCAACCTTCTTTTCATGAGTTGCTTTATAATTAGACAAATCATCAGAGACTTTCAGCAATTCACTCCTTAATGATTGATAACCTTGCTCAGTTAATAAACATTAAACCTCTGAGTTAATTGCATATTGTTCATAATATGATTCTGCTTTGCAATAATATCTCTCAAGTACTCATCATTAATCTTTGCTACATCTGGAGTGTTTCTCAATAAGGAAAAAGATTAACTTTCCAGACTCTCATAAAACTCAGGGTCAAGAGTTTCATCAATTACAGCCATATCAGGGCTAATCATTGAAGTAGCAATTAAAAGTAAAGAATTAGATACATGAGTGATTTGTCTACTACTCCCAGCCTCTACTGGTCTCAATGTTTCATCTTCCCTCTCAGATTTACCTGAAGGAACAGAATCAGCTACAAGAAATGGCACTTGAGAATCAATAGAAGGGCTTACCAAGGTTTGCTGGGCAAGACCATATTGGAATTTCTTCTTCTGTCTCTATTATAGCGGTGAGGAGGTGTGGGGGTGACTTGGCTGGGTCTTGACGGACCTGCCTGAGGCAACTGATGCTGATTTTGAGACAGGTATTCCCACTGAGTGTTTAACCAATCCCACTGCCACTTGGACACTTCCACTTTCTCTGGCTGCTGAGGAGCCAATTGTTGATGATCCCTGGGGGGAAGAGGTTTTCTCTTCTCTTGAAGAAAGGCATCTATCTTTCTTACCTTTTCTTCCAGAGCATCTACTCTTGCCCTTACTTCAAGTTTTCTGTCCTTAGTTCCTTTATGTGAGTTGACAGATTCTTTACCTGTTGAGGAAATGGCATATTTTTTATTCTGAATCCTTTTGGAAGTTCTTCTGGGGGGTTTATTACAGGTTTCTGATCCTGAGTTGTGTCTACCAGGATTTCCACTTCTTCCATCTCCTCATCCTGTTTGGGGCAACGATTAGTTAATTTGAGATATTTTTCTTGTCAAAGGAGATCTCACAGAAGTAGCCTCATCATAATCAATTAATTCCAGTTCCTCTTCACATGCAGCAGAAGTGCTTTGGTCAGTCATTTTTTAAATTCAACTGAAATGAAGAAAGGAGACAATAAGATGAATTAGTCTTTTATTTTTACTTTTTATTTGAAAGAAATAAAATAAAAATAATAAAAAAAAAAATCTTTTTAGGATAAAAATCAACTAAATAATAATTAATTTATTAATTCAAAATAATTTAAAACCAGTATTATAAAATAATCAACTGAAGAAATAAAAAAAATCTTATTAATAATTTTATGATAATTATTATCAGGATTTAAATCAACTGATTAATTAACTACCAGGACTTAATGTCAACTGAAGTAATTAAATATGAATTTTATTAAAAAAATTTTTTTTTATTGTCAGGACTATCTGTCAACTGTAACAAATAAAATTTAATTTATCAGGACAAAAGTCAACTGAAAATTGTAATAATTAATATTAAAATATAATTTTTTATTACTTCTAGGACTAAGAACAAAATTGCTCTATTATTGTCAACTAGGAAAAATAAAAATAAAAATAAAAAAAATTCCTAATTACCAGACACCTCCCCCTGTAAAATGAGCAAATTAATGCCACTTACAGAGTGCAGAGTAAAAGGAAATACATAGCAAATGAAGAGTACAAAGTGACCCACAAATAGTAATTTCAATAATTACCACAAAATAGACGACATTTAATCAATATATGAACCTAAATTTTGGAGCGCGGTTCAATTCCCGTTCGCAGCAAAAATTTTTATCACGTGATGTATGACGTTTGTTGTTTTGTCGCTCTCCCGTCCTTACAGGTACTTGAATGGCAATGGTCCCTTCCATTTTCCAGCCTCAAATAACGATGCACCGTCAATAATTCGGGAAGGCCCCCAATTGTCAAGGGGTCTTTTTGGTCTAGAAGTTTTATTTGAGGTTTATACAAGGAGTTTTGGGATTTAATGAAATCTCAAAAATAAAGTATGTATTTCTTAATCAATTTGATTGTTTTACTCAAATAATAAGAGGTAGTTTTAAATATTAATATATTTTATAGATTAGAAATACGTTGATGTAAATACTAATGTTATAAAGTATAGAAATAATAGTAATAATTGTTTTATTGTAAATGTAATAAGTAAGTAAGGATTGAATGTTATGAAAAGCACAAAAGCAAGGGCCTTTTATAGGCAAAACATGAGGGAATAAAAGACACGGAATTTAAACCATCTACTGTAAGAATGTGAGAAAGAAGATGACTAAAAGGAGTATATATATGACATAAGAAAATAAATTAATTGGTATGTCAACAAGGGAATCAATTTTATTAGTAATAAAGTATGAGTTCCTTGGACTGTCACAATTAATTAAATCACAATTAAATTAATTATATTAATTTCACGGAATTTTAGATCTCTCAATGAAGTAATATTATAATCTTAAGGCTTTTTTATTATAATTTTATTATTAATTTTTATTCCCAATCAACTATACTATTGAGCACAGTGTTAGGGAGTAAAAATGTATGGGACATTTATTTAAATTAATTATTTACACTACTTAATATACTTTAATAGTTAGTTGTAAGTAATATATAAGTAAATAATTAATTGTTAGTAAGAAGAAGGGGTGTTGCTTCATCTCAGTAAAATAATTAATTATTTTACCAGGTAAGTCTAGTAGCCTGGCTGACAGTGGTAATGGATCTTAGTTGAAATGTTTGGAAAATTTCTTCTCTTTAGGGCATGGCTTACTTAATAGCTATACAAAAAAATAAATAACTACTATTCTTTTCTTACATTCTCAACTTCTTTCTTGGCTTGCCAGAGAAGAGAAACTTGAATAATCTAATATTATATATGAACAGGGTTTATGTTAGCCAGGCTGTCTCAGGAGCCCAGTAAAATGTTATAATACTTTATTGGAACCATAAGAGGGAATAAATTTATGTATTTTATGTATTTAAAATAAAATATTTTATTGCATAATGAAATTATATAAAGATTTTATAAATAAGTAAAATAATTATTATATTAATTTTATTATAAATTAAATTATTTATATACTTACATAAAACATAATATATATTCTATTATATAAATCATGGAACATTTTTATGTATTTAATATTTATAAATTAATAATTAATTGATTATAAATATATATTATAAGTTTAATGATAAAATTAACTTATAATGTAATTAAAACTTAATTAATAAAATTTATATATTAAATAAAACTTTTCATATATTATTATCCAATAATATTGGGCGCTTTTTTGACCCTTAATTGTGTCAGGAAAATTATTAAATAAGCTAAAACACTTACTTAATAAAGCAAATTGAAATACTTATATTGAATTAGTAATTCCTTAAATTAATTACTTTTTCACTTAATTTAGTTATTATTCAATGGGATATCTATAACAAATTAGTAATTTCTGTTTTGGGCTTGAAATGATTATAAAAATAATTGTGTGAAAATGTCATAATTATTGTTTCAATTAAAACACCTAAAATACTCATTGTAATACATGTTTCAGGATAAATTACTCACCATTCTCAGGTTACAGTCTTGTTTAGTAACTCACTATTCTAATTAACTGGTTTGGGAATGGATGATGGGAAAATTAGTTACTTACTCATGGGTTTAGTTACTTGTTTCATGTTTTTCTCTTAATATCTATGTTTTAGTTATATTCTTTTATTTTCTTGTTTTACCTTATTACTATTTTGTATATACTCATTTGTGGCGCTTCAGAGGTCCGCTTGTCTGTAAAAAGGCCTTGGGTAGTCCCCTTTAGCCCCATCACTTACAATTATCTTATCATTTTTTTACAATACATTATTATATTAATTATTTGTGGCACTAGTCTCCCTTTCAATTTCTATATTAAATACATTAAGGTTGCTTTAATATTTTTAGTAATAATTAGTTGATATTTAAGCAGAGCAGAATAAAGTTACTTACGGGATCAGAATAACTATTAGACCACTGTCTTTTGTCTTGTCAACATTCCCAAAACTGTTGTTGCACTCCCTTTAAAAATTCCCCTTTTCCTCTTCTTTTATTCTTTGCCTTTCTTTTCCTTTTCCTCTCTTCTTCTTCTCCTTCTTCTAGACAACCTGCCAACGATTGGGAGCCTTTCCAAACAACAACAATGAATTTTGGATGATTGAATTGACACACAGACCACCTCATGCAAAAACTCAATTTTTGCTGTGAACATGTTTCGAACTTGGGTTTGAAATATTTGGTTTATGTAATATTATATTCATATATATTTTAAGGTGATTTTTTGATCCTTATAGTAAGTAAACCTTTTCACCTATCAACTCTATTATTGAATTTTTATTGCAATAACAGTGCCTTGGCTATTTTGCTGAGTCACTGAGTGTAAGTGATCTATAATTTTTTAAATAATTTTTTTCCCTAGTTGACCATAATAGAGTTATTCTCTTAGTCCTAGAAGATCATTATTTTCTTAAAAGAATTATTAAATTAATTTTTTTTATTAAAATTTTGATATTATTGGTTGACTGTAATAGTACTCAGTGCTTAGTCCCAATATTACCAATATATTTTTTGGTATTAATTATTTTTGGTTGATTTCTTAAACCTTTTTTGGTTGGTCCAAAAATAGCTATCCACCACGGGAAATCTGGGGGTGAACTGCTAGCAGTTCCCTCTTTTTGAAACTATCAGGAATTTGTCAGGAAACTGTTGGGAAACCATCCTGAAACTTTCAGAAAGATATTTTAAATCTGATGAAAAAACATTGAAAAAATAAACTGTCACAGATTGAATCCAGAACAATCCCTCCTTGAGCAGAGCTTAAGAAACACATTGAACATCAGTTAATCTCAGGTTTGGCAAAAGGTTGAACAACATCACTTAGCATACCTTAATATTCAAATATTAAACTTGAATATATGTTACGTGTATGATATAGATGCATATGCATTTGAATTTGCATGGTGGATACTTATTGCATGCTAAAAATTGATGTGAAATGCCTATCCAAAGTGTATGCATAATGACTATGAAGAACAAATATGCATAAAAAATATGCATAAAAAATATGCATAGTGATTATGCATAAAAAATATGCATATTGAATATGCATAAAAATATGCATAAAAATATGCATATTGAATATGCATTAAAAATATGCATATTGAATATGCAAAAAAAAGGTGCATATATGTATATGAATAAAATATATTAATATGCATATAAATCTGTATAATGAATATGCATAAATATGCATAATGATTGAAAAATGCAAAAAAAATGATGCTTAACGAGTATATTTTATGCATAAATAGAAATATGCAATATGAATTCATATTGCATACAGATAACACTGGCAAACCATTTTGACCAAAACTCATACTAAATTTTCATTCTGGACTAAAGGTGTGAGGGAAGGAAGAAAAACAGTCCGACGTTAGAAAAATGCTACATGCACTCATTTTGTAGCAGAGCAAATGAGAAGTGCTGAATTATGGTTGGTGCCCATAATTTAGTATGATATCATAATTTTAATTAATTGTTTTCAATATTGAAAAGACTTTAGGTTGGTTGGTATGGATCTAGCTGTGCCAGGGTCTAATCTAATTATTTTAACAATTTCTTAATAATTAACGGGCTTTAATACAAAAACAGGTTGTATTTTTTGTGGGATATTGGATATGATAAGGTCTTTTGTAAAAAAAACTTTTATTGTTTAAAAATATTCCTGAATCAGATGTGGGATAATCGCTACAAAAAATTGTAGTACTGTGGGCAATAAAATATATGCACAAGCAGTAAAGAAAGGACTGAGTGAACCCTTTTTGTGCAGTGGGAATCATTAGAGTGGAATTGTGGATGAAAAATATAATTCATTATTACCATTTTATTTAATCAAAAAATTTATAATATTAAAAAGAACTATTGATTAATTGGTATTTGACCTTTGTGCCTCACTCATATTTATCATTTGATTGATTTTTGTCACCATTATGTTATTAATATTATAAGTATAGCAAAAACTCGTGTGCCAAATGCATACCGGGTGATGTTACACCTTTTATAATATTATTAAATAAAGGTAAAAAAATATGAAAATGATTTGTTTTACAAAAAATAAATTGATATCCAAAAGCAATATGAGGGATAAAAAGGTAAAATTAAAGGGATCAAATATGAAATAAAAAATTAAAGTGAAATTCCTCCCATCAAGAGCAAGTAGACATGATGGGGTGAATGCCCACCAGTGGCACTAAATTTGGACTATAATTTCTTTTTTGTAAAAATAAAAAAAAATCCACTGGAGCTTTACCAAAACTTCAGGATGACAATTTCACCATATCAAACAACTTCTAGTGCAATTATTGAAGAAAAATTCATTTTCATTGCAATAGAGAGAATTGATCACATCAGACTGCATGTGACCAAAAGTGTCCAGCACAAGTTTGGCCGAACTTGTGCTGGACACTTTTATGATGGAGGTTAGCTAGGGTGGAATTTTTCTTCAGTTAGTCTGGTATTTCTTATAAACATGTCCACTGGTATTTGATCTTTGTGCCTCACTCATATTTATCATTTGATTGATTTTTGTCACCATTATGTTATTAATATTATAAGTATAGCAAAAACTCGTGTGCCAAATGCATACCGGGTGATGTTACACCTTTTATAATATTATTAAATAAAGGTAAAAAAATATGAAAATGATTTGTTTTACAAAAAATAAATTGATATACAAAAGCAATATGAGGGATAAAAAGGTAAAATTAAAGGAATCAAATATGAAATAAAAAATTAAAATAAAATTACTGCCATCAAGAGCAAGTAGACATGTTGGGGCAAATGTCCACCAGTGAAGCTAAACTTGGACTATAATTGCTTTTTTGAAAAACAAAAAAGTTCCAATCTGAGGTTTTAAAAAACTTCAGCAGAACCATTTAGCCACAACAAACAACTTCTAGTTCAATGATTGAGAGAGAATGGATCACACCAGACTGCATGTGACAAAAAGTGTCCAGCACAAGTTCGGCCGAACTTGTGCTGGACACATTTATGACAGAGAGTAGCTAGGGTAGAATGTTTCTTCAGTTAATCTGGTATTTCTTATAAATATGTCCAATGGTACTTGATCTTTGTGCCTCACTCATATATATCATTTGATTAATTTATTGTCACCATTATATTATTAATATTATAAGTATAGCAAAAACTTGTGTTCCCAACGCATACCAGGTGATGTTACACCTTTTATAATATTATTAAATAAAGGTAAAAAAATATGAAAATGATTTGTTTTACAAAAAATAAATTGATATACAAAAGCAATATGAGGGATAAAAAGGTAAAATTAATCTCAAAGAGATCAATTATGAAAAACAAAATACTAGTAAAATTCTTGCTCTCAAGAGCCAGTAGAAGTGTTGAAAAAAATGGGAGCCATCAGTGCTAAATTGTAATAAGTGACCTTTTTTTTAAAGATAAAAAATTATACACCTGAGGTTGGGAAGAACAACAGGTGGATGATTCAGCTAAACAAAACTACTTGTAGTGAAGTTTAATAAAAAATGTTTTTTTTGCCATATAGAGAATTGATCCCATCTGACTGCACGTGACTAAAAGTGTCCAGCACAAGTTCAGCCGAACTTGTGCTGGACACTTTTATGATGGAGAGTAGCTTGGGTGGAAATTTTCTTCAGTTCCTTCATCTTGTATTTCTCATAAACATGTCTACTGGTATTTGATCAGTCTTTATCTTTCATATTTATCATCCGATTAATATTTTATCCCCATTATATTATTAATGTTATTAGTATAGAAAAAACTTGTGTGCCAAATGCATACCATGTGAAGTCATACATTCAATAATTTTTTAAAATAGATGTAAATAAATATGGAAAGGATTAGTTTTACAAAAATTAAATAGAAATTTAAAAGTAAAAAGAGGAATAAATGAGTAAAATAAAAGTCAAAGAGTTCAAATATGAAAAAAATACTGGTAAAATTCCTGCTATCAAGAGCCAGTAGAGGTGTTAAAGCAAATGGGAGCCATCAGGGCTTAATTTTAATAAGTGACCTTTTCTTTAAAGATAAAAAATTATACACCTGATATTGGGCAGAACAGCAGGTGGATGATTCAGCTAAACCAAACTACTTCTAGTGAAATTTGATAAAAAAATTTTTTTGTTGCCATACAGAGAATTGATCCCATCTGACTGCACATGACCAAAAGTGTCCAGCACAAGTTTGGACGAACTTGTGCTGGACACTTCTATGATGGAGAGCGGCTGGGGTAGAATTTTTCTTCAGTTCATCTGGTATTTCTTACAAACATGTCTACTGGTATTTTATCTTTGTGCCTCACTCATACATATTGTTTGATTAATTTTTTGTCTTAATTATATTATTAATTATATAAGTATAGCAAAAAATTGTGTGCCAAATGCATACTGAGTGATGTTACACCTTTTATAATATTATTAAAAAAAAGTATAAAAATATTAAAATAATTTATTTTAAAAATTATTAATTGATATCCAAAAGCAATATGAGGAATAAAAAATTAAGTTAAAGGGATCAAATATGAAAAACAAACTCCAAGTATTATTGCTAATATAAAAGGCCAGTAGAGATGTTGAAGCAAATGAGAGCCATCAGGGATAAATTGTACTAAATTGATTGTTTTTTAAAGATAAAAAATTGTGTACCTGTGGTTTGGATGAACTCTAGGTGGATAATTCAGCTATATCAAACTACATCTAGTGAAGTTTCTTATCAAAAATTTTTTTTCATTGCCATAGAGAGAATTGATCCCATCTGACTGCACCTGACCAAAAGTGTCCAGCACAAGTTTGGCCGAACTTGTGCTGGACACTTTTATGATGGAGAGTAGCTAGGGTGCAGGTCTTCTTCAGTGTAACTGTTATTTTTTTAAAACATGTCAAAAGGGTATTTGATCTTTCTGTGTTATTCATATTTTATTATCTGATTAATTTTTTGTCATTAGAATATTATAAATTTTATTAGTATAGAAAAAACTTGTGCGCCAAATGCATGCCATGTTATATTACACCTTTTATAATATTATTAAAAAATGTTAAAAAAATATGAAAATGATTTCTTTTCCAAAATTATAAATTAATATCCAAATGTAACATGAGTGATAAAAAAGTAAAGTAAAAGAGATCAAATATGAAAAAGAAAAATTCAAGGAAAATTCCTGCCTTCAAGAGCCAGTAGAGGTGTTGAAACAAATGGGTTCCATCAGGGCTAAATTTGATAAAATTTAATTTTTTTTAAAGATAAAAAATTTTTCACCTGAGGTTTGGAAAAACTCATGGTGGATAATTCAGCCATACCAAACTACTTCTAATGTAATTATTTAGCATTTTTTTAATTTAATTTCCACAGAGAGAATTGATCCCATCTGACTGCACCTGAACAAAAGTGTCCAGCACAAGTTCGTCCAAACTTGTGCTGGACACTTTTATGATTGAGAGTAGCTAGGGTGGAAGTGTTTCTCAGTACATCAGTTTTTTGTTTTTCACATTTCTATTGGGTTTTTAACTTTTTTTATCATTCATATTTATCTTATAATTCATTTTTTGTCACCATATATATTATTAATGTTTCTAGTATAGCAAAAACCTGCATGCCAAATGCAAAATTGGTGATGTTACAACTTTAATAATATTATTATATAAAGTTAAAAAAATATGAATATGTTTAGTTTTTAAAAAAATTAATTGATATTTAAAATTAAAAAGAGTAATAGAAAAGTAAAATGAAAATAAATGGGATCAAATACGAAATAAAAATACAAGTAAAATTTTTACTATCAAGAGCCAGAAGTGGTGTTGGGACAGTTGGGGACCCCTAGGTCAAGACTTGGTCTAAACTTACTTTTATGCATAGCTAACAAATTTTTACCTGAGGTTTGGACAGACTTCCAGGGGACAATTTTACAATATTAAACATTCTTTACTTCAATAATTGAGTGAAATATCATTTTTATTGCCATAGAGAGAATTTATCTCATATGACTTCATGCAACCAAAAGTGTCCAGCACAAGTTCGGCCGAACTTGTGCTGGACACTTTTATAATTGAGAGTAGGCATACAGCAAATCTTCTTAAACTCAAAAGGGATTTCTTATTAACATTTCCACTGGAATTTGATCTTTCTGTGTCATTTAAATTTACCATTTGATTAATTTTTTGTCATCATTATATTGTTAATGTTATTAGTATAGTAATAACTTGTGTGAAAAATGCATACCAGGTGGTGTTCCACCTTTAATCATATATTATTAAATAAAGGTATAAGAGTATGAAAATTATTTATTTTAAAAATTAGAAATTGATATCCAAAGCAATATGAGCAATAAAAAAGTAAAATAAAAGGGATAAAATAAGAAAATAAAATCTAAGGAAAATTCCCACTATCAATAACAAGTAGAGGTGTTAGATCAAATGTGCACCACCAGGGCTAAACTTGGACTATATTTTCTTTTTTGTTAAACCAAAGAAAGTGTCCTGATGAGTTTTGAAAAATTATCAGGAGGACATTTTGGCAATATCAAACTACTTATTGTGCAATGATTGAGCAAAATGTCATTTTCATTTCCATAGAGTAAATTTATCCCATCTGACTGCATGCAACCAAAAGTGTCCAGCACAAGTTCGTCCGAACTTATGCTGGACACTTTTATGATGGTGAGTATCTAGGGTGAAGGTCTTCTTCAGTTCATCAGGTATTCCTTATAAACAAGTCCACTTGTATATGATCTTTCTGTGTCATTCATATTTATCATTTGATTCATTGTTTTTCACCATTATAATATTAATGTTATTAGTATTGAAAAATTTTTTATGCCAAATGCATACTGGGAGATGCTACATCTTTCATAATCTTATTAAATAAAAGTAAAAAAAATATGAAAAGTATTAGTTTTACAATAAATAAATTGATATTTGAAAGAAAATACAAGAATAAAAAAGTAAAATAAAAGTGATTAAATATGAAATTAAACATTCAAATAAAATTTCTGCCATCAAAGATAATTTGAGTTTTCAGACCAAATTTGCACCACCAGTTCTAGATTTGGAATATGTTTTCTTTTTTTTAAAATTAATAAATGTGTCCACCTGAGGTTTTCCAAAAAATCAGGAGGATAGTATAGCAGTATAAAGCTACTTCTTGTGCAATGATTGAGCAAAAATTCATTTTAACTTCCATTGAGTAAATTTATCCCATCTGACTGCATGCAACCAAAAGTGTCCAGCACAAGCTCAGCTGAAATTGTGCTGGACACTTTTATGATGGAGAGTAGCTAGGGTGCAAGTCTTCTTCAGTTAATCTTATATTCATTTTAAAAATGTCTATGGGTATTTGATCTTTCTGTGTCATCCATATTTATTATTTGATTATTTTTTAGTCACCATTATATTATTAATGTTTTTAGTATAGCAAAAACATGTGTAATGAATGTACACTGGATGATTTTACAACTTTAATAATATAATATAATAAATGTAAAAAAATGTGAAAGTTATCAGTTTTACCAAAATAAAATTGATATTAGGGGGTGTCAGTTCTGGCAAATCCGCACTTAAATTTGACCAAATCCGCACTTAAATAAGTGCGGATTTCCAAAACACACTAGCCCCAATACTGGTGGATTTCAAAATGAAATAAGTCACTTATTTCACTCAAATCCGCACTTTCTCAACCAAAAGTGCTGATTTCACCATCAAGTCCCATTTCACTGATTTGTCAGCATCATCCCATTCATACGCAGCACTCCGCAGCATAACACTTCATAACTCAAAACATCGTACATCACTTACATCTTCATATCATATCATATAAGAGTTATGCCTTCCTCACTTTCAAATCATGATAAATTACATAAAGCAATGACTTTCATGGCTCTTGAACTGCTCTTGGACTCTGATTGCGATTCTGATTCTGATCTAGAAGAAGATTTTGTCTTTTTATCAAAAATGGCCACGAAACGTTACCTTCTTCCCAGAAAGCCTCAAGTACTTCATACCCCCAAGTACACCATCCAAACACTTCTTAAACTATCTACACCCAGTTTTAGAGAGCTGTTCAGGACTTCTCAGGAATGTTTCCTTAAATTGCTTGAGCTTATTCAGGATCATCCCATATTTCACAATAATTCTCAAAAAGAACAAAAACATCCTTCAATTCAATTGGCCATCACACTATGTCATTTGGGTTCAAATGGTAATGGAGCTGCTTTGAAACGTTTAGAAAATGTCTTTGATTTAGGGTATGGTTCAATTAACACTTATACCAAACAATGTATCACTGCCATCAACTCCTTGTAATCTCAACTTCTCACCTGGCCAACAAAAGAAGAGCAACTTGAATCATCTCAGGTTATGCAAGCAGAGGGCTTCCCAGGATGTATTGGTTTTGTTGATGGTACTGCTATTCCTTTGAGCCAGAAACCTGCTCAAGGTGGAAACAATTACTTTCACATTCTCGTCAAAAATTTTCACCAAAATATTTACAAGTCAAAAAAATTCTATATCTGTTTTAAAAAATTGGCAATACTTTCCCCTGCATTTTATTGAAGCAAGGGGTTGATATCACCAAAATTTTTCTAAGTCATCAATTTCACATGTCAGATTTGAAAATTTGGCAATACCCCCCCCTGCATTTTATTGAAGTAAGTGGTGGAAGTCATCTAAATTTAATATAATTACGTGAATTATTAAATAAATATCTAATATATATCAATTTCCCTAGTTTAAAGTAATGACAATCCCTTAAGCCAAAATGCAGATCAAATCTAGAAACAAAAGTTTGGGACTTTCCACAGGTATAGGCTAGAGGAACCCCATGAAACAAATAAATGTTATCATGATTACCATTTATACAACACAAGGTTGTGGGCCCATTACTTTAGTTGAGGAAATTGATACATAAAAAATATTTATTAAAAATTTACGAAAAAATATAAAATTTTTGATGACAACTCTAATCCCCATACTTTTTGGATCTAAATAAAGTTTTTTTAAATCGATTAACTTTACCTTCTTTCATTACCTTATTGATTCTTTGAATCAACTTATGACTGATTTGAAATGAGCAACCAAAATGTGTTAAATCTTGACAGGATTCCAAACCAGGAGGAGCTTTGGTCGTTTGATGATTATCCTTAGAAGAATTCCAAATAGTTTCAATGATACCATTTCCCAAACCAAAATCAATGATGCACTGGTGGTCTGGAAAATATAAACCATGTCATTTGATTTTAGCTGGAGATGGTATTGGTTGGCCAGTAATCGGTTTGATATATGAGAATATACCAAAAGTAAGAAAATTGGTGTCCTTGGTATTGGTGTGAATTTTATTGTGAAATCCAGAATGAGTGATAATAACATTAGAAAATAAAAGATATTTGTGGCTGATATCTTCCCATTTGGAGTCACACCAATTCGGTATTCCTACTTTGGTTGCAGGTTCATGATTTTTTTCAAATGCTTTATTACAGTGCTTTTTGAGTCGAAGAGCAAGAAAAGAGTTAAAGGAAGGTAGAGTGTCCCATAAGCAAAAATCTTCATCTTTTTGAGCTTTAGTGATATTCTTGAGCAACAGATACATGCCTAGATAATAATCATATAAGAGTTTCAGAATCATTATCCTCTAAATATGCAATATAAAAATGTGAAATAAGACAAGTGAAATTCAGAAAAAAGGCTCAACTTCAAAGGTCAAAATCTCAGCAACCACTGAACCTAATTCAAACCTGTTTGTGGGAAATAAAAGATTTTCTTTAGTAGAATCTTCAGTTAAAGGACATGTGATTTAAATAAACCTAACCCTAATTTGTTACATAAAAAAATGAAATAAAAATTTAAATTGGGAAAAAAAAGGCTCAACTTTAACAGTCAATATCTCAGCAACCACTGAATCAAATTCAAATCTGTTTGTGGGAAATGAAAGGTAGCCTTCAGGAGAATCTTCAGTAAAAAGAACATTATATTCGAATAAACCTAACCCTAATTCCGAGTCTGATTTTCAAAATTTTACAAAAACTTGAAAAGTGGTAATGAAGATGAGATCAAAAGGAGTTTTATAAGTCCACTGTTATCCAGATAAGAGTCATACATATATTTAAGTATGAAATTTTCATAAATGGAATGAGATATCATATAGGCATGAAAAAAAGGAGATGAAACTTACCTTGATTGAAAAGTAGGAAAAATAGAGTGAGAAAGATTGATGTTGGAATTGTGGGGAAATTGAATATGGAGTAAGTGAAATGCATAAAGAATGTGCAATGTATGTGTTTCAATGAAATGGAGCCAAAAAAAAGTGAAATAAGGGAAAGGGGGGATAATGACCATGCCAAGGAGGGATGAAGAGTAGGGTGATGGAGCTAACAAAGAAAGTAAAGAGGGAGAGAAAAAAAAGGTTAATTATACCATTGAAATCCAAAATAACCACTTACAAAAAAATTTAGATAAAAAAAATAAAATAAACAGAAAAAAACAAAAAAAATTATAATTAGTAATCAAAAAATCAAAAAAAAAAAGAATAAAGTGACTTACCTGGAGAGATGAGATGACAAAATGAATGAAACCAAATTGTTTGAGGGATGTTGGAGGAGAATAGGAAAAGGATATGAGGGATGAATGAAAAAAAAAATCACTGACAAAATATGCGATTTCAGAAAATATGCGATTTCATGTTGAGCTGGTGAAAGAAAACCAATGAGCCATCCAAAAAAAAAAAATTCACCGTAAATTCCAAAAAAAATGAATATGCAACAAACCAAAATACCAACCCAAGTGAATGAAGTACACAAAGAGGACATTTGGAGAGTACAAAATGGTATAGGAAAGAAAGGGATGATGTGGCCAACATGTGGTTTTGAAAAAAAAAATCACAAAAAAAGTGCTGATTTGAGGTCAGAACTGACACCCATAGAAAAAAGATTAAGAAGTAGAAGAAATAAGTAAAAAAGAATGTAAACATGCCTGGTCAAAATATTGAAAATGTCAGGAATGGGTGTGTGCCAAGGATTGATGGGTAGGTAGCAAGGAAGGTCAGTGTGTCACATGTGACAGGGATGGGGTAAGAAAGGAAGGGATGTTTTGTGGCCAAAATGTGGTTGTGAAAAAAAACGGGAAAAAAGTGCTGATTTGAGGTCATAACTGACACCCTTTTTTGAAATAAGTGACTTTTTTGCAAAATTTAAGTGCTGATTTGTAAGTGCTGATTTGGTTTGAAATCCGCACTTAAGTTAAGTGCGGATTTGCCACAACTGACACCCCCTATTTAAAAGCTAAAGGATAAATAAAAGGGTAAGATTAAAATTAAAGAGATCAAACATGAAATAAAGATGTTAACTATAATTTCTGCTATCATGAGCCAGTAGAGGCTTCAGAAAAAATGGGCACCATCATAGATTAACATGGATCAAATTTACTTTTTACCAAAGGAAAAAATTGTCTACCTTAGGTTTGGAAAAACTTCCAGGGGACAATTTGTCTATATAAAACTACTTTCAGTGCAATTATGGAGTGATAATTCAGTCTCATTTTTATAAAAAGAATTGATTGCGTCTGAAAGCATGCAACCAAAAGTGTCCAGAACAAGTTTGGCCAGACTTGTGCTGGACACTTTTATCATGAAGAGTAGCCAGGGTGCAATTCTTTTTTAATCATCTGAAATTTCTTATAAACATTTACACTGTTATTAGGGGGTGTCAGTTCTGGCAAATCCGCACTTACAAATCCGCACTTAAATTTGACCAAATCCGCACTTAAATAAGTGCGGATTTCCAAAACACACTAGCCCCAATACTGGTGGATTTCAAAATGAAATAAGTCACTTATTTCACTCAAATCCGCACTTTCTCAACCAAAAGTGCTGATTTCACCATCAAGTCCCATTTCACTGATTTGTCAGCATCATCCCATTCATACGCAGCACTCCACAGCATAACACTTCATAACCCAAAACATCATACATCATTTACATCTTCATATCATATCATATAAGAGTCATGCCTTCCTCACTTTCAAATCGTGATAAATTACATAAAGCAATGACTTTCATGGCGCTTGAACTGCTCTTGGACTCTGATTCCGATTCTGATCTAGAAGAAGATTTTGTCGTTTTATCAAAAATGGCCAGGAAACGTTACCTTCTTCCCAGAAAGCCTCAAGTACTTCATACCCCCAAGTACACCATCCAAACACTTCTTAAACTATCTACACCCAGTTTTAGATGGCTGTTCAGGACTTCTCAGGAATGTTTCCTTAAATTGCTTGAGCTTATTCAGGATCATCCCATATTTCACAATAATTCTCAAAAAGAACAACAACATCCTTCAATTCAATTGGCCATCACACTATGTTGTTTGGGTTCAAATGGTAATGGAGCCGCTTTGAAACGTTTAGAAAATGTCTTTGATTTAGGGTATGGTTCAGTTAACACTTATACCAAACGATGTATCACTGCCATCAACTCCTTGGAATCTCAACTTCTCACCTGGCCAACAAAAGAAGAGCGACTTGAATCATCTCAGGTTATGCAAGCAGAGGGCTTTCCAGGATGTATTGGTTTTGTTGATGGTACTACTATTCCTTTGAGCCAGAAACCTGCTCAAGGTGGAAACAATTACTTTGACCGTAAAAAGAGGTAGATTATTTTTAACTCCTTTCATCCTCCTTGAAACTAACACAAACAAATATATCTTCTTTATAGATATTCAATTAACGTTCAGCTTATATGTGACGTAAACAAAAAATTTATATCATTCTTTGCTGGCTATCCTGGCTCATGTCATGACTCCTACGTCTTCCAAAGAATGCATATTTCAAATGAACCTGAAAAATTCTTTGATGAAAATCAGTATCTTCTTGCAGATTCTGCTTATGAGAATGGAAAGTATGTACTTCCTGCTTTTCGGGGAGCAGCTTCAGAAGACAGTCAAAATGCCAAATTCAACAATCATTTGGCAAAGTCAAGAGTCCGTATTGAACATTCTATTGGAATCTTGAAAGGCCGTTTTTCTAGTTTAAGGGAATTAAGAAGTCCTCTTAGAAATAAATCTGAAATGGAGGCGGTGATCAACTGGATTCTGTGTTGCACTATACTTCATAACCTACTTGCTGACCTCAAAGATCAATGGTTAGAGCTGTATGAAGATGAACAAGTTGATTCACCTCCGACTATATCCAACACTTCTATTTCTCAATCAACTAGTATAAGGGCGAAAATCCTTCCAATAACACTCCAACATTTTTCAACGCAATTTTAATTTTTTTCTCTTTCTCTTCAAATTATCAATTTGCATGTATTATTCACTGAGAATGGTAAATTTTTTTGCATATTTTTTTGGTTTTTGAATTTGCTGTTAAAGTCTTATTTTTTTTTCTCTCTGTGTTTTCTTTCATCAACTCAACATGAAATCGCATATTTTCAGCAAACGCATATTTTTTCAGTCACTCAAAGGTTGGGAAAGAGTTGGAAGGGAAGATTAAGGGTTCCGAGGCATTTTAAATGAAGAAAAGGGTCTGGGAGAGGTTGAGAGGGGTGAAATGGGGATCAAAAGAGGATGGCATACAATGGGGCTGGGAGGATAGCGAAAGGCATGGGGAGGGAAGACAAGCATGTGTTGATAGAATTGAAAGGGATGGAGATTGGTGCAAACAGAGTGTGAAAATAGGAGGATGAACTCTGTTCTTCGGGCGAAGAACAGAGTTCACTTCCATAAAATATTAGCTGAAACATAGTTTTCAATTCTGTAAAAACAGTTGTAAGTAATAGAAAAAGTCACTGATTTTTTTTCTATGTAATCCTTGCTTTACGAGGAGACTTTTGTGACGAAGCAGATTTTTGAGTTACCTTTTGAGATTTGGAATGTCTGGGAGGCATTATGAAACTGGCACATAACAAGAAAAAAGATTAAAAAGTAGAAGAAATAAGTAAAAAAGAATGTAAACATGCCTGGTCAAAATATTGAAAATGTCAGGAAGGGGTGTGTGCCGAGGATTGATGGGTAGGTAGCAAGGAAGGTCAGTGTGTCACATGTGACAGGGATGGGGTAAGAAATGAAGGGATGTTTTGTGGCCAAAATGTGGTTGTGAAAAAAAACGGGAAAAAAGTGCTGATTTGAGGTCATAACTGACACCCTTTTTTGAAATAAGTGACTTTTTTGCAAAATTTAAGTGCTGATTTGTAAGTGCTGATTTGGTTTGAAATCCGCACTTAATTTAAGTGCGGATTTGCCAGAACTGACACCCCCTAATAAAAATAATTTCAGAATTTTTTTTTTTTTTTTTACGGTCTACTGATATACTAAAATAAAAAAAATAATTAAAATGAAATGAAATAACATAAATGAAATAAAATAAAATATAAAAAATAATACAAATGGTATCCCCCAGCCAATCGATGAGCTGATTCCCTGATACCTTACCCACATCCAAGTGCACCTTGATGTGGATACACAATTAATTCTTTTAAATGGTTAACAGAAAACAAAATTCATAAAATTTAGAAATTCAGAAGATAATAAAAATAATGAAACACAGAAACACATGAAATAAATAATGAATAAAAATAAAATAGCATTTCCCGGCCAATTGATGAGCCTTTCCCCACCAATGCTTGCCCACATCCAGGTGACCCTGATGTGGTAACACCCTATATTTTTGATTTTATAATTTTAAACAACCCCCATAAAAAAATAAACGAAAAAAAGAGAAAAAGGAAAATAATCTAAAACTTCTATCTAGCAAAAACATAACTGCAAAATCAAAGAAAGTCCAGCTCCATAGATGGCCCAATAAGAGAAAGTCCGGTCCAAAGAAATGATCACTGGGTGGGCTCCCTCCAATAAGTAAAAATGATGGGAGACCACCAGTGATCCACCACCAATCTGAAAGAGCCAAAGATAAAGAAGCCAGTCCCAAACCAGTTTAATGTCATAGCGGACTTAAAACCTGAATAATAAAAAGCAGAACTAGAATTCAACTAGAAAAAATAAAAGACTTGAGACAGACATTCTGGGGTAACTGTTCTACAGAGCAGCCAGCTCATCAGTTACCCCCACACTTGCCAAAATAAAATCTAGAAGCCCCCCCTGGGTACCATCTAACAAAAACACAATGCCCAACACAAAAAAACCAAAACCAATCAGAGTGAAGAGACCAGCACATGAAAACCAGAGGAAATTCCAGTTTAAAGTCATAGAGGACTAAAACCTGTGAAAAGAAACCAATACTAGGGTTCAACCAAATTAAGAAAAAGGGTTGGAAACAGACAATCTGGGGTAACTGTTGATAGAGCAGCCAGCCCATCAGTCACCCCTACACTTGCCAAGATCAAATCTAGAAGCCCCACCCATGGGTACCCTCTAACAAAAGTTTCCAACAAACAGATGCATAGCATCACCACAAAAAACCAAAATTAAAGAATGGTCCGTAGTTTATCCTCATTGCGGAGTCAATCTTCTTCATGCCTTGTTCCTCTGGGATAAAACCTCTTCACTTGGTCTGCAGCCACCCTCTTTTTCAAGACTGAACCATACAACTCTTCCAAAACATAAGAGCCTCCAGACGCCTTATATCTGATTCTGTAAGGTCCATTCCATCTGTCAGCAAACATTTTCCCACACTGACTCTCCAAACTTCTATTATACACCAACACCAAACAACCAGGTTTCAAGGGATTCCTGAGTCTATGAGCCAACTTCTTGTCCCAGTACCTGACTAATTAATTCCTAATCTTCATCATTCTAGAGTATGCCTTCTCTTGACATTCCTCTCTACATTCCAACTGTTGCATCCTGGCACAGAGCAAATCTTCTGTTGAGTGCACATCATCCCAATCAATTCCAAGATAAGAGACATCTTCCAAGTGCACTGGTAGAACGGCTTTCTGACCAAACATTAACTCATAAGGAGAATAGCCAGTTGTCCTCTTAACAGTGACCCTATCAGCAAATAAAACCAAGTGTAAATAATTCCTCCACTTTTTGGCACTATCTCCGCAAATCTTCACCAAAGCCTTCTTGATAACTTGATGGCATCTTTCAACCATGCCTTCAGCTTCAGGATAATACGGTGTAGCCACTCTAACTTTAGAACCATAACTAGCCACAGCTTCTTTAAATTTGGCACCAAACTCCGGCCCACCATCAACAGTCACCAACTTTATCAACCCATACCTATAAATCCACTCCTTCTTCAAAACCTCTGCCACATTTTTGGCAGTCAAATTAACCAGAGGCACTACCTCAACCCAACCAGACAAATCATCCCTAGCAACAATCAAGTATTTATACCTGCCCTCTTTAATATGGACAGCATCCAGACTGACTCTTCCAAAGACAGTTGATTCACCAGTAGCACGGCCCACCTCATTAGGTTTTAAATGACTTCTTCTTTGACATTCTTCACAAGATTGAACCCAACCCTGCACAGCCAAATTCATACCCGGCCACCAAAATCTGTCTGCTACTCTTCTATAAGTCTCCCCAAAGCCTCTATGACCAAGGTCTTCATGCAAAGACTTCAAAACCAATTCTTGACCCTTCTTCTGAGTCACCACCACTTGAGGATTAGGATGTCTCCTTCACATCAAGCGCCTTCCTGACACATAAAATCCAGGACTCTTCTTCTTGATTGCCAACCAAGTATCATCATCACAACTATCTGGCCTCTCCAAGGTCAACAGATATTCCACCAAGATAAAATAAAACCCAGACTGACCCCAGGTCTCATCTTCAAAATCCAACAAAACAACATCCAAGGGTACAACTCTGTCATCAAAATCACCAGTGTGAACATGAGCCAATTGAGCAGCCCAACTAGGACACCAATCCTTAAATTTTGGCACGTCCTTCTCTTTCCACTGAACCTTGTGAGAATCCAGTTCACTAACAAAAACACCCTTTTCCAATTTTGAGCTGCCCCAAACAACAACTCCATCTTCATCAACAAAAACATCCTGATCACCAGAATCAAGTTCAGATCCAGCCAGTTTAGCCTCTTGGGGGAGGTCAGAACAATTATCCAGTTTAGCCTCATGGGGGAGGAGAGAAAAATCCTCAGCACCCTTTGTGCTGGCCCTAACCACTGGAACATCTTCGTCAAACTCTTCAGAATCAGAATCCTCATCTGTAGGTGGCCTCCTTGATAATCCATCAGGCATAGTAAAATTTTTACCTGGTTTGTGTACCAGGTCAAAAGAAAAATGTTGAATAAATGCCACCCACCTAGTCATTGGAGCATTTGGAAGACTAGGTGTATTGATCATCTGAACCAAAGATTTTGCATCCACCTGCAGCTCAAAATTCTGCCCCCACAAAACCGTCTGTAGCTTCTTTAAAATTTTAGCTACGCCACACAATTCCAACTTAGGTTGAGAATACCTAGATTCCACCTCATTAAACACCACAGACTCACACCTTACTGGCCAGACCCTCCCAGTCTTATCCTCTTGAGACAAAACAGCACCAGCAGCAATATAACTTGAGTCCACTGCCAGATAAATTTTTCCAGCACCAACACCATAATCCAACTTTTGAAGAACAATATCTTCACCAACAACCTTTTTCAACTTATGAAAAGCCTCTTCACACTCTTCAGTCCATTCGCAATCTGCATCCTTTCTGGTCAACCTCCTTAAAGGTGAAGCCAACAAAGAAAAATCCTTAATAAAAATCCTGACATATACACATACACCCAAAAATCCCCTGACTTCAGTAGTATTTTTAGGCCTTGTCCATGACTGAATTTTGTTAATCTTCTTCTTCGCCATAATCCTTCCCTCTTTACATACCACATGACCCAGAATTTCCAAAGCAGGAACACAACAACAGAATTTCGACCCTGAAATGGTCAAACCAGCCTCTTCAATCCTGAACAACACTCTCTCTAGAGTTATTGCATATTCCCACACAAACCTCCTTATGCCAGGGTTCTCCGCTAACACCTCATTACCATAATCAGTGGATGGTCCTTTAATTCCACCATCATCAATAAAAATACCAGCATGAGTAGGAACCTCATCCTGCAAAATCCAAGCCATCTGTGCTTGATAAACTTCTACTGAATTAGTTGCTCCTTGAGGCAACCTAGTGAGCTGAAATCTTCCCAAAGGAGTCTCAAAAGTTGTGAGAGGCCTTGAATCCGTATGTAGTTCCCTCTCATCATAACCACCCATAATATCACCCAAACCATAACACACCCTTCCAGCAAAAGCTTCAACAAAATCCTCTGCACTTGGCGGCATACCAGCGTCCTTGATAGTGACTCTATTCAAGGCTCTAAGATCATGAACCACACGCAACTTTCCATTCTGCTTCTTTACACAGAACACCGGACTTGAGTAACTGGATGTCGATTGTTCATATAACCCAGTCCTGACTCTTTCCCTAAAAATCTCTACAAAATCCTCTCAAATAGCGGCTGGAATCGGAATAGGTTTGATTTGCCAAGGTTCATGACAAACAACAGGAATCAAGTAAGGTTCCCCATAAGAGTGCTTCAATACACCCCTTTCCTCCTCAACAAATGCCACCGCTTTTTCCCTTAGCACAATAACGTGCAACAACAACTTCTTTTCTTCCTCAGACAACCACCCATCAGGGCCAAAATTAACAACTTTCAATCTTTCCACGGTCACCCTAGCCGTCTCTACAAATTCTGGAGCATTCTTCACCAAAGGAGTACAGTACAAATCTCTTGACAAAGGAGGTCTCTTCAAAGGCAGATTCAAACCCACAGACATAGGCTCATTGACAGGCCTAATCTTCTGCGCTACCTTCTTATACTTTGCCGCTCCACCTTTAACTTGAGGGATCTTCAGTAAATCTTCACCACCAGACCTGGAACCAAAACCAAGGGTTTCCCCATTGCTCAAATGTGTGGCCAAGGTAATGTTTTTGAAAGGTGTAGAAGAAACCCTAGCGGTGCACAATTGGGAGGACTTACTTTTAGACCCCGATCACACCGCTCCAAAACTTTTCCGAAATTCCACATCTTCATCCTCACTTCCAACTTCCAAATCTTCAAATCTTTATTCATCTTCTGAATCACATCTTCTAAAATTGTGCAGTTTATCCTCATTCTGGAGGCCCAAAAATTGATCCTGATGATCTTCTCTCTTCAAAATTTTCTGCAGTTTAACCTCATGCTGGAGGCCCAAAAATTGATCCTGATGATCTTCTCTCTTCAAAATTTTCTAAAGTTTAACCTCATGCTGGAGGCCCAAAAATAGATCTTGACAATCTTCACAAAAATATTTTGTGTCTTCTTTATTCATTATCTTCAGATTTTTTTCTTGATTTTCATGAATTATCTTGAAATTTTTATCTTCTTTTCTAGAGTTTTCTTCTGACCTACAAAAATAACCAGGGGTTTCCCCAATGCTCACAGGTGTGGCCCAGGTAATGTTTTTGAAAGGTGTAGAAGAAACCCTAGCGGTGCACAATTGGAAGGACTTACTTTTAGACCCCAATCTCACTGCCCCAAAACTTTTGCACATATCTTTCAATAAAGATATATAACCAATCTTCTTCTTTAAACTTGAATTAAAAATAATTAAAAATCTTGAGAGAGAATAAAACTTGATAAAAAACTTGATGAATACTTGCAGAGAAGAGAAACATTAAAAAGAAAAAGTTGAAAATCCACTTGGTATATCTCCAAGGGAGCTGACCTACTACAACCTGAGATTTCCTCATCTCGGGGAGAGGTTGTAGCCCTAGGGTGATCAGCCCTCATTACTCTAAAAAAGACAGACTCTCAATAGAGCCTGAGCCACACTCCAAAAAACCAGAGGCAGCACCCACTTCCTTCCTTCTCCTGCAGCAGTCCATGCACTGGCACATTGAAGATAAACCAGGCCTAGTCTCCCAACCATCCTCTCCAGGGGATGATAACCTCATGTGAAGCCTCCTTTCGTCTTCACCAGTAAACTCCAAACTGATTCCCAAATCATATTGATAACCAATTCTTGCCTGAAAATCCATCAAGAATGGCCCACCCAAAACTGCCTTTACATTACCTTTAGAAATGTAAAAATGGACCTTCCCTGAGGCTCCTCCAACATCTAACTTCACAAACTCTGAAGTTCCAACCAATTCAGTGACATGGCCACCGATCCATCTCAAATTCCCACCAATACTAGTTTTGATGGGGAGGCCCATATGAGTTGCCTCAAACAAAGAAATCAGGTTTATCTGAGAACCTGAATCCACCAATGCCCTTGCCTCCCTGCCATTCAGAGTGACATTGACATATCCCAGAGGAGCAGAAAAATGAGTTTTCAACCCCTCACCAAACTTTTCAGCAGAATCACAAATGTATTCTACCTCACCAGAAGAAACCCTTCTCCTGGTCAACAACTTTCTCTGCCTATCAGCCAACCCTGGACTGATAGCATACAATTCCCCATAAGATAGGGAAACCTGACCCTGATTCATCCTTTCCAGGACAGAGTTTATAACATTAACTAGACCAGACACCACTGGCCTCTCAAAGTGAGCTCTTTGCTTCACCACCTTGGTCCTAGAAGCTTCTTGACGACCAGCACCACCAACAGATTTACCATTAATAGGAACCAAACCAGATCCCTCACCAGAACCCCTGACTTTAACAGGCTTTGGCAATGAAGCCAAAGGGACATCCTCCTCAGAGTCAGAATCCACCTCCATTGGCATTGGCACACCATTCAGGTGCAATGCACCAAAACTAGGGGGGCCCATATCAGCCATACCTATCTGCATCTTGTACAGCTCCTTTTTGCTGTACCTCTTCCTAGCTTCACTCAGCTTAGGATCACCCTTTGAAGCATTTGGCTTAGGTTGGGCCTGAGAACTGCTCTTAGGCCTACCCACCTTTCCTGCTTCCACATCATAAACACCAGCCAAGCATTCACCACTTGACTGTCCACCACAAGAATACAACTCCAAACCACCAAAGGAAGTAGAAAAAGAGACCTTATTGACCTCCTTCCCCTTTCCCTTGAGGTCCTCATCTACCTTAACAGAAGACTTTCCCTGATCAGGAATATTCTCAAACCTTGGCCTCCTTTGATTGAGACCACCCCTTCTCCTGACCAAATCAACAGGAGCCTGCCCCTCACTGGGCTTCACAAAAGAACCGTCAGGGAACTTAAAAACCCTGCCATCAAACTCCACTTTTTCTTCAGACACATCTCTGTTCAATTCCCAAAAACCATTGGACCTGGGCCCCCTCTTACTGCAATAAGAGCAAACCCATGGATCACTCCTACCAGCCCTCCTTTCAAAATCTCTTGGCTGAGAAGGTGCCTTATTAACCTTCTTGGCCTCCTGAACAAAAATGTGCAGCTGCTTTGTAAGATCAGCCAACTGCTCCACCATTGGGTCCCTCTCCTGTTTGGGAACTTGCACCACCTAAGGAAGTAGAAAAAGAGACCTTATTGACCTCCTTCCCCTTTCCCTTGAGGTCCTCATCTACTTTAACAGAAGACTTTCCCTGATCAGGAATCTTCTCAAACCTTGGCCTCCTTTGATTGAGACCACCCCTTCTCCTGACCGAATCAACAGGAGCCTGCCCCTCACTGGGCTTCACAAAAGAACTGTCAGGGAACTTAAAAACCCTGCCATCAAACTCCACTTTTCCTTCAGACACATCTCTGTTCAATGCCCAAAAATCATTTGACCTGTGCACCCTCTTACTGCAATAAGAGCAAACCCATGGATCACTCCTACCAGCCCTCCTTTCAAAATCTCTTGGCTGAGAAGGTGCCTTATTAACCTTCTTGGCCTCCTGAACAAAAATGTGCAGCTGCTTTGTAAGATCAGCCAACTGCTCCACTATTGGGTCCCTCTCCTGTTTGGGAACCTGCACTAAATTTTTCTCCTCCTTCTTCTCCCTAACATCCTCTTCAGACAAAGCCTAACTTACTTTGCTGACATACTTGGCACAACCCTCCTGATAGGTTTACACAGCCAATACCTTCAAATGGGCCTCAACAGCCTCCTTCACCTTATCTAAGGCAGGCAACTTCTGATCCCCATTAGAAAGAGTTTTCATCAATTCCTTTCTTGAAAACTCCTTCAACACATCCATCCTGACATCTCTAGCCAGGGCAGACCAAAAAAAATCCTTGGCAGCATTTTCATGTGCCAGCTCCTCCACTTCCACCAAATATTCCACCACAGGATCAAACTGTAGCAGAAACTTCCTGTAACTATGTAAGTTACCAACACCACCATAAGATTGCCATTCACTGACAACCTTGTTCAGATCAACCATAGTGAACCTGACACCCCATCTATCCACCATTTCCCTACACAACAATTTCCAATCCCTCTTCTTGTAGCCAGACATGGCCGCAATCTCCTTCTCCACTGACCAATCACCAATGAAGAAGATAATCTGCTTCATCATGTCCAGGTAGGAAGCACCATCCACTCCAGCAGCAGTTTCATACTTCTCTAGAAACCACTTGACATCCTCCCCATTAAACTTGGTACCATCCCAAGTTTTAATCCTCACACACTCCCTAACCATCACAGAAGGAGGACCATCCCCCCCCACTGACAGTCACCACAGGAATAGCAGAACCAGAAGCCATTCCTCCAGTCCAAAAAACCAAAAAGAGCCAACCAAAGAAAACAGAGATTCCAAAGAACTAGCAAGTTCTACCCCACGTTGGGCGCCAGAAATGTAGACAATCCTATAGTACTAGCTATAGGCCTTGACCAAGGGAGTTGGAGAAAAACCAGAGAGAAAATCCCCTGTCCCTTTAGAAAAATAGAGTGAGATTTACTTGCTAAAGTAAGTTGGTTCCTGTTTTGCTAAAGCCCCTTTTCAACACACTTGACTGCTTGATGAGCCAAGAATGTAGTCCCCAGATAGACTACCAGACCAAAGAACTGAAATGTAGAACAAAGTCCACACCAGAGACAGCAAAGATACTTGATGTAGGCTGCAAATCCATACCAGAGACAGCAATAATACTTGCTATAGCTTGCAAGACTATAACAGAGAAAACAGTTGCCAAAGTTAAGTTAAATGAAAAACTCACTTGCAACAAACACAGCCAATTGTGGCCAGAAAACAGTGAAAACTGAGTGAGGAACAATGATATCACCTCCGGATGGTTGTATGATGATTAAGGTTGCCCCAAACTGTCTTATTCACTATGTACACACAATCCACTAACTAAGAGCCCATGCGCACCCACCAATCTGGTGCCTGTGCCCACCAAATTGCATAAAAAACCCTCCTGAAGCACTCCCCAACCTCCTAAAACAGAGGTGGGCCGGCTGCCCGATGTCGGAGATGCCGCCTGAAGCGGCCCGGCCTCCCTGAAGCCAGAAAACCAATAAAAACCACTAATCTACTTAGAAAAATTAGCTACAACTACTAAAACCTTTAAAACACGGAATTTCACTATAACAACATTGTGACATGAAATATAGAGAAAAATTAGCTCTATCCAATGGTACTAAGCACTTAACCCTAAGACTTAAGGTTAGCCTGTAAAACACAAAAAACAAAATTAAACAGCAATCTTTTATAAATGAAAAATGAGGAAATGACCCCTTAAAACTCAGAATATGAAAAATTTCTACAAGACATAAAATATAGAGAAAAACCAGGGCTATCCAATGATAGTACCCACATACCCGCAGACCCAATATCAACAGAATAACACCAGAAAAATACCCAAATTCTTAACAGATGTCAATTAAGACATGCACAAACCGTGCCAAATCACACAACAAAGATCCCTGCCAATGTTGGAAGACCACACCGTGAGAATTTTTTTTTTCAAAAAAAAAATTGTTAAAAAAGAGAAAAAAATAAAAAATGAAATAAAAAATTATTTTTTTGGAGAAAAAAAATATAAAAAAAATTTCCTATGGTTGAAAGATATTTTTCTTACACTTATTTTTCTCACATATTTTTTTACACATATTTCCCATACACATATTTTTCTTGCTCATAAAAAAAACTGAAATAAAAAATCATTTTTTCAGAGAAAAAAAATCCAAAAACAAAATTTCCACTGGTTGCAAGATTTTTTTTTAATTTCTTACAATCTCACCCAGCTAGGGGCATGAAGAATAAGACTAAGTAGATGTAGATACATGATGAGTGGAGCAAGGATTGAGTGGGGAGGGCAATAAATCTATTTAAAAATATATTTTCAAGATATTTTTGTTACACTTATTTTTCTCACATATTTTTTTGCACATATTTTTCTTACACATATTTTTCTCACACATATTTTTCTATCATTAAGTCTCTCCCTAAAATATCCCCAACTTGCACTGGATATCCCCATTAGAGATATCTTACTTTGTGTGTAGTGATATGTGTAAAAAAAGTATGTGTGAGAAAAGTATGTGCAGGCAAATGCACTACACACCAAGTAAGATATCCCTGATGGGGATATCCAGTGCTAGTTGGGAATATTGTAAGGAGGGACATAAGGATATATAAATATGTGTATGAAAACACTACACACAAAGTAAGATATCCCTTATGGGGATATTCAGCACAAGTTGGGGATATTGTAGGGTGGGACGTAAAGATAGAATAATATGTGCTATAAAAATATCTGTAAGGAAAATATGTGTGAAAAAATATGTGAAAAAATATGTGTAAGAAAAATACTATCTTGCAACCATGGGAAGTTTTGTTTTGTTTATTTGTTTCTTTTTTTTCTCTAGAAAATGATTTTCTATATCATTCTTTTGTTTTTTTTTTTTGTTTTTTTCTGTTTTGTCACAAATTTTTTTTTTTAAAAAAAAAATATTCTCATGGTTACAAATGATTTTTCTTACACTTACTTTTCTTGCACTTATTTTCTAGCACTTACTTTTCTTCCATTTATTTTTTCTGACCTTATGTCCCCCCCCTAAAGTATCTCCAAGTCGGGCTGGATATCCTTATCAGGGACATTATCGGCCGGTTTGTCTAGAAGGAGGAGAAATAAAGAGGAAGAAGAAGGAGAAGGAGAAGAAGGAAAACTTAATGATAAAAGAAGAGGGAAGAAAAAGTTTAAAAGGTAAAAGGATAATGATAAAGAGGACTTGATAGAACTAATGACTTTGGGTAAAGGTCTTATAAAAGTGAGTGTTATTTTTTTTCTCAGCTTATCTATCAATTACTAATAATTAAAAAGCTCTTACAGCAGCCTTATAAATTATCTTTAATATTTAAAGAGGCAACCGAACCACAATAAACAAAAAGATATACTATAATATTAAAAATGATAAGTAATGTAAGTGATGGGCTGAAGGGGATTACCCAAAGCATTTTTATTGGCAAGGGGTCCTCTGAAGCGCCACAAATTTGTATATACAAAGTAGTAATAAAGTGAAACAAGAAAATAAAGGAAAATAATTGAAACTTGGATATTGAGAGAAAAATATGAAACAAATAATTAAATTCTCAAATAAGAAATAATTTTCCCATACTAATTTTCAAACCCAGTTAATTAAAATTGTGAGTAACTACATAAATTTGTAACATGGGAAACTGTGAGTAATTTATCAAAAAACAATCATTATAATTTTTACGCAATTATTTATATAATCAATTTAAGCCCAAAAAAGAAATTAGAAATGTTTTTAACTATTCCATTTGAGTAATAACCAAATTATGTAAAACAAGTAATTAATTCAATGAGAAAAAAAATAAAATTAAGTATTTTAATTTATTTTATTAGGGGGTATCAAAGTTAGGAATTCGTAATTATGTAAAAGGCATTTCACAACACAAAAAGAAAGCCAAAAACTTGACATTAACTCTCAGTAAAAAGGTGTTTTTGGGGCAAAATATGGCATATTTTTAAAAATAATCATGGTTGATTTTGTGGAAAAAAGAGGTATTTTGAAATGAGGGATTTACAACTTTGATTCCCCCTATTAAGTAAGTATTTTAACTTATTTAATAGAAATTTTTTAGCACAGTCAAGGGTCAAAAAAAGCGCCAAATATTTATGGATTATAACATATGAGAAGATTGATTTAATATATAATTTTAATTAATTAAATTTTAATTACATTATAATTTTAATTTTTCAATTGTAATTATAATATAGATTTACAATTAATTAATTATTAATTTATTATTATTAGGCGGTATCAAAGTTAGAAATTTGTAATTATTTAAAAGGTATTTCACAATACAAAAAGAAATCCACAGATTCAACATTAATTCTCTGTAAAAAGATATTTTGGGGGCACAATATGGCATATTTTAAAAAATAATCATGGTTGATTTGGTGGAGAAAAGAGGTATTTTGAAATGGAAGATTTCTAACTTTGATACCCCCTATTAAATACATAAACAATATGCCATGATTTATGGAATATGATATATATTATGTTTGATGTAAGTTTATAAATAATTTATTTGATAATAATATTAATATCACCACACAATATGGGGGGCGGACTTGCTAGTGAGTCTGCAACCTTGGACCCAAACTCACCACAGATTGAACACACATTGAGCTATTGACAAAGGAACCATACAATCAGGGATGGACACCACTCAGCAGAACAGTTTTAGGTGGGTGTTCAAGTAGAGTTCAGTATGGGTTCAGTATGAGTTCAGGTTGAGGACTTGCTAGCAAGTCCACCCCCTATATTGCGTAGTGTATAATACTTATTTTAATAAAATGTTTATATAATTTTATTATGTAATAAAATATTATTTTAAATGCATAAAATACATCACTTTATTCCCTTCAATAAAATATTATACATTTTACTGGGCTCCTGAGACAGCCTGCCTGACAGACATCTTACTTGGTGCGTAGTGCAAGTAATTATGCGAAATAGACAACAAATTCTTACATTCGACATCACGTTGCTTTTGAAAAATTAATTATAATTTTCTTTATTAATTCTTCCCGTATATTTTACTTGAAAGAATAATAAAAGCCTTTAATCTAGCGTAAGTCTTCTCCTCTAGTAACACTGTGGATGAAGCTGAAATCGCTGATAGTAATGCGCTAACCTTTAATCTAGCGTAAGTCTTCTCCTCTAGTAACACTGTGGATGAAGCTGAAATCGCTGATAGTAATGCGCTAACCTGTATGATATGAGATCTACTCGTAAATAATATGGATCACAAGAGAACAGTGTTGTGCTAACCTTTAATCTAGCGTAAGTCTTCTCCTCTAGTAACACTGTGGATGAAGCTGAAATCGCTGATAGTAATGCGCTAACCTGTATATTCAAGTGAGTACGTGTAGAGAGATGAGATGAGATGATGAGCAAAAGAAGACAAAAGATATTTAATTGCAAAGATAAGCACACCTGTATGATATGAGATCTACTCGTAAATAATATGGATCACAAGAGAACAGTGTTGTGCTAACCTACAAACATAGTGGAGTATGAATATAATAGTAACAATAGGAAACTACAGTTAGAGCACACCTTTAATCTAGCGTAAGTCTTCTCCTCTAGTAACACTGTGGATGAAGCTGAAATCGCTGATAGTAATGCGCTAACCTATAACAATAACAATTAAATGTAAAAATCAACTTATGATAGTAATGGTACACACCTGTATATTCAAGTGAGTACGTGTAGAGAGATGAGATGAGATGATGAGCAAAAGAAGACAAAAGATATGGTAATAGATGAACACTTGATAGCTATATATACCATAACTACAACTTCTCACGCTAGCACAATACACTTCTCTCTCTTCTACATACAGTTAGTATCAGTCCACTTCGGGACAAGTAATGCAAAAAAGATTATAATAATAAGTATGAATTAGAATATTATGTATATACTAACACTCCACCTCATTACTTGAACCAATAGTGCGTCGACATTCATTCAGGCCTAGATCTGTTCTAAATTTTTCAAATTTTGTACGATCCAGTGCTTTTGTCATGATGTCTGCAACCATGTCGTGCGTAGAGCAGTATTTGAGATTTAATTCGCCATCAAGTACTTTTTCCCTGACCCAGTTGAAATGTACTTCAATATGTTTTGTTCGTTTGTGAGCTACGGGATTCTTTGACAATGCTATTGCTCCTTGATTATCTCCATAAAGTAACGTTCCTTGATTGTTTTCATACCCTAGTTCACTTAGCAGTTTTCGCAACCATACTCCTTCTAATCCTGCATCAAGATATCCCTTATACTCAGATTCAGTGGCTGATGTGGAAACAGTGTTTTGCTTTTTGCTCTTCCAAGAAATAGCACCTCCACCGAGCAGAAAGGCATACCCATTAGTTGATCTACGTGTTAGATTACATCCAGCCCAATCCGCATCACTGAAACCTGTAGGTGCTTGATTGCTAATATTGATTTTCGTGGGTATTAATGTTTTGAAGTCTCGTGAGTACAGTAGGCCAACATTGGCTGTACCCTTGAGATATCTTAGAATTCGGAGTGCCGCTTGCCAGTGAGACTGATTTGGTTTTATGAGGAACTGAGATAAATAGTTGACAGCATGGGTGATATCCGGTCGAGTACATTGTGCTAGATAGCCAATACTTCCAATGATACTTCGATAGTCATTTCCTGTTTTCAGAAACTGAGCGTATTGGTCATCATCAGAGGGTAACAGCTGGATATTTGATTGCATTGGAGTAGGATTAATTTTGCAGTCTGTCATACCGAAGGTTTCTAATAGATCTGCTATGTACTGACTTTGGTGTAGTTGAACAGAAGTACTATTTAGTCGAGTAATTTGTATACCCAGTAGATAAGTTGCTTTTGTGAAGTCATGTACCTTGAAATCCTTCGATAATTCAGCATGAAATTGATGAGCCCCGTGTCCAATGATAGCCATGTCATCCACCCAAATAAACACATATAAATAGTCATCATTTGAATCTTTTCTAATAAATAAACAGGGATCGCTATTGCTGGTTTTAAACTTATGTTTATGGAACCACTTAGATACCTCCTGATACCAGGCTCTAGGTGCCTGCTTTAAACCGTAGAGTGCTTTTTTTAATTTTAAAACTCTGCTACCACCATTTAATTGCTCTATCTCCTTTTTACAGTTCAAGTTTGATCTATCCAACCACTCAGTAAAACCTTCTGGAGGTTGAATAAAGATGTCTTCGTCAAGATTACTGTTTAGGAATGCAGTCTTTATATCAAGTTGATGCATCGGTAATCCTTCAATAGCAGCAAGCGCAAAGATCGTTCGAAGGGTTGCCAGTCTCCCGGTAGGTGCAAACGTTTCGTTGAAGTCTATTCCATGTCTTTGTAGATAGCCTTTGATAACCAGTCTTGCTTTAAATTTGTTAAGGACTCCATTTTCATCATACTTTGTTTTGAAGATCCAACGGGTAGGTATTGTTTTTTGATGATTAGCAGGGACGATACACCACACGTGATTTTCATGAAGTGAGTCAAGTTCTTCTTTAATTGCACTTATCCAGTGTGACCTTTGAGACCCACTGATTGCCTTTCTGTAATTGTCAGGATCTGTGTTTTGTTGTTCGACAAAGTTTATTAAAGCATTGTGGGTACCTTCAAGTTCATTTATCACCTTCCTGGTATGAGATCTCAGGGTGGGTCCAGAATACTGATCTGATTGATTTTCAGGTGGCGGTGGACCAAGGCGTAAGATTAGTCGTCTGGTTACTGGATTTTCAGTATCTGCTGACTGTTCTTCTATTTGTTCCTCTACTGCATCATGAAATTCCTCATCATCTTCAACATTTTGATTTGTTGGTGTCTCTGTTGTGTGACTTATGGTGACGATATTGAACATTTCTTTTGGGCTGTTGCAATCTTTCATAGGAAACACTGACTCATTGAATGTGGCGTTGTGAGTGAAGATTATTCTTTTTGTTTGAATTTCCATCAACTTATAGTTGTTGTTTCCTTCAGAATACCCAAGTAGAACACATCTGGTGCCTGTCGGAGCAAACTTATTTTTCCTCTGTTGTTTTGGAATATTGGCAATAGCTAGGCATCCAAACGGGTGTAGATGTGTTATTTTTGGTTTTCTGCCGGTAAGTGCTTCATATGGTGATATCATATTTGCAGCCTTACTAACTATCAGATTTTCCAAATATACTGCTGTTATTACTGCTTCTCCCCAATAGCTAAGTGGTAGCCCTGATTGGAACAGCATCGCTCGAGCTTTCTCGGTGGTGATTCGATTTCCTCGCTCGCTGATTGGGTTCTGCTCAGGTGTATAAGGCGCAGTGATTTGATGGAAAATACCATTGTCTTTAAGGTATGTTTCAAATTTATTCGAGCAGTATTCTCCTCCTCCATCTGTTACAATAGTCTTAATTTTTGATTCACAGATATTTTCATATTTTGTCTTAAATTCCGTTAATTTAGATAGTGCCTCATCTTTGTTTTTTAACAGGTATACTGCACGAGTTGAAGTTAATCCATCTGTGATCTTCATATAGTACTCATAGCCACTGTTGGTTGGTGGATTGATTCTGCCACTAAGATCGGTGTGGATCACTTCCAGAGGTTTCTTTGGTGTTGGAAAATGTCCTTGAAATGGTAGTTTCTTCGCTTTTGTCATTTCGCAGATTTCACAGAAGAACTGACTGTCGTCCAACGTCTCACCAACAGTTGACTTTGTATACTTCGAGTTTGGATGTCCCAGTCTATCATGCCACATTTTTACAGAGCAAATCAGTGCGGACTCAGCTGGTTTGAAGTTTCCACGCATTTTGCAAAGATTGTTCTCGATATCTGCATTGAATTTAAGATTTTTATTACTGATGATGCATCTTTCGGGATTCTTAGCAAATTCAACTTGATAATTTTTTCTCCAAAACTCAATAGTTGCCACAAGATCATACGGTAATTTAGGTACATGTAGTGCATTAAGAGTCACAACATTTTTCCCTTCAACCAATTTAACAGTTCCCTTTCCAACACATTCTGTGTTTTCATTTCCAGTCACAATATCGAACTTAGTACTCTGATATGTCCAGAAGTACTTTCGGTTTCTAATCATCGTTGACGTGGCTCCTGAATCAAGGATTGGTTTCAGGTTGGTGTTGTTGTCGATAGAAGAGATAAGAACATACTGATTGTACGCCATCATAGCTGACTCATTAGTTTTTTTATTCTTCTCAGCCATCTCTTTCTTCCATTGATCGCGTTGTTCGACCCAGCTTGGTTTTCCAACCTTCTCCCAGCATTCGCTTTCAAGATGTCCTGTTTTATTACAGTACGTGCATTTCTTTCGCGGTTTTCTTTCTCTGGACTTCGACGTTTCAGTTTTACTTGAGTCGGCAATAAGGGCTTTGCTAGTCTTAGATTCGTTCGATTGGTTGTCCTGAAGATTGTGAAATTTGCTAGTCTGTTCGAGTACTGCCAGGACATTCATCATGGTTACCTTTCCAGAAGCCAGGATATTTTGAGCTGTGGTTTGATATTGATCAGGTAATTTCATAATTATTTGAGTAGCTACAGTGTCGCCTTCATAGCTGATTTTAGCATTTCTCAAATTTCGTAGGACTTTTCGGATATCGTTAATAAAGGTTTTGAGATCCGTAGTGTAAGTCAGATCATTTAATGATTTGTAGGCAGCGGCTTTAGTGAATTGATTTACTTCAGCATGTTTCTCTTTCAGTTTCATCCATGTTTTGTATGGATCTCCTTTTAGCTCTGGACTGTCGCAAATTAGCATCGTGTTTTCATGGTCAAGATGTCGAAGAATCATTGAATACGCTTTCATGTTTGTCTTAAGGCGCTTCTTGATCTCATTTGCACTTGGAGACGTGATTGTTGTCCCATCTTCTTTTTCAGTAGTTGTTATTATAAACTCGTTTTCGGTTACTTCCCACAGTTCATTTTCGAAGAGAAGACCTTCCATGTGAGCAGCCCAGGTAAAGTAATTGTCACTTCCGAGTTTTGTGTCATTTTTGTTTTCAAGTGCAGAGATTAATTCACGGATGCTATTGTTGTCCATGTTACTAGTGTTACTAGTTGTTGTTTGTGCTTAAGTACGTGAGCTGGTACTGATAATGTGAAAGAATAATAAAAGCCTTTAATCTAGCGTAAGTCTTCTCCTCTAGTAACACTGTGGATGAAGCTGAAATCGCTGATAGTAATGCGCTAACCTTTAATCTAGCGTAAGTCTTCTCCTCTAGTAACACTGTGGATGAAGCTGAAATCGCTGATAGTAATGCGCTAACCTGTATGATATGAGATCTACTCGTAAATAATATGGATCACAAGAGAACAGTGTTGTGCTAACCTTTAATCTAGCGTAAGTCTTCTCCTCTAGTAACACTGTGGATGAAGCTGAAATCGCTGATAGTAATGCGCTAACCTGTATATTCAAGTGAGTACGTGTAGAGAGATGAGATGAGATGATGAGCAAAAGAAGACAAAAGATATTTAATTGCAAAGATAAGCACACCTGTATGATATGAGATCTACTCGTAAATAATATGGATCACAAGAGAACAGTGTTGTGCTAACCTACAAACATAGTGGAGTATGAATATAATAGTAACAATAGGAAACTACAGTTAGAGCACACCTTTAATCTAGCGTAAGTCTTCTCCTCTAGTAACACTGTGGATGAAGCTGAAATCGCTGATAGTAATGCGCTAACCTATAACAATAACAATTAAATGTAAAAATCAACTTATGATAGTAATGGTACACACCTGTATATTCAAGTGAGTACGTGTAGAGAGATGAGATGAGATGATGAGCAAAAGAAGACAAAAGATATGGTAATAGATGAACACTTGATAGCTATATATACCATAACTACAACTTCTCACGCTAGCACAATACACTTCTCTCTCTTCTACATACAGTTAGTATCAGTCCACTTCGGGACAAGTAATGCAAAAAAGATTATAATAATAAGTATGAATTAGAATATTATGTATATACTAACATTACTCAGGGGCTGGGTAAATCAACGTTAAAAAAGTATTGGGAATATTTTATGAAAGTAAATGAAAAATTCGTATATGAAAGATGGACTATCTAAATGAAGGCTATCATACCAACAGGACCATCCTTTTTAAAATTGACTAGTTTTATCTGTGAAAAGATATAAAAATAGAGAAATTTAGACCGTTTTTAACGGTGAAATTTCGTCACTTTCAATAAATCAATTTTATCTTAGGTGATAGCATGCTTGCCTCTACATTCTATATAAGAGCCGGTAAATGAATTTCAAATAAAATACTTCATGAGGTTCAAGAAATACGGGGGACGTAATATAAGATTTCTAAGATAAAAATCCGTACTCGCTTAACTTCTACCACTTGATGATTTGTCGTTCCCGAGAGCCTTATAGACATCTTTTTTGAGTTGAGAGTATAATTATTATAAGGTATTTTTGAAAATTTAAGATTTAATCAATCAGCGATTGAGAATTTGAGTTGTTGCAAAGTATCCTTAGATGAAAACTCTTACCTTGCAAGGCTTTCATAATTTTTTCTCTCTTTTTTCGTGAATATTCTGCTATTTGTCGTGCCTCCTCAGCTGATCAAGTTGAAGGGCATGATGGTAGACGAAAAACAGAAATCTTATTATCAGTCATCTAAAATACGTCATGTTTGATTGTATCTGTGCAGAATCATGCGATGAATGATTAAAGAATAATAATTCACCAGTAATCTTGACATCAGATGCTTCAAAACTCTTAGAACCTATTACTATAGCCTTGCCGGCGCGTTTCTCCAATGTAAGAGGTGTCCTCTCATGATATATACTGAGAGAACATATAAATTTACTTGCTTGTAAAAAAAGTACAACAAAAAATGCTAGCTGAAAGCAATTTTTAACCATGTTACGATACTCGAAATTCGTATAAGAATACTTGGACACAAGCCTCTTCTAGGTGGAGTAGGATATCTCAATCAGTTTTAAAGGAGATATTTATATTCTTTAAAAGGCTATAATTGATAGTATACAAACCAACATGCCACACGTTTTCTCTAAATCTCAGCTTGTCATCTCTCTCTCTCTCTCCCCCCCCCCCCCCCCCCCCCCCCCCCCCCCCCCATTTCTCTTGAGAGACATCAAGCTTATTAATGGTCTTAATTTTCCTATTTTAATCATCTAAAATTGTGTCGATTAGAACTAAAATAGATGTGCGTATTTGTTTTTAAAGCAAGGACTGGCAGAGAAAAGAATAACTTGAACTAAAAAAGGAAAAATTTACAATCATAGATTAGGCAATAAACATGGAATAAAGTGCCACAATAGTAGGCCAAGAAGTTGGATTTTGGAAATCAACTAATTTTAACTCGCCAACGGATCCCATCCCTTGACTAATATCTAATCTCTAATATTTGTCTCACCACCCTCAAGCCAGCCATGTCTCCCTAAATCGCCATATCAAAATCTTAACCACCAAATAAATTACAACCACCCACCCCTCACCTCAGGTCACCTGTCGCCTCGGAGGACGAAATGCTCCCCTCCTAACTTGCAACACACTCTTCTCCCTATGCAGACCCCAATTCACCGTTTTTTCGCAGGCCCGAAGTGGTCACCTACCGCTCAACTCCTACTTACACCGTATCAAGATCTCCAGCTTTCCCAGTTTCACTCTTTGCTCCACTAACTCCTGCGAAACACTCAAATATCTCATCTTCTATTGCCCTTACCTACTTTAATCTCGCCTTGCTTTTACAAAGCTTACACCTACCCATAAAGTTCCATTCAAATAAAACAGTCTCTTTCATCCCTCTCCTTTCTCTATATTTGTTGCTAAATTTCTTATAGAATCTTTGATTTTCCCATCTGTTCCTCCTATTGATCTTAGTTAAATTATATCTTTTTTATTGCCTTAAGTTGCATTTAAAGAAACTATTCATAACATCATGTATCTAGACTATCTTATACAACCCTCATGCCCCTAGTTGGATGAGATTGTAAGACAATACTAAAATAACCTCTTAAGATTGAGAAAATGGCAAAGTTGCCGATTTATTTTGGAAAAACTAAAGTTATCCAATAGCTCAAACACAACAAGAAAATAAAAGATGGAAGAGATTTTGATTTATTGAAAGTACTTCTGCTTAACACGAACGTGCAACCCAAAAGGTTGCATCATTACAGGGATTGACCTACTAGTACTTTTAGGATGTTGTCCAGAAGGCTTTAGTCTAAAGGGGGTGTTTGAATCCCAGAAAATCCTCCAGGCTCAAGTAAATAATTTAATAGCAGAATCCCAAAAGCTGTATTTACACTAGAGATCTTATAATCTATCTTTTCTATTTTCTTGAATTCACGCAGAACCAAAATTCTGCCTGCGAAAAACCTCTTTATCCTATTCGAATTCATGGGTTTATACTGTCAATCCCAGTCCTTACTTCTCACTACTCACTCATTGCTTGCTTCACCCTCTTACCTCATTGACTTCTTTCTTTCACTCGGTTATGCTTGCTTTCATCATGGATCAGGCTCATTCACGAGTGAATTTACTGACACTACTTACACTGTTCGCTATGCAACATATCGTATACATAGCGAAAAAAAGACTACTTTGCCCACGGATATACCACACTATAGCACATGTTCGTTGCTCCCATTTTTTTATTATCTTACATGATCTAGATACATATTGTGAAATATAGCTTGTTTAAATAAAACGAAGGACAATAATTGTCGAGCCCCATGGCGAAACAAACACGTGTCGTAGTTCCAGTTGGGTCGATGGACATGCTGATTATATTTTTTGCATATGGAAAAAATCACACGCAATTTTTAGTTTTATCATCATTTAATGCCAGGAAAAGATTCTTTTGTGCGTTAATAGGTTGCACTAATTAGATTTGCGGACTTGCCAGAAAAATTCGCAAGTGCTTCAAGATGTTGGAGTTTTCAATATCAATAGTTTCTTACAACATAAAATATCCTCTTGAGGCAAAATGTATTTAGCATATTCATATTATCATTAAAAAATAAGTTAATGGTTGAGAAGTGAGCAACAGCAACAGAGATGAGTAGCAAACAAGAAGGAAATGTAATTTTCGGGGCGAATATAATTTTTCAAGCATAACTCACCAAAAAAAAAAAAAAAGTGGGGACCTGATAGCAGGTTCCAATCACTATCGTTGATTTGATTCAGTTTTAGCTCAGCTGTAACTCTTCTTAGAAGACTGCGCACTGAACACTGATTATGCCAGCTCGCGTGGCATCCAATCTAAGTTATTCTTGAGTCACAAATGGATTGAGATATTGGCACTTGCTAATAGGTTCTAGGTGTTTTTTTGTGGTGAATGATGACAGAAGTTGAAAAAAAGAAAAAAATCCTAAGTTTGAAGCTAGCTAGCTAGTTCCCAAAAAAAATTATGGTGTGTTAATAGTCCTGACCAACTGGTGCATGTACAGTGCCCTACCAAAAGACTGCGAACGGTCTTTTTTTGATGTCACTCACTCAATATTGCTCAGAACTACTTCTAGTTTTGTATTCTGATTCAAAAGCTTATTTCTAATCAATATAATCATATATAAATACAAAAACACTATGATAACATAAAAAAAAAATTGAAATCCAAAAAGCAAATTTTTCAGCTACTATAAATAATTTTTTTAGCCAGATGAAATACATACCATTAGATAGCCCAGACATTATATAATGTCTCCCCAAAAGGACATTTCAAAAAAAAAATAGATATAAAATTTGCAAAAAGAAAATAGGTTCCCCCCTCTCCTCCACTCCTGTAAGTTCCATTTTTGAAATTTGCATATTGCATGCGCCAACTGTGCTCACTCAGTCATTTCAACAATCACACAACAATCAGAAACACTTTTTTGCTTTATTAACACAGCTAATGTATCTCATTTTTATTGTTACCCTCCTTTCCTTTCTTATATATAATTTTTTTCTTTAGATGTCAAGAGGTTGTGAAAAAAATACTGAGCTTTCATCTGAGACAAAGTGTCAAATCGTTGGTTTATTTAAGGGGGATGTGCCAAATTAGAAAATATGTGAAATTTTTGATTTGACGCCTTTGACTGTATCTAACCTTCTCAAACGTTGGAAGGAACAAGGAACTGTTGAAACAGCTCCCCGATCTGGACGTCCTCAAAAGCTTCAGAGTCGCAACCTCTGTCTACTTGCAGATATTGTCTCAAGTCAATTCAAACAAAAACTCTCTGAAATTACAGATTCACTAGCAACTCCTGTTTCATCTAGCACTGTCCAAAGAGGAATTCACTCACTTAGTTTTAATAAATGTGTTGCAGTAAAGAAGCCTTTTCTCACCAAGTCCCATAAAGTGAATCTTTTTGAAATTTGCTAAAGATCATGCTCACTGGACTGTTAAAGATTGGAGAAAGATCATTTGGCCAGATGAATCTTCATTTGAGATAGGGAAAAGTTCTTCCAATAGATAAACCACAGGAATCAAGTAAGGTTCCCCATAAGAGTGTTTCAACACACCCCTTTCCTCTTCAAAAAATGCCACCGCCTTCTCCCTCAGCACAATAAATTTGAGCTATCCCAAACAACAGCCCCATCTTCATCAACAAAAACATCCTGATCACCAGAATCAAGATCAGAACCATTCAGTTTATCCTCTTGGCAGAGGAGAGAACAATCATCCAGTTTAGGTTCACCTTATTGTGCTGAGGGAGAAGGCGGTGGCATTTTTTGAAGAGGAAAGGGGTGTGTTAAAACACTCTTATGGGGAACTTTACTTGATTCCTGTGGTTTGTCATGAACCTTGGCAAATCAAACCTATTTAAAAAAGCATCCAAACTGACTCTTCAAAACACAGTTGATTCACCAGTAGCACAGCTAACCTCTCTAGGTTTCAAGTGACTTCTTCTTTAAACTTCCTGGCTTCTTTGTTTCCTTGGAGTGGTGGTGGATCACTAGTGGTCTCCCATCATTTTTACTAATTTGAGGGAGCCCACCCAGTGATCATTTCTTTGGATTGAACTTTGACTTTTTTTTCTGATTTTTGTGCTAGTTAGTAGTTTTAGATTTTTTTTCTTTTTTTTCCTTTTTTTCTTTTAATATTTTTATGGGGGTTATTAGGATGTAAAGAGGGAAAAATCACAAAATTATGGTGTTACCACATCAGGGTCACCTGCTTGTGGGCAAGCATTGGTGGGGAAAGGCTCATCAATTGGCTGGGCAATGCTATTTTTCTTTTTTTTTATTTCATTTTCTTTTTCTGTGTTTCATTTTTATTATTATCATTTTCCGCAGAGCAAATCTTCTGTTGAGCACACATCATCCCATTCAATTCCAAGATAAGAGACAGCTTCCAAATCCACTGGTAGAATAACACCAAGGGTAAATAATGCCTCCATTTTTCAGCACTATCTCCACACATCTTCACTAAAGCATTCTTGATAACTTGATGGCCTCTTCCAACCATACCTTCAGCTTCAGGATAATAAGGTGTATCCACTCTATCTTTGGAACCAATACTTGCCACAGCTTCTTTGAATTCAGCTCCAAACTCTGGCCCACTCTCAAAAGTCACTAACTTCATCAACCCATATCTAAATACCCATTCTTTCTTCAAAAACTCTGCCACATTCTTGGAAATCAAATTAACCAGAGGTGCAGCCTCCACCCAGCCAGAGAAATCATCCCTAGCAACAATCAAGTATTTATACCTGCCCTCTTTAATATGGACAGCATCCAAACTGACTCTTCCAAACACAGTTGATTCACCAGTAGCATGGCCAACCTCTTTAGGTTTCAAGTGACTTCTTCTTTGGCCTTCTTCACAAGATTGAACCCAACCCTGCACAGCCAACTTCATAGCTGGCCACCAAAATCTGTCCACTACTCTTCTATAAGTCTCCCCAAAGCCTCTATGACCAAGGTCTTCATGCAAAGACTTCAACACCAACTCTTGACCCTTCTTCTGAGTCACCACAACTTGAGGATTTGGATGTCTCCTCCCCATCAACCTTCTTCCTGACACAGAGTATCCAGGACTTTTCTTCTTGATTGCCAGCCAAGTATTATCATCACAAATATCTGGCCTCTCTAAGGTCAACAAATATTCAACCAAAATAAAATAAAACCCAGTCTGACCCCAGGCCTCATCTTCAAAATCCAACAAAACAACATCCAAGGGTACCACCCTATCATCAAAATAACCAGTGTGCACATGAGCAACATGAGTGGCACAACCAGGACACCAATCTCTAAACTTTTGTAAATCCCTTCCCTTCCACTGAATCTTATGAGAATCCAGTTCACTAACAAAAACACCATTTTCCAAATTTGAGCTATCCCAAAGAACAGCTCAATCTTCATCAACAAAAACATCCTGATCACCAGAATCAAGATCAAAAACCATTGAGTTTATCCTCTTGGCAGAGGAGATAACAATCATCCAGTTTAGCCTCATGGGGAAGGAGAGAAAAATCTTCAGCAACTTTTTTACTGGCTCTAACAACTGGGTCATTTTTGTCAAACTCTTCAGAATCAGAATCTTCATCTGTGGGCAATCTTTTTGACAATCCATTTGGCATTGTAAAAGTTTTACCTGGATTTTGCAACAGGTCAAACAAAAAATGTTGAATAAATGCCACCCACCTAGTCATTGGAGCATTTGGAAGACTAGGTGTGTTGATCATTTGAACCGGAGATTTAGTGTCCACCTGCAGCTCAAAATGCTGCACCCACAAAACAGTTTGTAGCTTCTTCAAAATTTTCGCTACACCACACAATTCCAATTTTTGCTGAGAGTACCAAGATTCCACCTCATTAAAAACCACAGACTCATACCTTACTGGCCTGACCTTCCCAGATTTATCTTCCTGAGACAAAACAGCACCAGCAGCAATATAACTTGAGTCCACTGCCAGATAAATTTTTCCAGCCTCTCTACCATAATACAACTTGTGAAGAATAATATCTTCACCCACCACCTTCTTCAACTTCTGAAAAGACTCTTCACACTCTTCAGTCCATTCCCACTCTGCATCTTTCCTGGTCAGCCTCCTTAAAGTTGAAGCCAACAAAGAAAAATCTTTAATGAAAATCCTGACATACACACAAACTCCCAAATATCCTCTGACTTCGGTAGTATTTTTAGGCCTTGGCCATGACTGAAATTTATTAACCTTCTTCTTTGCCATAATCCTACCTTCTTTACATACCACATGCCCAAGATTTTCCAGAGCCGTAACACAACAACAAAACTTTGACCCAGAAATTTTCAAGCTAGCCTCTTTAATTCTAAACAATACTCTCTCTAGAGTAATTTCATATTCCCAAACAAACCTCCTTATACCTGGGTTATCTTTCAGCACTTCATTTCCATAATCAGTGGAGGGTCCTTTAATTCAACTGTCATCAATAAAAATACCAGCATGAGTAGGCACCTCATCCTGTAAAATCCAAGCCATTTGTGCTTGATGAACTGCTACTGAATTAGTTTCTCCTTGAGGCAACCTAGTGAGCTGAAATCTCCCCAGAGGAGTCTCAAATTTTGTGAATGGCCTTGAATCAGTGTGAAGTTCCCTTTCATAATAACCACCCATAATATCACCCAAACCATAACACATCCTTCCAGAAAAGGCTTCCACAAAGTCTTCTGCACTTGGCGGCACCCCCGCATCCTTGATAGTAACTCTATTCAGGGCTCTAAGATCATGTATCACCCTGAGCTTTCCATTTTGCTTTTAAAGAAAGAAAACTGGAATTGAGTAATTAGAAGTTGATTGCTCATATAATCCTGTCCTGACTCTTTCACTAAAAATCTCCACAAAATCATCATGGATAGCAACAGGAATCGGAATAGGTTTGATTTGCCAAGGTTCATGACAAACCACAGGAATCAAGTAAGGCTCCCCATAAGAGTGTTTCAACACACCCCTTTCCTCTTCAAAAAATTCCACTGCCTTCTCCCTCAGCAAAATAAGGTGCAACAACAACTTATTTTCCTCCTCAGACAACCAACCATGAGGACCAAATTTAACAACCTTCATCCTTTCCATTTTCACTCTAGCAGTTTCCTCAAAATCCGGAGGATTCTTCATCAGAGGAGTACAGTACGGATTTCTTGACAACAGAGGATTAAAACCTACAGGCATAGGCTCATTGACAGGCCTAATCTTCTGCACCACCTTATTGTACTTTGTGGCTCTACTTTCAACTTGAGGGATCTTCAGGATGTTTTCTTCACCAGACCTAGAAAAAAAACCAAGGGTATCCCCATCTCTCACATGTGTGGCCAAGGTAATGTTTTGAAAGTTGTAGAAGAAACCCTAGCGGTGCACAATTGGGAGGACTTACTTTTACTCCCCAATCTCACCACTCCAAAGCTGTTCCGCAATCCCACATATTCATCTTCACTTCCATCTACCAAATCTTCAAATCTTGATTCATCTTCTGAATCGCATCTTCTACAACTGTGCAGTTTATCCTCATGAAGGAGGTCCAAAACAAGATCTTGCTGATCTTCATTCTTCAAAAATTCATGCAGTTTAATCTCTTTCTTGAGGCCCAAAATTTGATCTTCTTGATCTTCACAAAAATATTTTGAATTATCTTTCTTCATTATCTTCAGATTTTTTTCTTGATTTTCTTGAATTATCTTGAAATTTTTCTTTTCTTTTCTTGGGCTTTCTTCTTGCCTACAAAAATAACCAGGGGCTTCCCCAATGCTCATGGACTTGGCCAAAGTGATTTTTTTTAAAAGTTGTAGAAGAAACCCTAGCTGTGCACAATTAGGAGGACTTACTTTTAGACCCCAATCTCACCACTCCAAAACTTTTATGCATATCTTTCAATAAAGATGTATAAACCATCTTCTTTTTTGAACTTAAATTAAAATTATTGAAAATCTTGAAAAAGAAAAAAGACTTGATGAAAAAGTTGGAGAATACTTGCAGAGAAGAGAAACATTAAAAAGAGAAAGTTGAAAATCCACTTGGTATATCTCCAAAGGAGCTGACCTACTACAACCTGGGATTTCCTCATCTTGGGGAGAGGTTGTAGCACTTGGGTGATCAGCCCTTATTACTCTAAAAAAGACAGACTCTCACTAGAGCCTGAGCCACACTCCAAAAATTCAGAGGTGGCACCTACTTCTTTTCTCCTCCTGCAACACTCCATGCATTGACACATGGACGACAAACCAGGCCTGGTTTCCCAACCATCATCTCCAGGAGATGACAACCTCATGTGAAGCCTCCTCTCGTCTTCACCAGTCAACTCAAAGCTAATTCCCATGTCAAATTGGTATCCAATTCTTACTTGAAAATCCATCAAGAATGGCCCACCTAAGACTGCTTATACATTACCTTTATCAATGTAAAAATGAGCCTTTCCGGAGGCTCCACCAACATCCAACTTCACAAATTTGGAGTTTCCCATCAACTCCATTACATGACCACCTATACCTCTTCAATTCCCACCAATACCAGTTTTGATGGGGAGGCCCAAATAAGTAGCCTCAAACAAGGCAATCAGGTTAATCTAAGAACCTGAATCCACCAATGCCCTAGCCTACCTGCCATTCAGGGTGACGTTGACATATCCCAGAGGAGCAGAAAAATGAGTTTCCAACCCCTCTCCAAACTTTTCAGCAGAATCACATATGTATTATACCTTACCAGAAGACACTCTTCTTCTGGTCAACAATTTCTTTTGTCTATCAGCCAACCCAGGACTGATAGCATAAAATTCCCCATAAGTAAGGGAAACCTGACCCTGGTTCATCCTTTCTAGAAAAGATTCCATAACATTAGAATGGCCAGAAACTACTGGCCTCTTAAAGTGTGCCCTTGGCTTCACTAACTTGGTCCTAGAATTTTCCTGGGGACCAGAACCACCAACAGATTTTCCATCAACAGGAATCAAACAAGATCCCTCAACAGAACCTCTAACTCTGACAGGCCTTGGCAATGAAGCCAAAGGAACCTCCTCCTCAGAGTCAGAATACAGTTCCATGGGCATTGGCTCTCCATTCATATCCAATGCACCAAAGCTAGGGGGGCCCATATTAGAAATCCCCTTCTGCATCTTGTACAGCTCTTCCTTTCCGTACTTCCTCCTAGCTTCACCCAGCTTAGGATCAGACTTAGAGGCCTTAGGCTTTGGTTGGGACTGAGAGCTGCTCTTTGGCCTTTCAATATTTCCTTCCTTTACATCATAGACACCAGCCAAGCACTCACCACTTGACTTTCTGCCGCAAGAATATAATTCTAACCCACCAAAGGAAGTGGAAAAAGAGACTTTCTTCATCTCCTTCCCTTTCCCCTTGATGTAAATGTCTTGCTTAATAGAAGACTTCCCCTGACCCGGAATCTCCTCAAACCTTGGCCTCCTCTGATTGAGACCAGCTATTCTCCTGACCATATCAACAGGGGACTGCTCCTCACTGGGCTTGACAAATTGACCATCAGGGAACTTAAACACCCTGCTTTCAAACTCCACCTTGCCTTCTGAGACATCTCTGTTCAGGGCCCAACAATCATTGGACTTATGTCCTCTTCTACTGCAATAAGAGAAAACCCAAGGATCACTCCTACCAGCCCACCTGTCAAATTCTCTGGGCTGCGGAGGCGCCTTATTGTCCTTCTTTGCCTCCTGCACAAAAATATGAAACTATTTTGTCAGGTCAGCTAACTGCTCCACCATTGGGTCCCTATCCTGTTTTGGAACCTTCACCATGCTCTTTTCTTCCTTCTCTACCCTTCTCTCCTCTTCAGCCAAAGCCTCACTGACCTTTCTGACATACTTGGTGCACCCCTCTTGATAGGTGTCCACAGCCAATACCTTCAAATGGGCCTCCACCGCCTCCTTTACCTTTTCCAAGGCAGGCAACTTCTGGTCCCCATTAGAAAGAGTCTTCATCAAGTCTTTCCTTGATAACTCCTTCAACACATCCATCCTGACATCTCTAGCCAGGGAAGACCAAAAAACATCTTTGGCAGAATTTTCATGTGCCAGCTCCTCCACTTCCACCAAGTATTCCACCACAGGATCAAACTGTAGTAGAAACTTTCTGTAACTATGTAAGTTACCAACACTGCCAAAAGACTGCCATTCACTGACAACCTTATTTAGATCCACCATATTGAACCTGACACCCCATCTATTTACCATTTCACTACACAGTAGCTTCCAATCCCTCTTCTTGTAGCCAGACATGGCCATAACCTCCTTCTCCACCACTCTATCTCCAATGAAGAAGATAATTATCTTCCCCATGTATAGGTAGGAAGAACCCTCTACACAAGCAGCAGTTTCATACTTCTCCAGAAACCACTTTACATCTTCACCATTAAACTTGGTACCATCCCAAGTTTTAATCCTCACACATTCCCTAACCATCACAGCAGGCGGACCTTCCCCCCCACTAACAGTCACCACAGGAATAGAAGAACCAGAAGCCATTCTTCCAGTCTAAATCACAGTAAGGGCCAATCAAAGGCAACAAAGATTCCAAAGAGCTAACAGATCCATACCCCACGTTGGGAACCAGAAATGTAGACAATCCTATAGTACTAGCTATAGGCCTTGACCAAGGTAGTGGGAGTAAAACCAGAGAGAAAAACCCCTGTCCCTTTAGAAAAACAAGTGAGATTTACCTGCTACAGTAAATTGGTTCCTGTTTACCAAAAGCCCCTTTCCAATACATTTGACTGCTTGATCAGTCAAGAAAGTAGCTTCCAGACAGACTACCAAACCAAAGAACTGAAATGTAAACCAATTTCCACACCCGCTAAAGCAATAATACTTGATGTAGGTTGCAAATCCACACCAGAGACAGCAATAATACTTGATATAGCTTGCAAGACTACACCAGAGAAAACAGTTGCTAAGTTTAGTTAAATGAAGAACTCACTTGCAACAAATGCAGCCAAATGGTGGCCAGAAAACAGTGAAAACTGAGTGGGGAACAAGGATATCACCTTCAGATGGTTGTATAATAATTAAAGTTGCCCCAAACTCTTCTTCACTATATACACACTGACTACTAATTAAAAGCCCATGCACACCTGCAAATCTGGTGTTCCTGACTGCCAAATTGCATAAAACCCCCCTAGAAGTGCTTCCCAGCTCTCTAGCACTGAGGTGGGCAGTCTTCCTGACACCAGGAAGCCGGCCTGAAGTGGACTGACCACCCTGAAGCCAGAAAACCACCAAAAACACCCAAACTACTTAGAAAAATCACCTACAACTACTAAAACCCTTAAAACACATAATTACGCTATAACAACATTGAGACATGAAATGCAGAGAAAATTCCGCTCATTCCAACGGTACTAAGCACTTAACCCTAAGACTTAATGTTAGCCCGTAAAACCCCAAAAAAAAGTTCAACAGCAATCTTTTAAAATGAAAAGTGAAAAATTATCCCCCAAATACTTAAGCTATGAAAAATGTCCACAAGACATAAGATATAGAGAAAACCAGGGCTATCCAATTGTAGTATCCAGATCCCAATAGTACAATATTGGCTGCGTAATTCCAGAAAAAACACCTAATTATTTAAACAATGCCATTTAAGGCATTCCAAAACAACACCAAATAAACAAACAAAGGGCTCCGCCAATGTTGGAAGACCACACTGTTGCTTTAGATTCTTCTTCACTAGTGCTGAGGGCTACAGTAGGCTGTTTTTTACATCTCCAACTAATGGAATTTCAATTGATAATGAAAACATAACCAGTGGTTGAGCATCAAGTTACTGGACAACCAGCCCAATCAGCATCAGAAAAACCTGTTGGCATTGATTAACTGTAATTTCCTTTGTTGGTAAAACTTGAATTTCTTCTGAAAGAAAGTGAAAGATTGATAGTGTTTTTTAAATACCAAAGAACTCTTTTAAAAGCTATCCAATGATTAATGCCAGGAGAGACTAGATGTTGTGCAAGTTGACTTTTGATAAAGGCAATATCTGGTCTTTTTGCTTGGGTGATGTAGTTCAAATGTCCAACAGCCCTATGGTAATTTATATTTAAATTTGCAAATTGTTTTATTTCATCTTTGGTGGCTGGTAATAGTTGCATGTTCATTTGCATTGGTGTCTCTGCTGGTTTGAAACATGTCATATCATATGATGCAAGTAAGTCCTTGATCTCTTCATCTTGACATAATGATAAATTTCTGGCAACTCTGTCTCTAGTGACTCTCATATCTAAAATGTATTTAGCATCACCAAGATCTTCCATATCAAAGTGTGATGAGATGGCATCCTTAAACCGCTGAACATTCTCACCAAAAATTGAAAGATCATTGACATGCACATGAACATAGCAGGGATGAGTATAACTATCATTAATGAAAAGGTATGGATCTGAAGCTGAGGAAGAAAAATTAAGAGAGTGAAAGAAATTCATTAATTATGTGTACCAGCATCTAAATGCTTGTTTAAGACCATAAAGAAATTGCTTGAGAAGAACTGTATTTTTAAAATTTGGAGGCTTTTTCATTCCGAGTGGAAAAATTCATGTACACATCCTTGTCTGGTTTTCCATATAAAAATGTGCCTTTTACATCCATTTGAACAAAATCCCATTTTTCATGGGGAGCAAGGCTGATTAATACACGTAAAGTAGTTAATCTGCTAGTGCAAGCAAAGATTTCAAAATAGTTGATACCAGCCTTTTGTGAGCATCCTTAAGCCCAGAGCCTAATGTTGTAATTTTGTATATTTCTATCTTCATCTTGTTTGATTTAAAACACCCATACAGATCCTATAGATGGAGTATCAACAGGCTTCTCAACAATATCCCAAACCTTTTGTTTTTCAATCATATTTAACTCTATCAATTGCTTCTAGCCATGAATCACCATCCCTTTTATTTATTGCCTCAAAATAAGTGAGAGGATCTGACAAATATAGAGTAGGGACCATGTCATGTTGCAAATGTGAATTAATCAATTTGGTTGAAGATAGATAATTCTTAATTTAAATGGCACTCATCAACTTTGTAATTCTTTTTCTAGTCACTTCAATAATATTATTTGTGTCAATTGATGAAATGATGTCTTTAGGAGAAATATTTGGGGTTAGTTGATAATCCCAAAACTTATTAATTGAAGTAGGATTTGTTGAAACAACTTCTTCAACAGTATCATCAGAAGGTGAAAAATCATTGATCAGATTAATAGACCATGAGCATCTTCTGGAATAGAGGCAATGTCTTCAACAAATACTTTGGCTAGTTGAGATTTGGTTAATGATGTTTGAATTGGAAATGTTTTTTCATCAAAGATAGCATTATGAGAATATATAATTGTTTTATTGTCAAGTCAAAGTAGTCGATAAAATTAAATTTCCTCAGCATATACAAAGAAACAACATTTGACTGAATTATGTTGAAATTTTCCACCTCTTTTTTAATTATCAATTAATGCATAAGGTGTACATCCAAAAACCTTTATATGAACATATTAAGGAATATTGAAAAATCTTTTGTTGTACAGGGTCTTAAAATCATTTGATGCCAAAGGGAGTCTTTTTTCCAAATAAACAGCTGTATTGACAGCTTCTCCCCAAAATTCAATTGGCATTTTTGCATGAAATACTAGAGATTTTTCCATTTCGGTTGTAATTCTATTGTCTTGTTCTGAAATAGGGTTTTTTTGGGGGGAATAAGGTGACATTACAATAATTTTAAAACCTTCTTTCAGACTTGATTCAGTAAAAAAAATTTTAATGAATTCAATTCCTCCATCACATAAATAATTTGCAATTTTTGAGTTAAAAACATTTTTTATTTGAACTTTAAAATCAAGAAAAACTTTAAATGTGTTGGATTTATTAAATAGCAAAAAGACAAAATGATATGAAGTAAAGGAATCTGTGATCTTGAAATAATAAGAAGCACCACAAATTGATGATGGAGAAATTTTTCCACTAAGTTCACAATGAAGATATTCTTATAAACAAGTACCTCTAGGTACTGCACCAGGAAATAGAGAATGGTACTTCTTTGCATCTGCACAAGGTTCACAGAATTTAAAATTAAGCTTAGATTCTAGTTTATCAATATACTGAGAATTTTTGTGGACTAATATTTAATTCCAAAGCATTTTGAATTTAGCTACAAAGATTGACTTGATAGTGGGATTGAATTGCTCACCAAAATTGGCATTTAAAACAATTAATCCCTCTGAAGTGTACCACTTTACATCTAAAATAACTTCATTAGATTTTGTGATTTTCCAAAATCCATCTTTGTTTGTATGCTGTTCACATCCTTGAGTAATGAAAGGACCTAATTCAATTAGATTTTGGCTTATCTGTGGAACATGTAGGCAATTGGTAAGAGTTATAACCTCTCTTGGTGTAACAAGGTTGACAGAACCATTTCCAACAATATAAATAATATAATTGTTCCCAATATTTATTGGTTGTCAAAAAGGACAAAATTATTTAAAATTGGAAAAATTCTTAATCATGTGAACAGTAGCTCCAGTATCATAAACAATGAGTTTTGATGAGGAAATTGAGTGATTAGCTCAAAAGATTTTTTCTGCACCATAGCTGACATTTGCATGTACTTCATCAGTTAAAGATGTGCTTGCACTTGGAAAATCTTTCCTCTTCTCAGGATAAAGCTGGAAACAATCATCTTGAAATTTTTTAGCCTTTGGATTATGCTTTCCATAATGGAGATACTCCCATTTTGATTCTTGATTACTTTTGACTTTATTTAGGAGAGCAGAGCCAAAGGAATTTTCTGATTCAATTTTGGATGATAATCGAGAAAGGCATGACATCAAACTAGCAACATATAAATGTGTTTGAGTAACTTCACATGCATCTATAATTAAGGCCTTGTGAGTAGAATAGCAATCCGGAATAATTCTTAACAATTGGTGAGCTTCATTTTCACTTTCAACAGACACACCAACAGCACCAATTTCATTAATGTGGGTTCTCAAGTCATAAACAAAACCCATCAAGTTGCCTTCATGAAATTTAACATCATGTTAACAAGAAAAAATTGAGGCTCAATTAGACGCATCAGCAGCAGCATACTGATGTATAAGCTTGGTACAAATTTTCCAATGCTTATCCATATCTTCATTGGTAACAAAGGCAGAAATATTTGCGGCATCAAGCTTAGAGATGATAATTTTTGTTTCTTTGTCTGCACACTTTTGAAAATCTAATTTTACATTGTGAGCAGCATCAGAGGACAGTGGCATTTCAAGACCAAAAACAATTTTCTTGAGATTGTGATATATGAGCAGGGCTCTCATCCTGATTCACCATTTGTAAAAGCTACTTGCAATCAAAACAGGAATATTTTGAAGAGTATCATCACCCGTATCATTGGATATGTTGATTTTTTGAGGTGAAAAAGGTTGGGAAGTGTCAAAACAAGAAGTAGAGGATTTAAAGAGGTTTGATGGTGCTGGTGATGGAAAAGTAAATTATTTGTCTGAATTCATTCACTTGAGCTTTGGGCCCATAACATGAAAATATCTGGAGTCCTTTTACAAATAAAATGTGGCAGTCTTTAATAAATATGAGCTGCCCTTAAAGTGGTCTTTTCCCCTGTAACCTTTTACCAATAATATGAGGCATTCATTAATTAGTATGAACCTCCCTTAAAGTGGTCTTTGGCACTGCTACCTAATTATCAAAAATAAATAATATTAGAGAAAGAGAGAAAACACCTGTAACAGCTAAATACAAAATCTAACCCTTTACAAATAAAATGAGGCAGTCATTAATAAACATGAACTGCTCTTAAAGTTCTCTTTGCTGCTTTTAACTATTTAAAATATTCACAATTTTAAAAGACTTTAATAAAATAATTATTATCAAATAAATCATTGGACCTGACCTAATTATCAAAAATAAATAATATTAGAAGATGGAAAAGTAGGGAAAAAAGGTAAAACATAGCCTGGTTTACAATATAGTATCTTTCTCAGTATGAATGAGTATTATTGAATAGCAAAAATAGAAGAACACCACAACAGACATTTTAAAAAATCCTATAGTACTAGCTATAGGCCTTTACCAAGGGAGTTGGAGTAAAACTGGGGAGAAAAAACCCCTGTCTCTTTGAGAAATACCAGGTGAGATTTATTTGCTACAGCAAATTAGAGACTGTTACCATACCCCTTCCAACACACTTCTTGTTTGCTTTAAAAGTCAAGACAGTAGCCAATTGCAGACCACTGAGAACAATAGAACCAGAAACCTGAAATGCAGAAAAATCCACACCAGAAAACCAAAACACTGTGCACTTTTTGCACAGAAAATAGCAATAATACTTGATGCAGGTTGCAAAGCTACACAAGAGAAACAAGTTGTCAAAGTTGAGTTAAATGAAGAACTAACCTTGCAACAAACACAGCCAATTGTGGCCAAAAAACAGTAAAGACTGAGTGAGAAACAATGATATAACTATCAGATGGTTGTATGACAATTAAGGTTTCCTCAAACTGTCTTTTTTCTTTAAGTATGTACACACAGACCACCAACTAAAAATACATCCACAGAGGCAAATTTGGCACTTTTGACAGCCAAATTGAATAAAAACCCTCTAGAAACACTTCCCAGCCATCTATAACCAAGGCGGGCAGGCCGCCCAAAATCAGGAGGCCCTCCTAGAGACAGCCAGACTTCCCTGAAGCCAGAAAACCACAAAAAACCTCCAATAAAGCTTAAAATACTTAGAAAAATCTACCACAACTACTAAAACCCTCAAAACACAAAATTAAGCTATGAAAACATTGGGACATAAAATATAAAGCCAAATTAGCTCTACTTAATGGTACTAAGAACTTAACCCTAATACTTAAGGTTAGCCCGTAAAACACAAAAAAAAAATTAAACAGCTATCTTTTAGAAATGAAAACTGAGTAAATGACCCCTTAAAACTTGGAATATGAAAAATATTATCAAGACATAAAATATAGAGAAAACCCAGGACTATCCAATGGTAGTACACACATACTCATAGTCCCAATCTTCACTGAAAAAAAACTAAAATAACAACTAATTCTTCAACCAATGTCAATTAAGACATACAAAAACAGTGCCAAATAGACCAACAAAGGCCACTTCCAATTTTGGAAGACCAATGCCTCCCTCTAATTGAGAATGTCCACATTCTCCTTCCTCAGTTCCACCCTGATCAGCTTTCTTTCAAAATCTGCCTCTGACATTCATGCTTCCCAATACTGCATTGACAACAATCTAATTTGCACCATTACAGCACCAGTTCATCCATACAGAACCTCCTGTGATGTCTGAAAATCCAGAAAGAAGACTTGCTTCAGACCTGGTCCATTATCATCTTCAACAGCTTCACCTCCACCTCAACCTGGTTCCCTTCCACCAGTCCCAACAGATCCAGAATATCCATCCTGATACTCAGATTGGTCAACAAACTACACCCTTCAAAGAAGAGCTACAGCAACCACTTCAACCATGCTTGGTCCATCTGTTGGTAAATGAAAAAACTTTTATTCCTTCCTTCTAATTTTAAAACTGATGATTTCCCAGCTCCTTCATCTTCTGAAAGTGATGATAACAATGTAGGATCCATTGGACCACCAACTCCTAACCACTTGCCTACCATTAAGGACAAGTTCCAACAACACTCCTCTGAAAAAAACAACTCCTACTAAACCACTTCCAATCCACTCCAGCTAGAAATCCATAGGACCTTGAGAAAAGGAAACACCTTATCCACCAGTTCAAAGCTAATGCTGAACACTTTGTTTCATCTCTTAATTCTCTTTTCCCACTTGACTCTTGATTGAAATTTTTGACTTAGAAATAAAAATGCTTTATCACTCTCCAGACTTCCTGAATGTAGCCAATCATAAAAAATTCCTCAGTTTACAGTCTTGGGGGACTCATCCTCAGTTTTAAGTCTTGGGGGACTAACAGCCCACATTTTATAGTCTTGGGGGACTCAAAACCTAAATCATAAAGACATAACCAGAGATCAAACCTTTAAAGACCAAAAAATTAAAGTAAAATTCTGGGGTAACTGTTCTACAGAGTAGCCAGCTCATCAGTTACCCCACACTTGCCAAAATAAAATATAGAGGACTCATCCTCAGTTTTAAGTCTTGGGGGACTCAAAACCCTCATTTTATAGTCTTGGGGGACTAAAAACCCTCAGTTTATAGTCTTGGGGGACTCAAAACCTAAATCATAAAGACAGAAACAGAGATCAAACAATTAAAGACTAAAGAAATAAAGTAACATTCTGGGGTAACTGTTCTACAGAGAAGTCAGCTCATCAGTTACCCCCACACTTGCCTTAACTAAATTCAGAGACTCTCCCTTTGGATGCCCTCTGCCAGAATTACACCAACATCACATTATTAGTTTATAGTCCTGAAGGATTCCACCATCAAACCATTCTCAGTTTATAGTCTTGGGGGACTATACCATTCCTCAGTTTAAAGTCTTGATGGACTGACCACAGTGTTCAGTTTAAAGTCTTGATGGACTTTTTACACTTTGCATAAAAAGACAGAGCCAATTCCATGCACAATACTGTGCAAAAACCCTACTAAACTTCCACTTTCTCTTCATCATCTATTCATCACTGATAAAATTTTTCTTTTATCTCTTTCCTCTTCATTTTTGTCCCATCACATATCATGGCTGGATCCCCAGATTTTGACCCATCAGAACTTCCTTGTTTCACTCTTCGAACCCCTGAAACCAAACTCTACAACAGGGCCTGTGATTCTTGAAAACCCAATAAGAAAAAATGTGACAGAAACCCCAATTATCCTATACCGCCACCTTCTCCTTCACACAAGTACATCTCTAGATCTCCTACCAAATCCCCAGAACTTGGTCCTGCTTCCTCTTCTTTATCTTCAGCTCCATCCAGAAAATTTCGCCACTCAGTCCCCAGAAAAACTCTCCAAAAGACCTGCTTTATCATATCAAGAAACAGCCTTTATCTCTGTGAATTCAGTTAAAAAGCTTCAAAATCAGCTCCCAGGCTGCCAGACTGCGTCCAGGAGGCCTTCCCCCTTCCTAGGAAGCAAAAATCAGGCTCAAAACCTCCAAATTCAGCCAAAAAAATAGCCAAATTCCACCAACAAACACCAACATCTCCACACAAAAACCTCCTAGTGCTCCCAGAGCAATGAGCTCAAAAGTTTCTTCATCCAAATATTCCACAAATTCCAAAAATTTGAGAAGACCTGACAGAGGACCTCAAGAAGATACCTTAGCACCAAACACTGCTTCCAGACAAAAATATCCCTCTCAAAAAAGAAGAATTAACTACACCTCTCCTCTGCCAGCCAATTATTCATCTTAAAGTTCCATTTATTCCATATCTTCATCCAAAAGATCCCAATCAGCTTCCAGGTCACCTTCTCCTGCTCCATCCTACAACCAACTTGGTACTCCAGCACCAGTATCCAACCAAACTGATCCAAGCAACATTATCAACAACAACAATAACAGCCCTGCTGCTCTAACTAGGCCACAGGAAATTCCTCATTCTAGTTCATATTCTCAACACCATTTAGAGGATGACCATGAAAATACATACCTCAATCTGGTTGATCCTCCTACTACATCCATTCAAAATCCTTCAACAGTCCAGATTCTGGCCACTTACAAATTTGATGAGCTCCCAATCTGTAAGTACCAAATTAGTTAATCCAATTTCTTCAACAGAATAAAATCACTGATCCAATTCTTCTGTTTATTTGACACCCCACCTCCTGAACCTACAATTGGGATTGGGAAACCTCTAGAAGCCACATTGACACTATATTAAAATGATATGAAGCAACACCTAACTATGATGTGTTCAAAAATGTATAAGGCATTTTACCTTCATGGGTCATTGAATAAATTTGAGAAGAACCTAAGGAAACAACTTCTTGATGAACACTGGAAGATGTCTAGAATGATTAAGCACAACTTCCAACACTCTATCCCAGCCTCTTCTACTTCTACCCAAAAATTACCTTCCAATCCGGTTCCTGACCATTAAAATCCATACACTCTTTCCAGCCGACTACACCACAAGGAACAAAGTTCTTCCTCCAATCCCAACAAAAACAAAATCACCAACATAATCCGGATCAAAGGCCATAAGCTTCTTCCAAAAAAAATATGAGAGCTGCGAAAATTAAATGAAATGAATAATAATAAGATGAAATAAATAATAATTACAAATGGTATTCCCCAGCCAATTGATGAGCTGACCCCCTGATACCTTACCCACATCCAAGTGCAACTTGATTTGAATACACCATTGAATAATTTCTAAATGAATTGAGATAAAAATAAATTAAGAAAAATAATATCAATAAAGATATAATGAAATAAATAGAAGTTAAATTAAATAATTAAAAATTGGATAAGGATAAAAAATGAAAATACCATTGCCCAGCCAATTGATGAGCCTTTCCCCAATAATGCTTGCCCACATCCAGGTCACCCTGATGTGGTGATGCCATATAATATAATTTTGTGATCTTTCCCTTTTTATATCCTAATAATCCCCATATATAAATTAAAAGAAAAAAAAGAGAATAAAAGAAAATAATCTAAAACTCATATTTAACACAACCATAGACACAATATCGAAGAATGAAAAAGCAATAGTGCAGCTTCATAGAAGGTCCAGTCCAAGGAAATGATCACTGGGTGGGCTCCCTCCAATAAGTAAAAATGATGGGAGACCACCAGTGATCCACAACCAATCCAAATAGACCAAAGAAGCCAGTTCCAAGCTGGTTTAAAGTCATAGTGGACTTGGAGCCTGAATAACAAAAACCAGAACTAGGATTAAACTAGGACAAACAAAATACTTGAAACAGAAATTATGAGGTAACGGTTCTACAGAGCAGCCTTCTCATCAGTTACCCCCACACTTGCCAAGATAAAATCTAGAAGCCCCCCCTGGTTACCTTCCAACAAAAAACATCATCCAACACAATAAACCAAAACCAATAAGCGTGAAGAGTCCAGCACTTGAATACCAAAAGAGTTTCCAGTTTAAAGTCATATAGTACTAAAACCTGTGAAGAGAAACCAATACTAGGGTTCAACTAAATTAAGAGAAGGGGTTGGAAACAGAAAATCTGGGGTAAGTGTTCTACAGAGCAGCATGCTCATCAGTTACCCCTACACTTGCCAAAATCAAATCTAGAAGCCCCACCCTTAGTAACCTTCTAACAAAAAAATTTTCCAGCAAAACAGATGCACAGAATCACCAAATCCCAAATTAAAGAATGTTCCATAGTTTATCCTCATTGCAGAGTCAATCCTCTTCACTTCTAGTGCCTCTTGGGTAAAGTCTGTTCACCTGATCAGCAGCCACTCTCTTCTTTAAGACTGCACCATCTAACTCCTCCAGAACATAAGAACCTCCAGACACCTGAGATCTGAATTTGTAAGGCCCATTCCATCTGTTAGCAAACATTTTTCCACACTGACTCTCCAAACTTCTATTATACACCAAAACTAAACAACCAGGTATCAAAGGATTCCTGAGTCTATGAGCCAACTTCTTGTCCCAGTATCTGACTGATTGATTTCTTATCTTCATCATACTAGAGTATACCTTCTCTTGATATTCCTCTCTACATTCCAACTGTTTAATCCTGGCACAGAGCAAGTCTTCTGTTGAGCACAAATAATCCCAATAAATTAAAAGATAAGAGACAGATTCTAAATCCACTGGTAGAACAGCTTTCTTCCCAAACATTAATTCATAAGAAGAATAGCCAGTTGACCTTTTCACAGTGACCCTCTCAGCAAATAACTCCAAGGGTAAATTATGCCACCACTTTTCAGCACTATCTGCACACATCTTCACCAAAGCATTCTTGATAACTTGATGGCCTCTTTCAACCATGCCTTCAGCTTCAGGTTAATTAGGTGTAGCCACTCTAACTTTAGAACTAGTACTTGCCAAAGTTTCTTTAAATTCAGCTCCAAACTCTGGCCCATCATCAACAGTCACCAAATTAATCAACACATATCTAAACACCCATTCCTTCTTCAAAATCTCTGCCACATTTTTGGCAGTCAAATAAACCAGAGGCACTGCCTTAACCCAACCAGAAAAATCATCCCTGGTAACAATCAAGTATTTATACCTTCCCTCTTTGATATGGACAGCATCCAGACTGACTCTTCCAAACACAGTTGATTCACAAGTAGCACAGCCAACCTCTTTATGTTTCAAGTGACTACTTCTTTGACATTCTTCACAAGATTGAAACCAACCCTGAACAGCCAACTTCATACCTGGCCAGCAAAATCTGTCTGCTACTCTTCTATAAGTCTCCCCAAAGCCTCTATGACCAAGGTCTTCATGCAAGACTTCAAAACCAACTCTTAACCCCTCTTGTGAGTCACCACTAATTGAGGATTTGGATTTCTCCTCCTCATCAACCTTCTTCCTGAGACATAGAATCCAGGACTCCTCTTCTTGATTGCCACCCAATATCATCATCACAGCTATCCAGCCCTTTCAAGGTTAAAAGATATTCAACCAATGTAAAATAAAGCCCAGTCTGACCCCAGGTTTCATCTTTAAAATTCAACAGCACAACATCCAAGGGTACAACCCTGTCATCAAAATCTTCAGTGTACACATGAGCCACTTGATCAGCCTAACAAGGACACCAATCCATAAATTTTGGTACATCCTTTTCCTTCAACTGAATCTTAAGAGAATCCAGTTCACTAACAAAAAAACCATTTTCCAATTTCAAGCCATCTCAAAAAACAGCCCCATCTTCATCAAAAAAAAAATCCTGATCACCAGAATTAAGATCAGAACCAGCCAGTTTAACCTCTTGGCGGAGGAGAGAACAATCTTCCAGTATAGCCTCATGGGGGAGGAGAGAAAAATCTTCAGCACCCTTTGCGCTGGCCCTAACCACTGGGACATCTTCATCAAAATCTTCAGAATCAGAATCTTCATCTATGCATGGTATCTTTGATAATCCATCAGGCATTGTAAAAGTTTTTCCAGGTTTGTGTACCAGTTCAAAAGAAAAATGCTGAATAAATGCCACCCACCTAGTCATTGGAGCATTTGGAAAACTAGGTGTGTTGATCATTTGAACCAGAAATTTTGCATCCACTTGCATCTCAAAATGCTGCCCCAACAAAACAGTTTGCAGCTTCTTCAAAATTTTTGCTACACCACACAATTCTAACTTAGGTTGAGAATATCAAGATTCAACCTGATTAAATAACACATAATCATACCTTACTGGCCTGAACCTCCAAGTTTTATCTTCATAAGAAAAAAAACACCAGCAACAATATAACTTTAGTCCACTTCCAGATAAATTTTTCCAGCTACCACACCATAATCTAACTTGCGAAGAATAATATCTTCACCTACCCTCTTTTTCAACTTCTGAAAAGCCTCTTCACACTGTTCAATCTATACCCACTCTGCATCTTTCCTGGTCAGCCACCTTAAAGGTGAATTCAAAAAAGAAGAATCTTTAATAAAAATTCTGACATACACACAAACCCCCGGAAATCACCTGACTTCAGTAGTATTTTTAGGCCTTGGCCATGACTGAATTCTATTAACCTTTTTCTTTGCCATAATCCTTCCCTCTTTACATACCAGATGTTCCAAAATTTCTAGAGCAGGAATACAAAAACAAACCTCTGACCCATAAATGGTCAACCCAGCCTCTTCAATCCTAAAAAGTACTCTCTCTAGAGTAATTGCATATTCCCAAACAAACCTCCTTATACCTGGATTTTCTTTCAGCACCTCATTCCCATAATCAGTGGAGGGTCCTTTGATTCCACCATCATCAATAAAAATACCAGCACAAGTAGGAACCTCATCCTGTAAAATCTAAGTCACTTGTGCTTGATATACTGCTACTGAATTAGTTGCTCCATAAGGAAACTTAGTGAGCTGAAATCTTCCCAAAGGAGTCTCAAAAGCTGTAAGTTTCCGTGAATCCGTGTGAAGTTCCCTTTAATCAAAACCACCCATAATATCACCCAAATTATAACACACCCTTCCAGAGAAATCTTCAACAAAATCCTCTGCACTTGGTGGCATACCAGCATCCTTGATAGTGACTCTATTCAAGGCTTTAAGATCATGAACAACCCTCATATTTCCGTTCTGCTTCTTTACACAGAAAACCGGACTTGATTAATCAGATTTTGATTGTTTGTATAAATCAGTCCTGACTCTTTCTCTAACAATCTCTACAAAATCATCCCTGATAGCATCTGGAATTGGAATATGTTTGAGTTTTCAAGATTTGGGACAAACCACAGGAATCAAGTAAGGTTCCCAATAAGAGTGTTTCAACACACCCCTTTCCTTTTCAACAAATCCCACTGCTTTCTCCCTCAGCACAATAACATGCAACAACAACTTCTTTTCCTCATCAGACAACCACCAATCAGGACCAAAATTAACAAATTTCAATCTTTCCACAGTCACTCTAGCTGTCTCTATAAAATCAGGATGATTCTTTACCAGAGGAGTACAGTACGGATCTCTTGACAAAAGAGGTCTCTTCAAAGGAGGATTCAAACCTAAAGGAATAGGCTCATTGACAGGCCTAATCTTATGGGCTACCTTCTTATATTTTTCAGCTCCACCTTCAACTTGAGGGATCTTCAGGACATCTTCACCACCAGAACTGGAACAAAAACCAAGGATTTCCCCATTGCTCAAATGTGTGGCCAAGGTAATGTTTTTGAAAGGTGTAGAAGAAACCCTAGAGCTGCACGATTGGGAGAACTTACTTTTATTCCCCAATCTCACCACTCCAAAACTTTTCCGCAATCCCACATCTTCATCCTCACTTCCATATTCTAAATCTTCAAATCTTGATTCATCATCTGAATCACATCTTCTATAATTGTGCATTTTATCTTCATGCTGGAAGCGCAAAAATTGATCTTGATGGTCTTCTTTCTTCAAAAATTTGTGCAGTTTAACCTCATTCTGGGGGTCCAAAAAATTGTTCTTGATGATCTTCACAAAAATAATTCTTGTCTTCTTTCTTGATTATCTTCAGTTATCTTAAAATTTTTATTTTCTTTTCTTGAGTTTTCTCTTATCCTACAATAATAACAAGTTGTTTCTCCAATGCTCACAGTAATGGCAAAGGTAATGTTTTTTAAAGTTGTAGAAGAAACCCTAGTGGTGCACAATTGGGAGGACTTACTTTTAGACCCCAATCTCACCACTCCACAGCTTTTCCACATATCTTTCAATAAAGATATATAACCAATCTTCTTATTTGAACTTGAATTAAAAATAATTGAGAATTTTGAGAGAGAACAGATACTTGATAAAAAACTTGAAAAATACTTGCAGAGAAGAGAAACATTAAAAAGAGAAAGTTGAAAATTCACTTGGAATATCTCCAAGGGAGCTGACCTACTACAAACTGGTATTTCCACATCTTGGGGAGAGGTTGGAGCACTAGGGTGATCAGCCCTCATAACTCTAAAAAAGACAGACTCCCACTAGAGCCTGATTCACACTCCATAAAACCAGAGGCAGCACCCACTTCTATTCTTCTCCTACAACAGTCCATGCTCTGGAACATTGAAGACCAACCAGGCCTTGTCTCCCAACCATCCTCTCCAGGAGATTATAACCTCATGTGAAGTCTCCTTTCATCTTCACCAGTCAACTCCAAACTGATTCCCAAATCAAATTGATAGCCAATTCTTTCTTGAAAATTCATCAGAAATGGCCCACCCAAAACAGCTTTTATTTCTCCTTTGGAAATATAAAAATGAACCTTCCCTGAGGCTCCACCAACATCTAACATCACAAACTCAGATTATACAACTGATTCAGTGACATGGCCACCAATACCTGTTTTGATGGGGAGGCCCAGATGAGTATCCTCAAACAAGTAAATCAGGTTAATCTGAGAACCTGTCTCCACCAATTCCCTTGCCTCCCTGCCATTCATAGTGACATTGACATTACCCACAGGTGCAGAAAAATGAGTTTCCAACCCCTCACCAAATTTTTCAGCAGAATCAAAAATGTATTCTACCTCCCCAGAAGAAACCCTTCTCCTTGTCAACAACTTTTTTCTGCCTATCTGCCGACCCAGGACTGATGGCATAGAACTCCCCATAAAGAATTGAAACCTGACCCTGATTCATCTTTTATAGGACATAGTCCATAATTTTAACTTGGATAGAAACTACTGGACTCTCAAAGTGAGCTCTTTGCTTCACTATCTTGGTCCTAGAAGATTCTTGTGGACCAGAACCACCAACAGATTTACCATCAACAGAAACCAAACCAGATCCCTCACCAGAGCCTCTAACTTTAGCAGGCTTTTGCAATGAAGCCAAAGTGACATACTCATCAGAGTAAGAATCAACATTCATAGGCATTGGCTCACCATTCATGTCCAATGCTCCAAAACTAGGGGTGCCCATATCTGCCATACCCTTCTGCATTTTATACAGCTCCTCTTTGCTGTACTTCTTCCTAGCTGCACTCAGCTTAGGATTTACCTTTAAATCTTTGGGCTTTGGTTGGGCCTTAGCACTAATCTTAGGCCTTCCCAAATTTCCTGCTTCCACATCATAAACACCAGCCAAACATTCCCCACTTGACTTTCCACCACAAGAATACAGCTCCAAACTACCAAAGGAAGATGTAAATGAGTCTCTATTAGCCTCCTTTCCCTTTCCCTTACCATCATCTCCACCTTTACCAGAAGAAGAAGCCTCATTAGGTAACTCTTCAAACCTTGGCCTCCTTGAGTTGACATTATGTCTCCTCTTCACCAAGTCCACTGGAGCCTGACCATCATTAGGCTTCACAAAAGAACCATCTGGGAGCTTAAACACTTTCCCATCAAATTCTACCTTCCCTTCAGAAACATCCCTATTCAGTGTCCAACAATCATTGGACTTGTGGCCCTTCCTGCTGCAATAAGAGCAGACCCAAGGATCACTCCTACCAACCCTCCTATCAAAATCTCTAGGCTGAGAAGGAGCCTTATTGGCCTTCTGAGCCTCCTGAACAAAAATATGTAGCTGTTTTGTCAGATCAGCCAACTGCTCCACTACTGGTTCAACCTCTTTAGGCTTCTCAGGCCCCTTTTCCTTTTTCACACTTTCCTTTTTCCTAGAATTCTCCACATCTTCAGCAAAAGCTTCACTGACCTTGCTAACATATTTGGTGCTAGCTTCCTGGAAAGAATTCACTGCCAAAAGTTTCAGATGACCCTCCACAAACTTATTAACCACAAAAAGAGCAGGAAAATTCTGATTCCCATTAGGAAAAATCTTTATCTTGTACTTACTTGCCAACTCTTTCAACACATCAATTCTGACATTCCTGGCCAAAGAAGACCAGATAATATCCCTTTCAGAGTCAGTACTCCCCAAATCCTGCATATTTACCAAATAATCCACCACTGGCTCCAACTGAACCAGAAACTTCCTATAAGTATGGAGGTTTTCCACCCCTCCATAAGATTGCCATTCACTTGCAATCATATTGAGATCCACCATAGAGTACCTAAATCCCCACCTGTCTGTCATCTGCAGACACAACTTTTTCCAATCCTTTCTCCTACAACCCTCCATAGCAGCCACTTCCATCACCAGAGCCCTGTCACCAATATAGAAGATGAATTGCTTCACCATGTCCAAGTGAGAAGCACCATCCACATTCCCAGAAGCCTCAAACAGCTCCAGAAACAAATTCACATCCTCCCCCATAAAGATAGGCCCCTTCCAGGACTTGATCCTGACAGAAGGCCTAACATATAAAGGAGGATTACCATCCTAAGCTGCATAAACAGTGCCACTACCACCACTAGAGAAAGAGGGTCTAGAAGCCATGGTCCAATAGACTCCACAAAACCAATCTCCAACCACAGAAGAGAGTCCAAAAGTAACAGAAAGTCCAAAAAGCTAACAAATCCTCACCCCACGTTGGGCACCAGAAATGGTGACAATCCTATAGTACTAGCTGTAGGCCTTGACCAAGAGAGTTGGAGTAAAACTGAAGAGAAAATCCCCTGTCTCTTTGAGAAATACCAGGTGAGATTTATTTGCTACAGCAAATTAGAGACTGTTACTATACCCTTTCCAATACACTACTTGACGGCTTTGTAAGTCAATACAGTAGCCAATTGCAGACCCCTAAGAACCAAAGAACCAGAAACCTGAAATGCAGAAAGATCCACACCAGAAAAACAAAACACTTTGCACTTGTTTCACAGAAAACAGCAATAATACTTGATGCAGGTTGTAAAGCTACACCAGATAAACCAGTTTTCAAAGTTGAGTTAAATGAAGAAATAACCTTGCAACAAACACAGCCAATTGTGGCCAAAAAAACAGTGAAAACTTAGTGAGAAACACTTATATAAATATCAGATGGTTGTATGATAATTAAGGTTTCCCCAATTTGTCTTTTTTCTTTCAGTATGTACACACAGACCACCAGCTAAAAATCCATGCACAGCAACAAATTTGGCGCTTTTGACAGCCAAATTGAATAAATACCCTCTAGAAACGCTTCCCAGCCTTCTATAACCATGGCAGGCGGCCCACCTAGAAGCGGAGGGACCTCTCTGAAACCAGAAAACCACCAAAACCTCCAACAAAGCCCAAAATACTTTGAAAAATCCAGCACCACTACTAAAACCCTTAAAACAGAAAATATTAAGCAATGACAACATTGGGACATTAAATATTAAGCCAAATTTGCTCTACTTAATGTTACTAAGCACTTAACCCTAAGACTTAAGGTTAGCGCATAAAACAGCTATCTTTTAGAAATGAAAAGTGAATAAATGACCCCTTAAAACTTGGAATTTAAAAAATATCATCAAGACATCAAATTAGAATAAAAACAGGGCCATACAATGGTAGTACCCACATACCCATAGTCCCAATATTCACTGAAAAAAACCAAAATAACACCTTAATCTTCAAAAACTGCACCAAACAGACTGACAAAGGCCTCTGCCAATGTTGGAAGACCACAAAATGACATGTCTATATACTTGTAACATTAACATCTACTCTTATAATATAACAATAAAAATATAAAAATCAAAATTTAACGGAAATATTCACTTGTTCTTACAAAACATAGTCAGAACCTTTATTCATGCTTCCACAAGCGCCAGCTTCTTCATCTGGAGAGTACCAAGTTGTATCACCACATTTTAGCTTTCCATACTCACAAAAATTTCTTGGGTCAATTGTTGCAGAGCCAACCAATATGTTTATAAAAAAATAGTTCTTAAAAATATTTTTTCCATCATTATGGTTAGAGATATTTTTCTTTTAAGAAATTCCTAATCCTAATAGTAGATGAGATATAATTTTTACAGCAAAAGGATATCCCAATGCTCTTTTAATTTTTAGCATACTAAGTATAAAGTTTTAGAAACTAATATTTGATTAGTAAAATATTTCAATATAATATCTTCAAGTGAAATGAAATTTAAATTAATCTATGGATTCTTATTACCAAGCTTTATAAATCAAAATGGTCTCTAAAAAATTTGAGCTGGAAAAATGCTGAATGAAAATTGAGAAAATAATTGGATTCCTATTGTCCAAATATATATTGAGAAAATATGATTTGACTATGTGAGATTTTATCACCTTCTGCTTGCGTTATTTTCATGATGTGAAGTAGTTGGCAAGTGTATATAAATCTGTAAGGTTTTTTTAATATTTATACTGCTTCTGCTCAGATTAAGGAAGAGGGCCGTTTTCTTAAACAGAGAAGCTACTACTTTAATTAAAAGTGCACGATTAAATCATTAGTCCAAATAATGAAAAAGAATTGAAGGTAGACCACCTAGGTGTCACAAAAAAATTTGATTAATTTTAATAGCTCAATATTCAAATGAATAATGAATGAATTATGTATCCTAAAATTAGATGTATAGTGAATTAGTAAGTCTTTAAATCACAAAAATTTATGTTTTCATATATTTATAACAGCTTTACCATGGTGATACCACATTTGAAAAAGAGATGCCCCAACTGTCAGCCTAAATATCCTTAGGACTGAGTATTTCTTATGCTTAAAATAAGATAACCTTAAGTAGATTAAGCTTATATCTTAAAAATAAGGTTAAAATAATAATATATATTATTTTATTATATATATATATAATTATTATTCTATTATATAATTTATAATAGTTTAAATAGCTTATCCATGGCCTAATAATACTTATTAAGGTGTTAATGGAGTCATAATATACTTATCTTAAGTGATATGAAGTAATTATTGACATACATAAGCTTATATGTATACATAAATCTCATATTCAGTGAAATATGCAGTATATTATGTATATTTAGGTATATAAGTGGGTTTTAGCCCCTTAATAGCCTATAACCTTTGTTTTTCTGCTTATTTTAGGTCATATGGACGAAATCAGTGGACTCACAACGCCTACAGAAGCATAGACACCTATATCAAGCGCATACACCCAGTTTGGACAACTAAAATTACTTCCTTGGATGGTTATTCACGGATTTATGGGTTGGAAATATGTTTTTGGGTTAATGTGGATGCTTGGGGATGTTATTGGGGGCTTGGACATTTTATTTGTCTCCTTTATATGCTTTTAGTTTCATTAAATCTCTTTTTGATCTTTTATTTTACCTGTTTCTTTATGGTATCCGCTTTTATCTGGGATTTCTATTTATGGTATGACTCTGTGTTATTATTAATAGTGATGGAGGGTCCTTACTGGAGGTCTGGGTGTTGAAACTGCTTGAAGTGGACGCCATGGGGAGGTGATGGGCCCTCACAGTGCTGTAATTGCCGGGGATAGCAGTGACATCATCTGGATTGAAGGTCTGTGCACTCCAGTGGATTTGGGTATAAGTAAGGAGGGATTTTGACGGTTTATTATCATCATTCAATTACTACACTTCAAATAAACATTACACTACAATTATTAACATTCAGAAATATATTATAAAGCCCTTATAAATTGATATTATCTTTATAATAGCTATAACTATATTTTATTCTTCTATTTTCCACCACTAGCACGCATTTAAATCCAAGTATTGTGAGTTTGATTTGAGTATAACTATTCTATTAGTCTTCCCCTGAGGTTTAATCACTAAATCATTTATTAATAAGTAGTAGGACCATAAAATAACACTATTATATCATACTTATATACTAGACAGTACTGACAATTGGGGGTCTTTCCTTATATTTTACTTATTATTTAGTATAAGCCTTGGGACGTGATTTTTACCTTAGTACAACTCAAAATTAACCAAATATTTGGGTCTGCTGCATATTAGTGGGTCATCATAACTCATTGATTGCGGAAAAGAATCCTTATAATAATTGTACTAATTTTTTATCATAAAAATTAGATATTTACAGTAGTAACTGTACCCAATATAAACCCAATTTCACTTGGTATTTGGACACCAATATAACACCCAATAAAATTGGTATTTGGCTAAAGCTTGGTAAGCTAATTATTCACCCTTATAGAGGTCTAGTCAAACTTATTATTATATTTTTAACAGATTTTTTCGAATTTTTCTTATATTTTATTTAAAATAAATAAAGATATAAATTCAGGGTAAGCTCCATTGCTTTTTTATTAGTAATATAATTACTAATATCTTTTGTCTACTAATTCCAAAGAGTTTTTTCCTTTTGTAGACGTAAAATATTGTTATTCTGAACAATATGAGTGCTCCTCAGGATAGTGTAAGTGAACAGCCTGCTTATAATACCAGGTCTAAAACTAATAAAAACTTTCCAGGACATCACCATGGAGGGACAACAGTACCCCCAGCCAGAAAGCATGAGTATAGAGGAAAAGGACGCCCTCTTAAAAAAGATAACTATCAAAAAGACGTCTCCTCCTCTTCAGGATCAACTGTCCCACCTGGCCAAACAGGTTCTGAAGCTAGAGGAATCAAAATCTCTCATGTTCAAAGAAGTAGAGCAGTTGCAAAACAATTGCAAGGTAGGATTTCAGCAGATGAATCAGGCAATGGCAGAATTAAAGGGAGGCCAGCCCAGTCAATCAAATCAGCAACCCCCTACCCAAGGAGGGTCCACTCACTCCCAGGAGAAAATCCTGGTAGACAAATGGAAATGGGACTGGTTTCACCAACAGTGGACAAGCCACAGTTGCAACAGGGATCCACCCCCTCATCTGACTTCCTCAGCTCACCCTTACAAGGGAAAAAAGCGCCAAAAATCAGGCCTGGCAACCATCCCTTGGTAAGTAACTTACCCTCTCAGATTAGACATAATACTGATAATTACAATATAGGTAATTCTATTGATGTTAAATCTGTACAAAAAATAGAGGAGGATTTAAGAAATTTGGGTTTTAGAGTAGATACACCTGACTTGTCTTTTATCCATAATAACAGTACTATATACAATGATAATACAGTTAATCCTCAGTTGCAACCACCTACTAGTGAGATGAGAAGTTCACGGGAGAGTGAGAGAATTGAAAAGGAGGACATGGAATATTTTAACAATAATCCAACTGTCCATAGAATTGTTTCAGCATTGTGGAATAGAATGACTGATTGTGAGGAACAGACAGTTAAGCTCACTAGTGATACAATTTCATCCTTAACATTGAACATTTCTCAATTAGCAACACGTAATAAAGAATTAGAGAAAGAACATTTGTCTCTAACTCTTAAATATGATTCATTGAGTAATAAATATAATGACCTTTCAAACAAATTTTGTGAGTTAGAAAAATTATATGAAACACACTTATTAAAATCTGAATCAAGAACAAAGTTATATTTTGCACAGACAAATCAAAGTGTCTCTGAGTTGCTACAAAGATTAACTAAAGTTGAGATTGAAACTGCCAATCTACTAATGAACCAGGATAATCATAAGTATAATCAATATAATAATAATCCTTTCATTGGAAAAAGTGAATCTCATTCCTTCCCTATACCACCACAATTGAAACCATCTGGTGGTAGTCTCAAATCTGAAAATGTAAGTCACAAATCCGTGCAGGAAGAAATACAAGACCATTTATCAAAAGTAAATGAGTTATTGAATTTACCTAAGATTAGTGAGATAAAATCCAATCAGAAGAACTGGCCTAAGATAGATCAGTACCCAACTTATGATGGGGAAGCCAGCTCTGATTGGCAACATTTTATTCAAAGAATTGAAAACTTGAAATTCTCATATAAGTTACCAGATGAAGAGATAACATCAAAATTAATTTCTTTATTTAAGGATGTTGCTTTATTATGGTTTGAAGCTGTCTTAAGTGAGGGTAGAGACTACTCTTGGGCTGAATGGAAACAACTTATTGAAAAACAATTTGGAGGTTCTAAATTCAGGCTTACTCAGCAGAGACTGTATGAGAAGACTAGGTATAATCCGTTGAATGGTGACAAACCTATGGTATTTTTAATGAATTTAAACAAAATATTAAAAGCCATTGAGCCTCATATGGATTTTAACTTATGGAAAGATAAGATAATATACAAATTACCTATATCTGTCAGAGACATTGTTGTAGCTAGAACATTAAATGTTACTGAATATTCTGACTTTATTAATATTTGCAATGAAATATTATTAAACCATAAGTATGAATCAAGGTATTCCACTTATAAACAAAATATTGAACCTGTAAAATCTCAGAATTCAAAAACACTTCAGGAGAAGCAGAAAAAACCTACTGCACCTGTAGTACCTAAAAAGTATGAAACAAATACTTGTTATAAGTGTAACAAACCTTGGTTAAAAGGTCACAAATGTGAGAAAAACATAAATATTGTTGAAAATCAACGTGAATCTGAAACTGAAACTGAAAAAAGTAAAGAATCAAGTGATTATGACAGCAATATCTCATATAGTGATGAAAATGAAGTCTGTATGTTAGAAGATGATTTGTCCATCTTTGAAAATCCAATATTAAATATGGACTCAAATGAATCTTTAATGAATTTTGAGGATGCTGAAATCATTAAGGATATACAAGCTGATAACTTTAAAATGACACCTATCACGGTTCCAGCTATCATTTCTGGTGAAAATGTTAATATAGTATTGGACACAGGAGCTGCTGGTTCAGTTGTTTCCACTAATACATTACAGAAAATTGATAGTGAATATAAGTTTAAGCTTGAACCACTTCAGAATAAAAATTGGAGAGGTTTTGGATCAGTACTACACCCCATTGGTAAATACAAAGCTGCTGTTTTCTTTAAACACCAACATGGTTATGTAAGGGTAACTTGTGACTTTGTAGTAATGGATAATACAAATTGTAGTAACTGTTTTATCATTGGAAATGATATTCTGACTAAATTTGGTGTAAAATTAGACCCTGCTAATAATAATTTTACAATTGGCATGAATGGTAAAAGGAAATTTAAAATAAATTCTTTTAACACAGTCTTACACATTGAGTCAGTAACAAATTCCCCGTCTAAAGGAAGAGAATCCAATGAGATGGAACTTCTGGAAACAGAAATTTCAAAAGCATCATTTGGCACTCAGATAAGTGAAACTGAGAAAGATAATATTTTGGAATTAATTAAAGCTTTTCCAATGGCTTTTGCACATGGTACAAATGAACTTGGCCTTGTAAAAGATCATGAAATGAAAATTAGTTTAACCTGTGACATGGATAATATTCCTGCTAGTCTTAAAAAGAAACCATATCCTGCTTCACCAATGAAGAGGAAAGACATAGAGGATAATATTAAGATGTTATTAAAGATGAACATTCTTGAGAAGGTTGAAACTACACCAAAATATTGTGTAATATCACCAGTGCTGATTTCTTATGAACAAGATAAAGCAAGACTGTGCGGTGATTATAGAGCATTAAATACATTTACAGTAGATGATATTTACCCCTTGCCAAGGATTGCCTCTATACATGCTACCCTTAAAGGTGCTAAATATATAAGTTGCCTAGATGGAAATAAAGGGTACCATCAAATTCCTGTTGAAAAGAATTCACAGAACTTTTTGTTGATAACAACACACATGGGAATTTATAAGTATGTCAGAATGCCATTTGGACCAAAGAATGCTCCATCAGTATTTCAAAAGTTAATGGATATAACATTCCATAATGAAATGATTGAGGGATGGTTAATGGTATACATTGATGACATCATAGTGTTCTCTAAAACTTTTGATGAACACTTAATCCATTTAAGGAAAGTATTTCAGAAAATGGATGAAATAAAAATGACCCTTGCATTGAAAAAATGTAAATTTGGGTTTGAATCTTTAAAAGTGCTTGGTCATATTGTATCTGGCTTACAAATATGTGTAGACCAAAATAAAGTGGCTGCAATAAAGAATATTGGCATTCCTCAAAATGTGAAGGATGTACAATCTTTTCTTGGAATGTGTGGTTATTATAGACAATATATAAAAAACTACCAATCAATTGCTGCACCACTGACCACACTGATAAAGAAATCAGAAGCTTTCATTTGGAATAATGAAAGACAACAAGCTTTTAATAAGTTGAAAGAATGTTTAATGACAGCTCCTATCTTGGGATTACCAGATTTCCAATTACCTTTTGTATTATATACAGATGCAAGTTTTATTGGACTGGGTGCTGCTTTGCATCAAAAACAACTTATTGAAAGTAAAATGTCAGAAGTAGTAATCTGCTATATTTCACGTACTCTGAGAAGTAGTGAATTAAAATATGGTGCTACTCAACTTGAATGTTTGGCAATAGTATGGGCTCTAGAAAAGCTACATTATTACCTTGAAGACCAAAAATTTGAGTTAATAACTGACTGTAGTGCAGTTAAATCACTCTTAAACATGAAAACTCCTAATAGACACATGTTTAGATGGCAATTAGCTGTACAAGAATACAGAGGACGGATGACTATTACACATAGAGCAGGAACCTTGCACTCTAATGTAGATCTGTTATCTAGAGTACCTCTGCCTAATAATGATGATAATCCTGCTTATGTTCCTGAATCAGAGATTATTAACATTTATGGCATTTATATTGTAGATCTTGAGGATGAATTTATGCAATCAATTCTTGATAATTATAATTCAGATCCTGACTTAAGTAAATTAACTACAATATTAAATGATCCATCTAATGCTTCAATGAATGTTTTAATAAAAACATTACCAGATAAGTATAAAGAGGCATTAGAGAAAGGAAAATTTTCCATTGAGGATGGTTTTATATATTACAGGAAAAAATTAAGTAATGTAATTGTAATTCCCCCTTCAATGAAGGAGTTAATGTTAAGTATATGTCATGATGATATATTAGCAGGTCATTTTGACTACCATAAAACATTAACCAGAGTAAAAAACACAGCTTGGTGGATTAACATGTCTGAGGATGTTCAGAAATATGTTGAAACATGTGATTCTTGTCAAAAATCTAAAAGATTAACAGGAAAAAGAGCTGGTTTATTACAACAAATTGAGCAACCAAAAGCTCCATGGGAAATCATTAACATGGACTTTGTAACAGGTTTGCCAAAAGCAGGGCATAAGAGTTATAACTCCTGCTGGGTAATTGTAGATAGATTTACAAAGATGTGTAAATTTATTCCTACCCACAAAGAGGTTTCTGCAAAGGACTTAGCTTTTTTATGGTGGACACAAATGTTAAATACAGCAGGTTTCCCCAAAGCAATAGTTTCTGACAGAGATCCTAAATTTACTTCTGAGTTCTGGACGTCACTTATGGATGTTTCAGGGTGTCAATTAAAACTTTCTACAGCACACCACCCACAAACTGATGGGCTAGCAGAAAGAATGATACAAACCTTAGAAGATATGATAAGAAGATACTGTGCTTTTGGTCTTAATTTTAAAGACAATGACAAATTCACGCATGATTGGGTAACCCTTATCCCAGGTTTAGAATTTGCATATAATAGTACAGTACATTCTGTCACTGGCAAAAAGCCATTTGAGTTATGGTTGGGTTATGTACCTAATACCCCTGCTAAAACTCTTAATAAGTTACCTAGATTGGATATTCATCCAGGTACTAAATCTTTTCTTCAGATGCAAGAATTATGCAGAAAACATGCTCAAGAATGTATAAATAAGGCTTTTGAGTATGAAAAGAAAAGATGGGATAAAGCCCATAAAGAACAAATGTTCAAAGAGGGTGATGAAGTCCTTATTTCAACGCTACATTTCAATTTAAATGGTAATGTTAAATTGAAGGATCCATTCATTGGACCATTTGTAGTTAAAAAGATGGTTGGTAATAATGCTGTTGAGGTTATTCTATATGCACCTTATGATAGAAAACATCCAGTATTTCCTATTTCTCTTATAAAACCATACCATTCTAATGATACTGCTCTCTTTCCAAGAAGATCAGGAAGGCATAAACAGCAACCTGAAGAAATAGTGGAAAAAGCAGAAATTGAAAAGATACTCAAAAAGAGACACCTTACAAAAGAAAAGGGAGTTGAGTATCTACTAAGATTTAAAAATAAATCAAGTGAATATGACCAGTGGATTCCAGAAAATGAAATCTCTGATCTTAAAAATCTCTTGAAAAAATTTAAATCTAAATAATACTGTTCATTCAGTATATGTATTATAAAAATTATTTTTTATTTTATTATTTCATTCCTTAAGATTAATTAAAATGTCTTAACATTTTTTTTTGTTTTTTTTGGGGTGAGGGAGTGTCAGCCTAAATATCCTTAGGACTGAGTATTTCTTATGCTTAAAATAAGATAACCTTAAGTAGATTAAGCTTATATCTTAAAAATAAGGTTAAAATAATAATATATATTATTTTATTATATATATATATAATTATTATTCTATTATATAATTTATAATAGTTTAAATAGCTTATCCATGGCCTAATAATACTTATTAAGGTGTTAATGGAGTCATAATATACTTATCTTAAGTGATATGAAGTAATTATTGACATACATAAGCTTATATGTATACATAAATCTCATATTCAGTGAAATATGCAGTATATTATGTATATTTAGGTATATAAGTGGGTTTTAGCCCCTTAATAGCCTATAACCTTTGTTTTTCTGCTTATTTTAGGTCATATGGACGAAATCAGTGGACTCACAACGCCTACAGAAGCATAGACACCTATATCAAGCGCATACACCCAGTTTGGACAACTAAAATTACTTCCTTGGATGGTTATTCACGGATTTATGGGTTGGAAATATGTTTTTGGGTTAATGTGGATGCTTGGGGATGTTATTGGGGGCTTGGACATTTTATTTGTTTCCTTTATATGCTTTTAGTTTCATTAAATCTCTTTTTGATCTTTTATTTTACCTGTTTCTTTATGGTATCCGCTTTTATCTGGGATTTCTATTTATGGTATGACTCTGTGTTATTATTAATAGTGATGGAGGGTCCTTACTGGAGGTCTGGGTGTTGAAACTGCTTGAAGTGGACGCCATGGGGAGGTGATGGGCCCTCACAGTGCTGTAATTGCCGGGGATAGCAGTGACATCATCTGGATTGAAGGTCTGTGCACTCCAGTGGATTTGGGTATAAGTAAGGAGGGATTTTGACGGTTTATTATCATCATTCAATTACTACACTTCAAATAAACATTACACTACAATTATTAACATTCAGAAATATATTATAAAGCCCTTATAAATTGATATTATCTTTATAATAGCTATAACTATATTTTATTCTTCTATTTTCCACCACTAGCACGCATTTAAATCCAAGTATTGTGAGTTTGATTTGAGTATAACTATTCTATTAGTCTTCCCCTGAGGTTTAATCACTAAATCATTTATTAATAAGTAGTAGGACCATAAAATAACACTATTATATCATACTTATATACTAGACAGTACTGACACCAACTTTCCTCTAAGGAGACCCAGGAACCATCCCTAAAGTTCTGTCCAACTCACGCAGCTTCCCAAGTGATCTGACATAAGGTAGCCAAAAGATATATTCCACTTTGCTCTACTCTCCCCCTGCCCAACTATCTGGTCGCTGCTGTCATGGCTGTAGTTGCTTAGAAATTTACCCTCAATTTTTCACTTCACTATGAGTTATGCCAATTGGTTGTATTTGACTATCAGACACTGGCTTTTTAAGAATTTTTTTAGTTCCTTTGTCTATGATCCTCACACATCTCTTGCAATTTACCCTTTTTGATTATTATATACATGTCATATTTTAATCTATGATTTGATTTTTCAAACTCAATTTCAGTCACAGGCAGAGGGGAAGTATCTAGTTGTGTGGTTCCTAAATTACTCTTCTGACTGTTGTTGAACTCTATAAACTTATATAATTATATATATATTACATACATTTGAATTTCCTGAGAAAATTTGAACCCAATAAAATTTTCCTTTTTAATATAATGCTTGGTATATCAAAACTAGGTTAGGAGATATGTTCTTTGGAGTTGCCTGTTGCCCATTCCCTAATGAATTTGTCAATTAATTCATCAGTTTTTTGTTTTCTTTTGTTTTTTCCTTTTTTTTTATAAAAAAAATAAACTATCTCTGATTTGGGAGTGTTAAAATTGAAAATAAATTCAATTAAACTAAGTGAAGTGGGTTTCAAAACTAAATCAGCCTTTGCAAACCAAGACTTAAATTTTACAAATAAGTGACATATTTCCAAAAGTGAGTGTTATGAAGTTGAACTCAACTTTTCCTGGATCTACTAATAAAGAGGGGGGGGTATCAAAGTTAGATTAAATTATCATCCTTTAGTTATAATAGATTTCTGAGCTCTACCACCACAATTAATAATAATAATAATAGCAATAATAGGCAGGTTATAAGTCCACATCCTATTTTTGATACAGATACAACCTACAATACAATTTATTTTGTTTGATACACTCTTATGCCACCAAATGAAATCATTTAATTACTACTAATCACATATTATATCATATGCAATAATATGTACACTTGTTCAAACCCTGTGCAAGGTATCATTCTTCCCTTGCTCTCACTCCTGCTTTTGCTCTTGCTCTTGCTCTCACTCTATTTCTTGCCCTAGTTTTTGAGTTTTTTTTTCTAAGACTGATTTTTTCTTCTCGAGTATCTATATTTTAAAAGCTAAAATGAATGTATAGTTTTTGTTTATTCTTAGTTTATAATGTAATTTAGTTGATTAATTTTCTGTCTTTTAACAAAATAATAAATCTATTGTAATTAAATTGCAATGAGATTTTAAAGCAGCAGCATTATCAGCTGCACTGTCAACCTGGATATCTCCAGGACTGAGTAAAAAGTACTTATAAGTTATGTTAAACAGATGGACTACACATGGGAACAATAAATTAGAGTACACAAATAGTATACATAAGTAAAATTATGATAATATAAGAAATATGCCATTATAACACCTTATATACACACATATATCCACCTTTTATAAGTATTATGTACTTAATTTTAAGTTTAAATATGTTAGGGTAATCTTAATAACCTTAAATATAAGGCTAAATAATTTTTAAGTAGAGTTAAAGTTGTTGTTTTCATTGTTTTATGTAAAAAATAAGAAATGCACTATAAATCACTTAAAAGTTGACTATATGCACTATAATTTGAATGATATTAAAAATGCACCTTGACAGATCAATTTGTTTTAATTAGGAATATTGATTTGGCTACTCAAATGCATAAAAAAACACTTTTCAAATTTGGTGTTTTTTATGCCAGAAATGGCTTCTGTGTACTGGCCACATACTGCTTGCATTTTTCCCATGTGAATAGCCTCATTTTTAGCAAATTTAGCTTTTTCACACTATAATTACCCCACATTCTACACCCACTGTGGGGAAACACGCTAAAATAGGCAAGAGGCACTTATTGAGTGTCCTAGCTTAGTTGCAAATGCATTGACCCTCTTTATATGCACTAATTTCATTAATAACCTAAATCTTGGCGCTTTATTTCACTACCACACTTAAATTGGAATTAATTAGTCAAGGATTTACCTGTGCAAGGGCCTTCCAAGGACTTCATGTAGTTACCCCACATCTCACCCCCTTTTTTGGTTTTCTAAGTGGTTTCTCAGTTAATATTGGGTATTTTTGAATGGGGATTTCATGTGGTATAATGTCAGGATGAGCCCCAACATTTCTACTGTTAGTCACTCTTATTATTTTGTAATTATTACTCTTAATTTTCCCTTTTTAGTCTTTTATTTTAATGTATCATATGCATATACTCTCTTTTTTTCTTATTCTTTAATTTTGATGGATTATCCCTATTACTACAGGATTTTTGGCAGGTGATATCATTCTAATTATGTTATGCATCACTCTGAATGTTTTTGGACATGTCTATTAGCTGGAATGAGGCGTCATTAACTGTGTATAGATCTGGTAAATCAAGGGATTCATTGGCGAAGTTATTTTGTATAAAAGGAGGGGGTTTTTGGTCTTGTTTTCTACATTATTTATCATTACAATCAAATATATAACCAATACAATTACAATACATATCAATAGAACTTATAAAGTCTTTGAATAGTATCTGAATTATTAAATCTATTTTTTCTACCAACAATAAGATTGTAAGCAACATATATAATTAGTGAAATTTATATTACTGAAACCCTTATCTTGAGTTATATTTAAATACTTATTGGATTTGTACTACAGTATTCATATAGGACTGTTAAAATCTTCTAGAAAGTGACCATTCAAGCTAGTTCACTTCTTTGTACTTGGCCTCAACCTGAAAATTGGGGACCTTCTCTCAAGAATTCTGTTGGTTATCTTCTGATAAGTAAAAATTCAAAAAGAGCCTAAGAGTAAATAAAATCCCTATAGAAATATTTGGATAATTACAACAGGTTGGGGTCACCTATATAGTGATTTCAGAAAAAGAAGCCCTGTTATATAATAAAATTGTGATATTGAATCAACAATTTTACCACTAATTTAACATAAAATTGTTATTAGTTGGAGTCTGTCAATAGACCAATTATATTTGTGATCTTTGCAGATAAGAAACCAGTTAGCAAAAACTGATTAATTGTTTTCTTTTAAAAGGACTCTTAATCCTTTTTATTGGTTTTTAAAATTCATTTAATATTTAGAAAGAATCTTACTAACAGATTTTCTTTTCTAAATATATAAAAACATGGCTACATCTTGTAGACTAGTTAAATCAAGTGACCACATAAAAGCATCTTTGACTTTTGGAACTTATAAATTCACTTAATACCTACAAGTAAGCAATAAAATTGTCTTCAGTGGTATTGATAAATACTGATAAAACTCCTTTTGAAGTTTTAAGATCTCAAATTTCAATTTTTTGATTTAAATTCCACGTAAAAATGTGTGACAAAAATGATATTGTGAGTAATAAGGTAAAAACATATGGCTTAAGACCTAGAGCTGAAAGACCTGTTACAGGAAATTCAAATGGAGGGCCAGGACTCTCTCATAAACAGCAACACTCCACAAATGTCTCTGGAGGAAAGATAAAAGCTTTTAAAACAGGTATCAATAAAGAAAACAAGAAATACCTTACAAGAACAAATTCACTCCATATCAACTCTACTGAACACCTTAACTGTAAGAGTAAACAAAATAGTTTACCAGATAAAAAATCTGGAGAAAAGAGCAGCTCAAGGTTTCATAGAAGTCAATCAAGCTCTAGTAGAAATAAAGGCTCAACCATCAACAGTGGTGCCCAACAATTCCACAGCAACACCTCCAGCCCAAGAGGAAGACCAGAAGATTAAAGTGAGCAAATGGAAGTGGGACTGGTATGCCCAAAACTACAACAACTCTCAACAGCAGGGCTCCAGCAGTCACCCTTACAGGGGAAAGCCAAGGAGAGGTAGGGGAAATGGGAGAAGACCTTGGTAAGTCATCCATCTTATCAGGATCAATCATATAATCCTAACAATGAATTACTTATAGGTAATGAGATTGATAAGGAATTACTGGATATAATTGATAAGGATTTAAAAAATTATTCATTTGAAAACAACATGTTAAATTTTTCTTTAAATAATGACAATGTACATAGTTTTATTGATCACCAGGATAAGGCTATAAAAATGGAACCAAATGAAACAAATATTGAACCTGATGATGAGTCTTCTGAATTGGACACAGAAAAAATTGATTATTTTCTAAAAGAAAATCCAATGAAATCAAAAATAATTAGCAAATTATTATTAAGAATTGAAAAATTGGAAGAATTCTCTAGAGATTCAAACAATAATACAGAAAGTGTATTATTAAACCTCACACAATCATTGAGTACAACAGCAAATAGGATAAAAATTATTGAAAACTCAAATAATGAATTAACCAATGAAAATAAAAGATTAAACTATGGGATTAAAAATTTAGAAAATAAATTGGAACACTCTCAGAATATTATGGCTACCATAGAGGGAGGTGTAAAATTGTCTTTTTCAAATGTTAATGATACCTTAACTCATGAACCTGTAATAAAAGATAGGTTACAAAGAGTAGAAATTGAATTAGCCAACAGTTTGAAAAATACTGATAAAGTAAAAGATAATACCTCTTACATGGAAAGAGTACCAGTTTTTATGAAACACTCAGATGATAAACAAATGATTGAACATGAACATAGTGTCATGGGCTCTGAGAATATAAAGTCAGTAAAGGATGAAATAAATGATCATCTTTCTAAATTAAGTGAGTTACTCAATATTCCTCAGATTAGGGAAGCAAAAACTAACCAAAAAACTGGACTAAGTTAGATCAGTACCCTTCTTTTGATGGGGATTCAAAGTCTGATTGGCAAAAATTCATTCAGAGAATCGATAACTTAAAATTTTCATACAAATTACCTGATGAAGAAATTACATCGAAATTGATATCTTTATTTACAGATGTGGACTTGTTATGGTTTGAATCTGTATTGAGTGAGGGAATTAACTACTCCTAGAATGAATGGAAGGCACTAATTGAAAGGCAATTTAGTGGCCCAAAATTTAGAATCACTCAACAAAGGTTGTATGAAAAATCTATATATAATCCAAATGATGGAGAAAAACCCATGGCATTTTTAATGAATTTAATAAAAATCATGAAAGCCATGGATCCAAAAATGGATTATGATGAGTGGAAAGAAAAAATAATATATAAATTGCCTATATCAGCCAGAGACATTATTGTAGCTAGAACTGAAACTATCAGAGGTACTTCTGGATTTATTAATGTATGCAATGAAATATTATTGAAACACAAACATGAAACCAGGTATAATAATTACAAACAGAGTGGTGAGGTAGTAAAACCTACTACAAATAAGTTACCAGTGGAGAAGAAAAAACCTTCAGCTCCCCTTGTCCCTAAAAGACAAGAAAATAACACTTGTTAAAAATGTAATGAACCTTGGGCCAAAGGTCACACTTGTAAGAAAAGAATAAATTTTATTGAAAACTCACAAGATTCTGAACCAAGAAATCATGAAGATGAGAGCCTGGAATCCAGTGAGGATTGTAAAAGTAACATTTCTTACAGTGATGATGAAAATGAGATATATGTATTAGAACAGGATATTATGTTCCTGAATGATGCTATACCTCAGACAGATACATCTTTAACTTCCATTGAAGAAGTAGAAATTATTAAAGATGTATCTCATGATACTTACAAAATAACACCTATCAGAGCACCTGTTATTATATGTGGAAAAGAAACAAATGCCATTCTTGACACTGGGGCTGCAGGTAGTGTAGCTTCTATTACCATATTAATAAAACTTGATAGTAAGTATAAAGAAAAACTAGAACCTGTACAGACAAAGAACTGGAGGGGTTTTGGTTCAGTATTAAATTAATTGGAAAATACAAAACTGATGTATTCTTTAAATATAATAATGAATATGTAAGAGCAGTGTGTGAATTTGTGGTAATGGATAATAATAGTTGTAGTGATTGGTTTATTATTGGCACTGACTTAATGACCAAATTTGGCATTAAACTATATCCTGAAAACAGTTGCTTCTCTATAGGCTTAAATGGGAAAAGAAAATTCAAGATTTGTCCTGAAAATTCAATTTATTCCATTTCTCCTAAAGAAGAACAACTGCAAGGTGAAAGAACCACCTCTGAAGTGGTAGAATTAGAAAATGAAATTTAAAAAGCATCTTTCAGTCCTCAACTCTCAAAAATTGAAGAAAACTATATTTTGAGTTTGATAAAATCTTATTCTATTGCATTTGCTCATGTTTCAAATGAACTAAGATTAGTCAAAGACCATGAGATGAAAATATCTTTAAGTTTTGATTTGGATAATATTCCTGGCAGCTTGAAAAAGAAACCTTACCCAGCTTTGCCTGCAAAAAGGAAAGACATTGAAGACAACATTAAAATTTTGTTAGAAATGGGTATTGTTGAAAAAGTGGACACAACACCAAAGTATGGTGTCATTTCACCAGTTTTAATCTCTTATGAAAAAGTTTAGGCAATATTATGTGGTGATTATAGAGCTCTGAATACATTCACTGTAGATGATATTTACCCTCTACCAAGGATAGCTTCTATCCATGCTACCTAACAAGGTGCAAAATATATTTCCTGTCTGGATAGAAAAAAAGGTTACCATCAGATTCCTGTGGAAAAGAATTCTCAGAATTACTTACTAATAACTACACACATGGGAATATATAAATATGTGAGACTGCCTTTTGGCCCAAAGAATGCACCTTCAGTCTTCCAAAAATTGATGGATAGTATTTTTCATCAGGAAATGGTTGAAGGATGGCTTTTGGTTTATATTGATGACATCATAGTGTTTTCAAAAACTTATGATGAAAATTTATATCACCAGAAAGGAGTATTTCAAAAGATGGATGAAATGAATATGATAATCGCATTAAAGAAATGTAAGTTTGGATTTCAATCCTTGAAAGTACTTGGACATGTTGTATCTGGATTACAAATTTGTGTTGACCAGAAAAAAGTGGAAGCAATTAAAAACATTGGTATACCTAAGAATTTAAAAGATGTTCAAATTTTTTTGGGTATGTGTGGATATTATAGACAGTATATAAAAAACTACCAATCCATTGCAGCCCCTTTAACAACTTTAATCAGGAAAAATGAGGCTTTCATTTGGAATAATGAAAGACAATACACATTTAATAAATTGAAGGAATGTTTAATGTCAGCTCAAAGATTGGGATGTCCATATTTTAACCTACCTTTTATCTTGTACACTGATGCAAGCTTCACAGGGTTAGGTGCTGCTTTACAGCAGAAACAGATAATAAATGGAAAATTATCTGAAGTAGTTATCTTTTATATATCCAAAACCTTAAGAAAGACAGAATTAAGGTATGGTACCACCCAGCTGGAATGCTTAGCCATTGTGTGGGCCTTGGAGAAACTTCATTACTATCTTGAGGACCAGAAGTTTGAATTAATAACAGATTGCAGTGCAGTAAAATCATTACTAAAAATGAAAACACCAAATAGGCACATGTTTAGATGTCAAATAGCTTTACAAGAGTACAGAGGAAGAATGACAATCACTCACAGAGCAGGAACATTTCATTCTATGTGGATTTATTATCCAGAAGCCCTTTTCCAAATGATACTGACAACCCAGATTATGTACCTGAAAATGAGGTTATACATATATTTGGAATTTATATAGTGGATTTAGAGGAAGAGTTTATGCAAACTATAATGGAAAATTATTCATCTGATAAAGACTTGTCTAAATTATCTACCTTTTTAAATGATCCAACTAATTCCTCTATGAGTGCATTAATTAGAACCTTACCTCCAAAGTATAAAAATGCGTTGGAAAAAGGTAAACTGACAATTGAAGATGGATATATATATTACAGTAAAAAGCTAATTAATGTAATAGTTATACCACCTTCTATGAAAGAGTTAATGTTGAGTACTTGTCATGATGACATCTTAGCTAGTCATTTTGATTCTAACAAAACATTAACCAGAGTCAAAAATAAAGCCTGGTGGATAAACATGAGAGAAGATTTACAAAAATACATTGAGAAATGTGACACTTGTCAGAAATCTAAAAGATTGACTGGTAAGAGAGCTGGGTTGTTACAACAAATAGAGCAGCTAAAAGCTCCATGGGAAATTATAAACATGGATTTTGTCACTGGCTTTCCATTAGCAGGAAAAGAAAGTTTCAATTCTTGATGGGTAATTGTGGATAGATTAACAAAAATGTGTAAATCTATCCCTACCCATAAAGAGGTATCTGAAAAGGACTTGGCATTAATATGGTAAGCTCAAATGATGAATACTTTTGGGCTTCCTAAAGCCATAGTTTCTGATAGAGACCCTAAATTTACTTCAGAGTTCTGGACATCTTTGATGGAAGTATCAGGTTTTCAATTGAAATTGTCTATAGCACACCACCCACAAACTGATGGACTAGCTGAAAGAATGATACAAACTCTTGAAGACATGATCAGAAGATATTTACCTTTGGATTAAAATACAAAGACAATGAGAAATTCACACACAATTGGGTAAAATTAATTCCTGGCCTTGAATTTCCTTATAATAGCACAACTCATTCTGTAACAGAGAAAAAACAATTTGAACTCTTGCTGGGATATGTACCAAATACCCCAGTAAATCATTTGAATAAATTACCAAGGCTAGATATAAACCCTGGTACTAAATCCTTTATTTATATGCAACAAATATGTAGAAAGCATGCAGAAGAATGCATCAAAAAAGCATTTGAATATGAAAAGAATAGGTGGGATAAATCTCATAAAGAATTTGAATTCAAAAAAGGAGATGAAGTGCTAATTTCAACACTACATTTTAACTTACAAGGTAATATTAAATTAAAGGACCCCTTGGTAGGACCTTTTGTGGTAAGCAGAATGGTTGGTAATAATGCTGTGGAAGTCAAATTATATGCCCCATGTAATAGGAAACATCCAGTTTTTCCTATCTCATTATTGAAACCTTACCATGCAAATGATCCTGACTTATTTCCTAAAAGAAGGGGAAGGCCTACAAAGCAACCTCAAGAAATTGTGGAAAAAGCAGAGATTGAAAAAATATACAAGAAAAGAATCCTTACTAAAGAAAAAGGAACTGAGTATTTGTTTAGATTTAAGGGGAAATCAAAAAAATTTGATAAGAGGATACCTGAAAAAGAAATTTCAAATCTATTCACCCTTCTTAAAAAATTTAAACAGAAATAAATTTCTGTTCAACCAGCTAAGGGGTTAAAAAACAGTACTCATAATATTTTATTACATTTTATTTCTTTAAAGAATTAATCTATAATGCTACAGAATTTTCTGAATACCTGAAAAATATCAAATAAATAAGAAAAATGTATAACTTATAATTTTATTTATTTATTTTTTTGGGTGGGCATGTGTAAGCCTAGATATCTCCAGGAATGAGTAAACCGTACTTATAGGTTATGTTAAACACATGGACTACACATGGGAGCAATAAATTAGAGTACACAAATAATATACATAAGTAAAATTATGATAATATAAGAAATATGCCATTATAACACCTTATATACACACAAAAATCCACCTTTTATAAGTGTTATGTACTTAATATTTAGTTGTAATATGTTATGATAATCTTAAGAACCTTAAATATAAGGCTAGATAATTTTTAAGTAGACTTAAAGCTGTTCTTTTCATTGTTTTATGTAGAAAATAAGAAATGCGCTTAAAGTCACTTAAAAGTTGACTATATGAACTATAATTTTAATGATATTTAAAATGCGTCTTGACATATCAATTTCTCTTAATTAGGACTACTGATTTGGCTACTCAAATGTATAAAAATAACACTTTTCAAATTTGGTTTTTTTTATGCCAGAAATGACTTCTGTGTACTGGCATCATACTGCCTGCATTTTTCCTATGTGAATAGCTTCATTTTGAGCAAAGTTAGCTTTTTCACACTATAATTACCCCACATTCTATGCCCACTGTGGGGAAACACGCTAAAATAGGCAAGAGGTGCTTATTTAGTGTCCTAGCTTAGTTGCAAATGCATTGACCCTCTTTATATGCACTAATTTCATTAATAACCTCAATCTTGGCACTTTATTTTACCACCACACTTAAATTGGCCTAAACTAGTCAAGGATTTACCCGTGAAAGCACCTGCAAAGGACTGCATGTAGTTACCCCACATCTCACACCCTTTTTTGGGTTTCTAAGTGGTTTCTCAGTCAATACTGGGTATTTTTGAATGAGGATTTCATGTGGTATAATGTCAGGATGAGCCCCAAAATTTCTACAGTTAATCCCCCTTATGATTGAGTAATTATTACTGTTAATTTTCCCTTTTTAGTCTTATATTTTAATTTATCATACGCATATACTCTCTTTTTTGCTTATTCTTTAATTTTGATGGATTATCCCTATTACTACAGGATTTTTGGCAGGTGATATCATTCTAATTATGTTATGCATCACTCTGTATGTTTTTGGAAATGTCTATTAGCTGGAATGAGGCGTCATTAACTGTGTATAAGGCTGGTAAATTAAGAGGTTCATTGGGGAAGTTATTGTGTATAAAAGGAGGGGGTTTCTGGTCTTGTTTTCTACATTCTTTATCATTACAATCAAATATATAACCAATACAATTAAAATACATATCAATAGAACTTATAAAGTCTTTGAATAGTATCTGAATTATTAAATCTTTTTTTCTACCAACTATAAGATTGTAAGCCACATATATAATTAGTTAGATTTATATTACTGAGGCCCTTATATTGAGTTATATTTTAATACTTATTGGATTTGTACTACAGTATTCATATAGGACCATTAAAATCTTCTAGACACTGACCATTCAAGCTAGTTCATGTCTTTGTACTTGACCTCAGCCTGACAGATTTCTTGAGAGAATGTGTTAAAGCTAATAAATCTATTGAGGAAATTAAACGCTTAATGAAAATGTATGATAACTAGTTTTTTTTATTTCATCTACAAATTTTTCTTGATAGAATGCATTAAAGCCAATTATCAATCCTTGGAACACAATCCTCACTGAGATTTGAAACATTTTATTGCAACAATTTAAAGTATTTGTTTTATTGGTTAAATTAATTTTGTTTTATTTCTTTTTGGTGATAATTTCATATGTGCTGACTTTTTAAAGGTCTTTATTCTAGATGATTTTTTTTTTGCAAAAATTTGAAAAACTCATACATTTTTTCTTCTTTACATTCAAATCATTAAATTTACTTTTCTAAATTTAGCTAAGTCAACAAAGCTCTATATCTGTCTTAAAAATTTGGCAATATCCTCTCAATGCGTGGGTATCACCAAAATTTTTCTAAGTCATCAATTTCACATGTCAGATTTGAAAAATTGTCAATACCTTCCCCTTCATTTTATTGAAGTAAGGGGTGGTCATCACTAAAATTTAATATAATTCTTTAAATTAATAAATAAATAAATAAGATATCTCAAATTTACTAGTTTTAAAGTAATGACTATTCCTCAAGCTAAGATGCAGAACAAGTCTAGAAACTAAGTTTGGGACTTTAAACAGGTATAGACAAGATAAATCCCATGAAAAAATTTAATGTTATCATTATTACCTTTTATACAATACAAGGTCTTTGGCCCATTACTTTAGTTTAGAAAATTGAAATATAAGATTTAATTATTAAAAATTTATGAAAGAATAAAAAATCTTTGATGACTTTACTAATCCCCATACTTTTTAGATCTACTTAAAGTTTTATTAAATTTATAACTTTTACCTTCTTTTTTTACCTTTTTGATTTGTTGAATTAGTTTTTGACTAATTTGGAAGGAGCAGCCAAAATGAGTAAAGTCGTGACAAGATTCCAAACCAGGGGGAGCTTTTTTTGTTTGGTAATTAACCTTAGAAGAGTTCCAATTTTTTTCAATCATACCATTTCCCAAACCAAAATCAATCATGTACTGATGGTCTGGAAAATATAAGCCATGTCCTTTGATTTTAGCTGGAGATGGTATTGGTTGTCCAGTTATCAGATTAATATAAGAGAAAATCCCCAAAGTAGGATAATTGGCATCATTCTTATTGGTATGAATCTTGTTATGAAAACCAGAATTATTAATTATAACATTAGATAATAATAGATAACCACTGCTAATCTCTTCCCACTAAAATTCACACCAATTTGAAATCTTAACTTTGGTTGCAAGTTCATGATTGGATTCAAAGGCTTTGTCAAAGAGTTTTTTGAGTTGAAAAGCCAGAAAAGATTAAAATGACGGTAAGGAGTCCCATAATCAAAAATCATTTTTTTCCCACTTTAAATAAATTAATAAGTAGCAAATAGATGCCTATAGAATTAAATTGAGTGAAAAATATTAAGAATGAAATCAAAAATTTTTTTTGACTTACCAAGAGAATAACCTTTAATAAATCCTGGTCTCCATCCAAAACCAATCATGATACCACCCAACAAATTCTAATTTTTAATTGGTAATCAAACTAATGCCATTTGATACAGTATAGAGATGAGATCAGATAGTTGATTTAAGGCTTCTCCTTTACTCCATCAAATGAATGATTTTCATAAATAATTTGAGGTTTAAAGGTATTACTGATTACTACCTTAACTTCATCACCTCCTAATTTTGTTATATATTTGATATCTTCTGTTAACTTCCTGAGATATTTATCTTTTTTATTGACTTAAGTTTTGAAGTACTTGATGTTTGATATATGGCCAAATAGAAGATCCAAGTGATTTTTCTTTTTTAAATATCTTTTACATTGATAAGATCAATCATAATTTTTTATTGTTATAGGTTTTGAAGAAGATTGAAAAGAATTTGAAATCAAAGAAGATGATAAATAAGATAAAGATGAAGATACACTACACAATATAGGTGGTGGACTTACTAGCAAGTCCTCAACCTGAACTCAGATGGAACTCAGACTGAACTCATACTGAACCCATACTGAACTCTACTTGAACACCCATCTAAAACTGTTCTTCTGAGTGGTGTTCATCCCTCATTGTATGGTTCCTTTATCAATAGCTCAATGTGTGTTCAATTTGTGGTGAGTTTATGTCCAAGGTTGTGGACTTCCTAGCAAGTCCTCCCCCCGTATTGTGTGGTGATAGATGTATAAGGCTTGAATCAGAAGAAATAGACTTTTTTTTTCTGAATTTTTTTTCAATGAATTTTCCTTTTTTGACAATTTTTCTGAATTTTTTTTGATGATTGAAATGAAGTTGAAATCAAAGAAGATGATAAAGAAGATAATGATGAAGATGGAGGTGTAAGGCTTGAATCAGAATAAACAGACATTTTTTTTCTGAAACTTTTTTTTACTGGTCAAAAAAATGTCAAATATTTATAAAAAAAATTAAAAACTCACACAATTTAAATTAAAGAACCATAAAGATTTTTTTCGAGAGGTTCTTTTAGTCTAGAAGGTTTTAATTGAGGTTCAAAGGTGGTGATAGGTGGATTTTTGGAGATTTCAAAGTCAAGGTATGTATGGAAGAATCTTTTATTAATTACTCAATGTAAAAGGTAAAATTTAGAATTATTATTATAACTAATGGATTAGAATTATGCTCTTTTAAATACCAAAACAATAGTTAGTAGTAATAAATATGTTATTGGATAGTAATTAATAAAATTTTATGTTAATAAAAGGATTATCTAAAACAACTAAAACGGGAGGCCTTAGATAGGCAAAAGAGAGAGAAAGCACAGAGCTAAAATCCTATATACAGGAGTATGAGAGAAAAAAGAAAATTCCAGAATATAATATTTCAAATATTAAGATTGTACTATAAAGAATGTATTAAAATAATGTATTTACTGTATATGCCAAAATTAATTGATTTATTTCAATTTTTCTGTAAATGTCACTTTTAAATAAGTAATTTGAATTTTTTTATATATTTATTTTATTTTAATATAAATTTTTATTTCTTTAACTTCTCATTGAGCACGGTGTTAAGAAATAAAAAAATATAAGGCACATTAATATTAATTTTAAATATTTACTAAATTTACTTATTGAAATTAGTTTATTTATTGCAAGTTATTTTAAAGTAAATATACTATAATTAAAAAAATAAGAAATAAAAAAGGTGCGTCTGCATCCCAGTAAATAATTATTTATTTTACTGGGTGGGTCAAGCAGCCTGGCTGACAATTTTCATCAAATAATGAATAAGAATAATTATTAATTTAATTAAAATTGATGAGTTTTTTTGGTTAATTCTGGACAAAAAAATAAAAAAATAAAAAATATTAAATATTAATAAAACTTTTCTTTAAATTTTTTGACTGCACCCTCATTGGTCCTTGTAAAAACTTTCTATTATTTTTTTCATTACTCTCTCTTTAGTCCCCTTTCTACCCTTGAAAAAATTCTCCAAAGCCCATTCCAAACTCCTTCCAAACACCCCAAATCCTCACCAAACACCCCCAAAACACCACCCAAACCCTCTCCAAAATCCCCACAAAACCTCACCAAACCACTCCAAAACACCACCCCAAACCCTCTCCAAAACCCCATCAATCCCCCCCTCAATTCCCACCTACACATGCTTCAAACCTCCCCCAACCCTCTTCAAAACCCCTCCTGAAACCCCCCTCCTCCCTATTCATTTATTAACAAACTATTGTTAACAATTTTTTGCTAGTTAATGAAAGATTGATAACAATCATTCATTAACTAATTGAATCATTAGCAATTAGATTAGTTAATGAAAAATTGTTATCAATCAATTGTTAACTAACAAATGATTGAGAAAAATTGAGAACAATTGTTTTTTAACTAACAACCAATTGTTAAATAATAAACAATTTTTATCAATTATTCATTAGTAAGTAATTAGTCAGGATCAGTTAAGGGGGATTTGGAGGGGGTAAGTGTTAGGATTTGGTTGAGAGGTGGAGAGGAGTAACACTAGGGGTGCTATGCATTGGGAAGAGGCAGAAGAGTGTATACTGCATAAGGGGGGTTTTATGGGGAAAGCGCTGTGGAGCACTCCTCATCAGACAACTTTTTTAGTAATCTAGTCACTCTTTTCCCTCACTGTTGGTAGCCCCAACATAGTCGGTCTAGTTAGTCTGACTGCTAAACATTCTTTCCACTGGCATATGCTCTGTCATTATGCCAATCACCCTTTAACATTTTGAAACACAAAAATTTTAATTTTTTTTCATACTCTTCAAATGTTCAACTTGTGTGCTTAATTCACTTGGTTTGGTGTTTTTTTTTCATATTCATTTTTTTTTTTGAATTTACAGTGAATATCTCTTTTTTGGATGTCTGATTTGTTTTCATTCACCAGCTCAACATGAAACACCACGTGCAAACAGCCAATGTATCCACCGCTACGTCATCGCAACATAGCGGAAAGGTATTTCAAAAGCTGGCCCGCTACGTCGGCTAATTGTTTCTCACAGTATCCAGGCATTCCTCCCCCCAAAAAAGTGAGATCCTGGTCACCTGACACAGTACATTGGATCATTGGATATGCAATATATTTTGCTCGTGGCTGCCCTCCACTGTGAGTGTGTAAGATTACCCTTGCATTCTCCTGCTGTTAAGGTTAGTGTTAGATTGCTATCACTATTTCATTGCCTAAAGGTTAGCATTAGGCTAACCATTACTTTTTTTGATCATACTTTAAGTCAGTGCTATTGCTCTGGTATCTGGTTAAAGTGAAATTGGCCAAATGAAGCAAAAATAGATAGGTGATATTGGAAGCATCCAAAAAGGTAGAGCCTTTAACGCCTCACCCTCTGTTTTGCTCAAGTTTTAGTAAAAGTTTTTAAAAAAATTATTTCAAATTAAATTTAATGTCTTTTATAGTCAAAGATGGGTTTGGGCGCTGTTTGCTAAATAAAATGACTAGGTAGCTAAAATAACAAAAAAATATAAAAATATAAAATGAAAAATAATATTTTATGATAGAAGAAAATAGGGAAGAGCTGGATGAAAAAAAAAAGCTCAACAGTCAGATTTGAAGTAGAGAAAGTTGAGGTTGAAAAAAATATAATGAAAAAATGAAAAGCTTACAGAATAAACCATGAGTGGGTAGCTAGATAAAAAAAAAGGAAAAACAGAAAACAAAAAAAAACAATAGTCAGTTTTGAGGAAAACAAGAGTGAGGAGAATTTTAAGAATAGAGAAAATGAAAAAGAAAAACTTACATTTATGGCCAGGACCAACAAAATGGAAGAGAGGAAATTGAAGACAAGAGTGGGGAAAGGGGGCAAGAGGAGACTGGTTGGGGCACTGATTGCATATCCAATGATCTGATGCACTGCATCAGGTGACCAGGATCTCACTTATTGGGGGGGAGGAATGCCTGGATACTGTGAGAAAAAATTAGCCGACATAGCGGGCCAGCTTTTGAAATACCTTTCCACTACGTCGCGCTGACGTAGCAGTGGATACTTTGGCTGTTTGCACATGGTGAAAGTGCATATTTTCTGAAATTGCATAATTTTTCATTGTTTCTTTTTTTCATTCATCCCTCATATCCATTTCTTCCTCTCCTCAAAAATTCCTCAAAAAATTTGGTTTCACATATTTTTTCTTATCTCATCTCTCCAGGTAAGTCATTTTATTTAATTCTTTTAATTTTTTGTTTGCTAATCATAAGTTTTTTTTTTTTTTTGTAAATGGTTCTTTTTGTGGTTTTCAAGGTTAAATTAACTCTTTTTTTTGCTCTTTCTCCCCCTTTTTTCTCTTTTTTTTACTCTTCATCATCCCCTCTTTATCCCTTCTTGGCCTAGTCATTATCCTACTTTTCCCCCCTCCTTGGTGTCCTCATTCCCACCTTTCCCTTCTCTTTGTCTGCCTCTTACCCCCCTTTCATTCCTCCTTGGATGCCTCAAACCCCCCTTTTCCTCCCCCTATTACTCCCTCAGACCCCCCCTACACCCGCTTCAAACCTCCCCTATTACCCCATCAAATCACCCCCTCAAACCACCAGCTACACCTGCTTCAAACCTCTCCTATAACCCCCTTGAACCCCCTCAAACCACCCCTACACCTGCTTCAAAACCCCCTATATAGTCCCCTCATATCCCCCCCTCAAATCCCCCTACACCCACTTCAAACCCCCCCATATAACCCCCTTTTACCCCCCTCCAAATCCCCCCTTACCTGATCCTGCCTAATTACTTATTAATGAACAATTGATAACAATTTTTTATTATTTAACAATTGGTTTTTAGTTAAAAAACAATTTTTCTCAACTTTTCTCAATCATTTGTTAGTTAACAATTGATTGATAACAATTTCTCATTAACTAATCTAATTGCTAATTATTCATTTAGTTAATGAATGATTGTTGTCAATCTTTCATTAACTAACAAAAAATTGTTAACAATCATTTGTTAATAAATGAATAGGGAGGAGGGGGGTTTCAGGGGGGTTTTTGAAGAGGGTTGGGGGAGGATTGACGCATGTGTAGGTGGGAATTGAGGGGGGGATTGATGGGGTTTTGGAGAGGGTTTGGGGTGGTGTTTTGGAGTGGTTTGGTGAGGTTTTGTGGGGATTTTGGAGAGGGTTTGGTAGGTATTTTGGGGGTGTTTGGTGAGGATTTGGGGTGTTTGGAAGGAGTTTGGAATGGGATTTGGAGAATTTTTTCAAGGGGAGAAAGGGATTAAAGAGGGAGTAATGAAAAAAATAATAGAAAATTTTTACAAGGACCAATGAGGGTGCAATCAAAAAATTTAAAGAAAAGTTTTATTAATATTTAATTTTTTTTATTTTTTTGTTTTTTTGTCCAGAATTAACCAAAAAAACTCAACAATTTTAATTAAATTAATAATTATTCTTATTTATCATTTAATGAAAATTGTCAGCCAGGCTGCTAGACTTACCCAGTAAAATCATTAATTATTTACTGGGATGAAGACACACCTTTTATATTTCTTATTTTTTTTAATTATAGTATATTTACTTAAAATAACTTGTAATAAATAAACTAATTACAATAAGTAAATTTAGTAAATATTTAAAATTAATATTAATGTGCCTTATATTCTTTTTATTTCTTAACACTGTCCTCAATGACAGGTTAAAGGAAAGAAAAATTTATATTAAAATAAAATAAATATATAAGAAAATTCAAATTACTTATTTATAAGTGACATTCACAGAAAAATTGAAATAAATCAATTAATTTTGGCATATACAGTAAATACATAATTTTAATACATTCTTTATAGAACAATCTTAATATTTGAAATATTATATTCTGTAATTTTCTTTTTTCTCTCATACTCCTGTATATAGGATTTTAGCTCCGTGGTTTCTCTCTCTTTTGCCTATATAAGGCCTCCCCTTTTGGTTGTTTTAGATAATCCTTTTATTTACACAAAATTTTATTAATTACTATCCAATAACATATTTATTAATACTAACTGTTGTTTTAGTATTTACAAGAGCATAATTCTAATCCATTAGTTTAATAATAATTCTAAATTTTACCTTTTACATTGAGTAATTAATAAAAGATTCTTCCATACATACCTTGACTTTGAAGTCTCCAAAAATCCACCTATCACCACCTTTAAACCTCAATTAAAACCTTCTAGACTAAAAGAACCTCTCGAAAAAAATCTTTATGGTTCTTTAATTTAAATTGTGCGAGTTTTTAATTTTTTTTAAAAAAAAATTGACATTTTTTTGACCAGTAAAAAAAATTTTCAGAAAAAAAATGTCTGTTTATTCTGATTCAAGCCTTCCACTTCCATCTTCATCATTATCTTCTTTATCATCTTCTTTGATTTCAACTTCATTTAAATCATCAAAAAAAAATTCAGAAAAATGGTTAAAAAATGAAAATTCATTGAAAACAATTTCAGAAAAAAAAAAGTCTATTTCTTCTGATTCAAGCCTAATACATCTATCACCACACAATATGGGGGGAGGACTTGCTAGCAAGTCTGCAAACTTGGACCCAAACTCACCACAAATTGAACACACATTGAGCTATTGATAAAGGAACCATACAATGAGGGATGAACACCACTCAGCCGAACAGTTTTAGATGGGTGTTCAAGTAGAGTTCAGTATGGGTTTAGTATGGGTTCAGTCTGAGTTCCATCTGAGTTCAGGTTGAGGACTTGCTAGTAAGTCCACCACCTATATTGTGTAGTGTATCTTCATCTTTATCTTATTTATCATCTTCTTTGATTTCAAATTATTTTCAATCTTCTTCAAAACCTTTAACAATAAAAAATTATGATTGATCTTATCAATGTAAAAGATATTCAAAAAAGAAAAATCACTTAAAAATGACACAAAAACTGTCAAGGTACGCTTTTAGTCTAGAAGTTTTGGTACGAAGTTCTACAAGGATTTATAAGGTTTAAATGGATTCTCAACAAGTTTGTACGTATTTCTTAATTCAAAGATGATTGTTTTACTCAATAAAAAGAGGTAGGATTAAAATATTTATATAATTTATAAATTAGAATTACACTATTGTAAATACTAATGATATAGAGTATAATAATAAGTTTTTATTGGTTATTGTTGTAATAAAATGGTTTGGTAAGATAGAATGATTAAAAGACAACAAAAAGAGAGGCCTTTTATAGGCAAAGGAGAGACAAAGCACGGAAATCAAATTCTAAAAACAGTAGGGAAAAAGAGAGAAAAAGAACATTCCAGAAAGAGTATTTCAAATAATAAAGTTATTCCAAAAAGAAGGCGTCAAAAAGATGTATTTACAGAGTATGTCAGAAATACATCAATATTTTTAATATTTACTGTAAATGTCAATTCCAAATAAGAAATTTGATTTATTTGTATATATTTAATATTATTTGAATATTTAAATCTTATTTTATCTTTGTATTTTATTTTTTTAAATATAAAGTTTTTATTTTTCCCAACCTGTCAATTGAGCACGGTGTTAGGGAAAATATAAGGGACAAAATTATAATTATAATTTTACTTATTTATTTAATTAATTAATTTAATTTTAACATTCTGTAACTAGTTAATTTATAACTAATGTTAATGTAACTAAATGATAATTAAATAATAATTAAAAAAAGATGATAAGGTGCGGCTTCATCCAGTAAATAATTCCTTATTTCACTGGGTAAGTCCAGTAGCCTGGCTGACACTCCCTTACTCTAAAAAAAATAATAATAAAAATGCTATGATTTTCTCTTCTTATACTTTTTTAGTAGAGTAGGAAGATTAGATATCTCCTTCCCAGGTATCCAAGAATCATATTCAGATGATTTATTCTTGAATCTCAATAAGTATTCTGTACCTTTCTCAGCAGTGACTATTCTGTCATTTAATATTTTTTCAATTTCTGCTGTCTCAGTGATTTCATTTGGGGTTTTCTTTGGTCTACCCCTCCTTCTTGGAAATAAATCACTATTGGATGTGTAAGGTTTCAAAAGAGATATTGGAAAAACAGGATGTTTTCTGTCATATGGGGAATACAGAATAACTTCAACTGCATTATCTCCAATCATTCTTCTGACAACAAAAGGACCAACAAATGGATCTTTTAATTTGTTATTACCTTGTAAGTTGAAGTGGACTGTAGAAATCAACACTTCATCACACTTTTTAAAAGTGTATTCTTTATGGGATTTGTCCCATCTTTTCTTCTCATATTCAAATGATTTTTCAATACATTTTTGAGCATGATTTCTGCATAGTTGTTGCATTTGAAGAAAAGATTTTACACCAGGATGTATATCCATTTTAGGTATTTTGTTATTGAGAATTTGGGCAGGAGTATTAGGAACATATCCAAGCCAGAGCTCAAAAGGTTTTCTTTGAGTAACAGAATGAACAGTGCTATTATAAGCAAATTCTAACCCAGGAAGTAAGGTAACCCAATCATGAGTGAATCTGTCATTATCTCTATACTCAAGGCCAAAGGCACAATATCTTCTTATCATGTCCTCTAAAGTCTGAATCATTCTTTCAGCTAAACCATCAGTCTGAGGGTGATGGGCAGTAGAAAGTTTCAGATCACAACCACAAACATCCATCAGAGACATCCAAAATTCAGAAGTAAATTTAGGGTCTCTGTCAGAGATTATGGCTTTAGGAAAAACAGAAGTATTAAACATATGAGACCACCATAAGAAAGCTAATTCTTTAGTGGAAACATCCTTGTGGGTAGGGATAAATTTACACAATTTTGTGAATCTGTCCACAATAACCCAACAAGAGTTATAACTGTCTTTACCAGCAATAGGTAATCCTGTTACAAAGTCCATGTTTATTATTTGCCATGGAGCATCAGGAGGTTCAATATGTTGCATTAATCCTGCTCTTTTACCAGTTAATCTTTTTGATTTTTGGCATGAATCACAGGATTCAACATATAATTTTGTGTCCTCAGACATATTAGCCCACCAAGCAGTGTTCTTAATTCTGATCATTGTTTTTTCAAGATCAAAATGTCCAGCTAATATGTCATCATGACAAATTTTCAAGATGATTTCATTCATAGAAGGAGGAATAACAATAACATTACTCAACTTTCTTCTATAATATAGATATCCTTCATCAATTGAAAATTTTCCTTTTTCCAAACCTTTTTGGTACTTTGGTGGAAGGGTTTTAATTAATGCTTGTATTGAAGCATTCTTTGGATCATTTAATATGGTGCATAACTTTTTCAAGTCAGTGTCCTTATCATATGATTCCAGAATAAGCTGTAATAGCTCTTCCTCCATATCAACCACATATATCCCATGGATATGGATAATTTCATCCTCAGGATCATAAGCAGGATTTGAGTCATCATTTGTTAAGGGTAACCTTGATAACATATCCACATTTGAGTGACCAATACCAGCTCTGTGAATAATTGTCATTCTCCCTCTGTATTCTTGAACAGCCAGTTGCCATCTAAACATATGTCTATTAGGTGTTTTCAAGTTTAATAGGGATTTAACTGCACTGCAGTCAGTGACAAGTTCAAATTTCTGGTCATCTAGGTAATACTGAAGCTTTTCCAGAGCCCATACTACAGCTAAACACTCTAATTGAGTAGCACCATATTTCAATTCACTATTTCTCAATGTTCTTGAAATATAACAAATTACTACCTCTGAAACTTTATCATTTATCACTTGTTTTTGATGGAGGGCAGCACCAAGACCAATAAAACTGGCATCAGTGTACAAAACAAATGGTTGATCAAAGTCAGGTAAAGCAAGAATTGGAGCTGACATCAAACAGTGTTTCATAGTGTCAAAGGCTCTTTGTCTTTCACTATTCCAGACAAAAGCAACATCCTTTCTAGTTAATTGGGTAAGGGGTAAAGCTATGACTTGGTAATTTTTAATATACTGTCTATAGTATCCACACATTCCCAAAAAACTTTGGAGCTCTCTCACTGTTGTAGGAGCTTTCACCTGTTGTATGGCTGCCACTTTGTTCTGGTCAACACATATCTGTAAGCCTGAAACAACATGACCAAGAACTTTTAAAGAATGGAAAGCAAATTTACATTTCTTCAAAGCAAGTGTCATATTTATTTCATCCATTTTCTGGAATACTTTACACAGGTGTTTAAGATGGTCCTCAAATGTTTTTGAGAATATAATGATATCATCAATATAGACCATCAGCCAACCTTCAATTATCTCTTGATGGAATGTGTTATCCATTACTTTTTGGAAAACAGAAGGGGCATTTTTAGGGCCAAATGGCATCCTAATATACTTATAAATACCCATATGAGTGGCAATCATCAGAAAGTTCTGAGAATTTTTCTCAACAGGTACCTGGTGATATCCCTTATTACCATCCAAACAGCTGATATATTTAGCACCCTGTAAAGTAGCATGTATAGAGCTGATTCTAGGTAAAGGATAGATATCATCAACAGTATAAGTATTTAGTGCTCTATAATCACCACATAACCTGGCTTTATCTTTCTCATAAGAAATTAGGACAGGTGAGATAACACAATATTTAGGTGTTTCAACTACCTTTTCAATAATATTCATTTTTAAAAGGGTACAGATATTATCTTCAATATCATTTCTCTTTGTGGGAGAAGCAGGATAAGGCTTCTTCTTTAAACTAGGTGGTATATCAGTTAATGGGCAAGACAATGAAAGTTTCATTTCCTCCTTAACTAATCCCAGTTCATGTGACCCATGAGCAAAGGCCATAGGAAAAGATTTTATCAAGTTAATGATGGAATCTTTATCCTCACCAGAAAGTTGTTCTCCAAAAGAGGCATTGTCAATTTCAGACATAAGGGCATGCATTTCCTTTGTAGATCTTCCTTTATATTGAACCACAGAATTACATGTGTTCAATTCTGGTTTTAATAATTTTTTAGGGGAGGAAATTTTAAATTTTCTCTTCCCATTCAACCCCATTGTGAAACATTGGTTTGAAGGATCCAATTTTATGCCATACTTGGTTAAAATATCATTCCCTACAATAAACCAATTGCTCAAGTTATCATTTTTCATGACAACAAAATCACAAATAGCTCTTACAAAACCATGGTTATATTTAAAAAACACTGTGGCTTTGTATTTACCAATGGGGGACAAAACAGAGCCATACCCTCTCCAATTTTCAGAAATGATAGGCAACAGTTTAGATTTATAGTCTTGATCTACTGAAGCAAGTGCTCTTTCAGATACTACACTTCCTCCAGCTCCAGAATCCAGGACAACTTCAATGCTGGTTCCATTGATCAAGACTGGTGCCTTAAGAGGGGCAATAATAATTGAGTTATCCTCAATGTTCTTTATGATCTCAGCATCCACAACTGTAGATAAATCATTATAATCCATGTCAATAGTATTTAAATAATGAATATCCTCTTCCAGCATCAAGATTTCTTGTTGAGATTCATATGAAATATTGCTGGCACAATCACTTGATGTATCATCCAGTGCCACTGTGTCATCAGCATGCTCCTCTGTGTGTTCTACAAGATTTATCTTCCTGTCACAAACATGGTCTTTCTGCCAAGGCTTTTTGCACTTGAAGCAAGTGTTTGTTGCATATTTCTTTGGTGCAACAGGGGCAGAAGGTTTACCAACCTTTTCCTGAGGTTTTTGTTGGTAAGTGGAGGGTTTCTCCAAAGGGGTCCTAGGAATGAATCTTTTTGCATCATACTTATTGTTTAGAAGTATCTCATTGCAAGTATTAATGAAAGAAGAGGGTTCTTTGGAGAACTCAGTCCTAGCCACAATCAAGTCTCTCAGAGACATTGGTAATTTATAGAGGATCCTGTCCTTCCATAAATCAAACTCCATATTTGGGTCCGTTGCCCTTAAGATTTTGACAAGTTTCATTAAAAACTCAATAGGTTTATCAGTAGAAGAGCTATATCTAGTTTCCTCATACTGCCTTTGTTGAGCCATTCTGAACTTGGAGCCACCAAATTGTGCTTTAATTAATTTCTTCCAATCCTCCCATGAGTAGTCATTCCCATCCAGGAGGACAGATTCATACCACATCAGGGCAACATTAGTGAACAAAGAAATTAATTTGGACACAATTTCCTCATCTGGGAGTTTGTAAGAATTTTTTAAGTTATCAATTCTGCAAATAAATTGTTGCCAATCAGAGGAAGAATCACCATCAAATGTTGGGTACTGGTCAAGTTTTGGCCAATTCTTTTGATTTGAAGGAGTCTCCTTAGTACTAGCTTGTTTCTGAGTAAGAAGCAGCTGTAATTTCTCTAATTGTGCTGAAATCTCATTGTTTAATTCTGTTGCAGATCCTGGTGCATCATCAGTTTTTGATGGAAACTCAGTGTTATCAACAGGTATTTCTGGATCAATTTTTATTTTAGATGAACTAGCCACAGGTACTGGTTGAGCATCCTGCACTATATGTTCTTTCACAGAATTGTCAGAATATTTTTGGTCATTTAACAATGAGTTCAATGTTTCTTCAATGGTTGTTAGTCTTGTTTTCATTCTTGGAAGACTAGATAAACTTTCATTGACAGTTGCAAAAGATAATTGGTTTTTATGTTGAAAAGATGACAAATGGTCACTCAATCTTTTCAGATTTATCTTATCTATTTCTACCTCCTGGAAACAGGCAGATACAGTATCTTTTAGTTTAGACAAATCATTTTTTATATTTTGCCATAAAGCAATTTTCTTTTCATGGGTTGCTTTGTAATGAGACAATTCATCAGAGACTCTCTGTGCTTCACTTTTTAATGCTTGATAACCCTGATCAGTTAACAAACTATTATATCTCTGAGTCAATTGCATATTGTTCATTATATGATTTTGCTTGGCAATAATATCTCTCAAGTGCTCATCATTAATTCTTGCTACATCTGGAGTGTTTCTCAATAAGGAAACTGAGTAACTTTCCAGGCTCTCATAGAACTCAGGGTCAAGAGTTTCATCAATCACAGCCATATCAGGATTAATCATTGAGGTAGCAATTAAAAGTAATGGATTGGATACATGAGATAACTGTCTACTATTCCCAGCCTCTATAGGTCTCAAGGTTTCATCCTGCCTTCCAGATTTACCTGAAGGAACATAGTCAGCCACAAGAAAAGGCACTTGAGAATCAATAGAGGGACGTACCAGGGTTTGCTGGGTATCACCATATTGGGTTTCCTTCTTCTTTTGCCTCCTTGATAAGGGTGGGGAGGAGTGGGGTTTGCCTGGGTGGGCCTTGATGGACCTACCTGAGGTAATTGATGCTGATTTTGAGCTAAGTAGTCCCACTGTGTGTTGAGCCAGTCCCACTTCCACTTGGACACTTCTACCATCTCTTGGGATTGGGGAGCCAATTGTTGTTGATCCCTGGGAGGAAGAGGTTTCCTTTTCTCTTGGAGAGAAGTATTTTTTCTTTTCTCCCATTCTTCCAAGGCATCTACCCTTACCTTTAGTTTTAAGCTGTCTGTCTTTAACTCCTTTATGTGGGTTGACAGATTCTTTATCTGCTGGGACAACGGCATCTTTTTTATCTTGAAGCCTCTTGGAAGCTCTTCTGGTGGGTTTGTCCTGGGTTTCTGATCCTGAGTATTGTCCACTAGGATTTCTACTTCTTCCATTTCCACATCCTGTTTGGGGCAAGGATTTATTAGTTTGAGAAATTCTTCTTGTTAAAGGAGAACTTACAGAAGTAGGCTCATCATAATCAATTAAGTCTAGTTCTTCTTCACGTGAAGCAAAGCCACTTTGATCAGTCATCTTAAGATTCTACTGAAATGAAGGAAAAGAGACAAAAAATTAATTAGTCTTTATTTTTAATTTTTATTTAACAGAAGAAATAAAATAAAAATAATAAAAAAATCTTGTTAGGATAAAAATCAACTTAAATAAAATTAATAAAAAAAATTTAAAACCAGGATAATGCAATCAACTGTAGAAATAAATTAGAATTTCTATTAATTTTTATTTTCAGGATTTAAATCAACTAATTTATTACCAGGATTTATTGTCAACTGAAATAATCAAATATGAATCTTTATTAATTAAAAAAAATTATTTTGACTGATCACTTAACTACCAGGACTTAATGTCAACTGAAGTAATTAAATATGAAGTTTTATTTTAAAATTTTTATTACTGATCACTTAACTACCAGGACTTAATGTCAACTGAAGTAATTAAATATGAGATTTATTAATTAAAAAGATTTATTGGATTACCAGGACTCAAAGTCAACTGAAGTAATGAAATGTTAATTATTTATTAAAAAATTATAATTGTCAGGATAATTTGTCAACTGGAACAATTAATTAATCAGGACAAATGTCAACTGAAAAATTATAATAATTATTTTATTTAATAAAAAATATTATTGTCAGGACAGTTTGTCAACTGGAACAATTAAAATTCAATTTAATCAGGACAATTGTCAACTGAAAAATGATAATAATTAATATTAATATATAATTATTTTATTACCTCTGGGACTAAGAACAGGTATTGCTCTATTATGGTCAACCAGGAAAAATAAAAAAAAATATAATAATAAAAATAAATTCCAATTACCAGACACCTCCCCCTGCAAAATGAGCAAATTAATGCCACTTACAGAGTGCTGAGTAAAAGGAAATACGTAGCAAATGAAGAGTGAAGAGTAACCCACAAATAGTAATCACAATAATTACCACGATATATACGATCTTTAGTCAGTATATGAACTTAAGTTTTGGAGCGCGGTTCGATTCCCGTTCGCAGCAAAAACTTTTATCACGTGACGTATGACGTTCGTCGTTTTTCTCGCCTCCACTCGTCCTTTACAGGTGCTTGTACGCCGATGGTCCCCTCTATTACGCCTCAAGTAATGTTGCGCCGTCGATATTTCGGAAAGGATCCCAATTGTCAAGGTACGCTTTTAGTCTAGAAGTTTTGGTACGAAGTTCTACGAGGATTTATAAGGTTTAAATGGATTCTCAACAAGTTTGTATGTATTTCTTAATTCAAAGATGATTGTTTTACTCAATAAAAAGAGGTAGGATTAAAATATTTATATAATTTATAAATTAGAATTACGCTATTGTAAATACTAATGATATAGAGTATAATAATAAGTTTTTATTGGTTATTGTTGTAATAAAATGGTTTGGTAAGATAGAATGATTAAAAGACAACAAAAAGAGAGGCCTTTTATAGGCAAAGGAGAGACAAAGCACGGAAATCAAATTCTAAAAACAGTAGGGAAAAAGAGAGAAAAAGAACATTCCAGAAAGAGTATTTCAAATAATAAAGTTATTCCAAAAAGAAGGCGTCAAAAAGATGTATTTACAGAGTATGTCAGAAATACATCAATATTTTTAATATTTACTGTAAATGTCAATTCCAAATAAGAAATTTGATTTATTTGTATATATTTAATATTATTTGAATATTTAAATCTTATTTTATCTTTGTATTTTATTTTTTTAAATATAAAGTTTTTATTTTTCCCAACCTGTCAATTGAGCACGGTGTTAGAGAAAATATAAGGGACAAAATTATAATTATAATTTTACTTATTTATTTAATTAATTAATTTAATTTTAACATTCTGTAACTAGTTAATTTATAACTAATGTTAATGTAACTAAATGATAATTAAATAATAATTAAAAAAAGATGATAAGGTGCGGCTTCATCCAGTAAATAATTCCTTATTTCACTGGGTAAGTCCAGTAGCCTGGCTGACAAAAACTAACTTAGCCACAAAATATAAAGCCAGATTTGTAGTGCAAGGTTTTTGCCAAGAGTAGGGTAAGAATTTTGAGGAAACTTTTGCCCCTACAGCCACTTTCACATTGCTTCATCTGATTTTTACGCTTGTGGCACGTTTCAATTGGCATCTACATTCCTTTGATGTTGTTTTAGCATATTTAAATGTGCCAATAAGCAAAGAAGTCTATGTTGAACAACCTGAAGGTTTTGTTGTACATTCAAAAAAAACAAAGTGTACAAATTAAAAAAAGCTTTGTATGGCACCAAGCAAGCGGTGTGGTGTTGGTGGCAATACCTTTCATCAAAACTTTGTTCTCTTGGTTATATTCTTTTGCTTTTTGACTTGTCTGTGTATGTGTTGACCAAGGAATCCAACTGAGCTGTCGTTTGGATGCATGTAGATGATGGTATTGTGGCATCCTCATCCCTATCAGCTTTAGAACAATATAAAAAAGATTTGAACACCTGTATGGATGTGAAGTGGCAATGTGGTGTGGATCAGATAGTTGGTATAAAGGTTGACAAATGTTCTGCCAGTTATATTTTGTCCCAACATGCGTTAACAAACAAAATTATTAAAGAACACAATCCTTCAAAACAACTAGTTACATCTCCTCTACCTTGTAAAGTTAAACTTGTCTTGGCTGATAAAAATTCTCCACCCTTAAACTTGACAAAAATCTTTAACGATTGTTGGTTCCCTGAGTTATCTGGCTCAAGGGACTAGACCTGATATATCTTTTGTGGTGAATTATCTTGCAAGGTTTGCAAGCTATCCTACTGCAGAGCACTGGGGAGCCCTACATCACCTTCTTTGATATGTAACAAACACTGCTGACCTGTTACTAAAAGGTTTCCCTAATGCAACTGAAGATGTGTCCATTAAGGTCTATGCTGATGCAAGTTGGGGCAGAGAACATGATAGAAGTGCTCATGGCTACATTGTCAAAGTTTTGGGTATTCCTATCTCTTGGAGTGCAAGACATCAACGTATGGTTGCTCCCTCAACTTCCACAGCTGAATATATGGCTCTGTCCTTTAACATGAAAATTGGTTTATGGATAAGGAATCTGTTATCAGATTTTATTGGTTTTAAAAGGCATGGTGGAGTTGTTCTATGACAATCAGACAACAGTGGGAAAGGGTAATGATAGGTCATCTAATAAGGATAGTAGACATTGTAAAAGGGATTTCTATTTTCTTAATCAACTGATTTTTGACAAAGAGATTACACTTGTTTGGGTTAGAACTATTGATCAAATAGCAGATAGTCAGACTAAGTGTCAGCCAGGCTACTAGACTTAACCAGTAAAATAATTAATTATTTTACTGAGTTGAAGCCACACCCCTTTTTCTTACTAATAATTAATTATCTACTTAAGCATTACTTACAATTAACTAGTTAAGTACAATAAGTAATATAATTAATTAGTGTAAATAAAATGTCCCTTACAATTTTACTCCCTAACACCGTGCTCAATGGTATAAGTCAATGGGAATTGAATTTAAAAATAAAATTATAATAAAAAACTTTAAATTAATTATATTACCTCAGTGAGAGATTTGGAATCCCGTGAAAGTAATATAATTAATTAATTATTGTGTAATTAATTGTGACAGTCCAAGGAACTCAAACTTTATTGCTAATAAATTTGATGTCCTTGTTGACGTACCAGTTTATTTAATTCTTGTGTCATATATGTACTCCTTTCAGTCATTCTTTTTCTCACATGCACCACGCAATATGGGGGGGCGGACTTGCTAGCAAGTCCGCAACCTTGAACCCTAATTCATATCTTTTTCAGCACACATTGAGGTGGTGATGAAACAATCATGAAGAAATATTGAATTTACTTTGAAAACACCTTGAAACTGATTTGAACCTTCATTGAACCACAGTTGATTAATAGTTCAAAAAATATTCACAGCAGGAAAAAAGTGTGCACTAGATGTCTAGTGGTTTTTTTTGCTTCCTGAATTGATTCCTGGTAGAATTACAAGTGGGACTTCCATCTGATGCCTCCCTCCCCTAATTCTCCCTTATCTTCAATCTGACTTCCTATCCTACCCCCTTATCTCATTTCTAAACTTGCCATCTACTTACCCATTTTCCCTATTCCTTTCCTTCACAGTGAGAAAACAACTCTCCTCTCCTTCCCCCCCTCTCCCTTCTCTTCTCTTCATTTCTCACACCTCCCCCAGACCCTCACTCACCTTTCCCAGCCCACTGTCATTATTTAGTTTTATTTTACTTTGTATTTTTTTCATTTTTCATGTTTCTTCCCTACAAAAATCTTCCTTTTTCGACGATTGGCCACATTTTTTTAGTAAACACAAGCAACTCAAATTCTGAAATATGTATTTAGTTACATTATTTACCACTTGGAATGGGTTATAATTCCTCAAAATTTTATTCCTTGTTATTTCTAATTTATACATATTAATTATTCTCAAGTTTATAAAAAGTTGGCTACTTCCCAAGCCCTTGCATGCCTCCCCAACACTTTTTTCACCTCTTCAATCTCATCGCTCACCTCCCCCAGAAAAATAAAGGAACTGGGGAAGGCTGGGGAAGGTGAGAGAGGGGCTTTACAGGGCTGGGAGAGGTTATAAAATCCCCTAACCCACTTCGGGAAGGCTGGAAAAGGTGAGCAAGGGTCCTTAAAGGGCTAGGAGAGTTGATAAAAGCCTCTCACCTACTACTCACAGCCCTACTTAGTCTTTACAGCACCTCGTTCACATCTCCAGCCAAATTAAGGGACTTGGGAAGCTGGGGGAGGTGAGCGAGGGGCTTTGAAAGTCTGTGGGAGGTAATAAAAGCCTCTCACTCACTTCTCCCAGCCTTCCTTAGTCTTTACAGCACCTCGCTCACATCTCCAGCCAAATTAAGGGACTGGGGGAGGCTGGAAGAGGTGAGTGAAGGGCTGGAAAGATTGGGAAGGTGAGAAAGGGCTAGGGGAGGTAAGCGAGAGCTGGGGGATGTGGACAATAAACTGGGGAGGTGAGTAATAGTTTTAGAATGTGAGAGAAAGGCTGGTGAGGGCTAATGGAGGTGAGTGGGGTGAGCGAGAGGTTGCAAAAGGGGTGTAGTTGTGTTAAAAGTGAAAATAGAGTGGAGGGGAGTAGTGAGGAGGGCTTAAACATAGATTTTGAAGCTTAAAGGGTGTAGCAAATGTATCAGGAGGGCAATAAAAGGGTGGTGAGTGGTAATAGAATTAACAGAAATGAAAAAGCAGAAAAATTTGTGTGGAGAGATTGAGAGGTTGTCCATTGAGGTAGTGAAAAATGGAGTGTGAACTTTGTTCTTCGGGCGAACATCAGAGTCCACCCCCTCAATCTACAGCTCTATTCTGCCGATATGGAAAATGATTGATAATTATTTTTTATTGATATTTTTTAACTTAAACCTATAGTTTATACGTCTTTATTTTATATTTTTGATTTACAATGCACTTTAAGACTAAGAAAGTAATATAGTAAAATAATTGATAATGAAATACTATTTTGCTTTTTTACACAATAATTCACAGAATTCTTTTGATAACTATACATGATATAAATAAATAATATAATAGGAAAATTGTAGCAAAAAGTTAAAAACTAGAATAAAACATTTAAAGAAATTTTAAACTATTGAACTTATGTATTTTTTGAGTTTATTGTATTTATTTTTAAATGTAATAGTAAAATATGTTGGTTAGATTAAAAATAGCTTTGAATTAAATTAAATAATTAGGGTAAAGGTTGAGGAAAAGATTTATCCACATATATAACCATTTAGGCTTATTTCTTGTTTTGTGATTGCTATATATAACTGGATAATTGACTGTAATAACTGCAAATTTAAAAAACTTCAATAAGTTATCTACCTCAATATATTTATGATAATCTATTCAGTAACAGAATAAAATATCTGAGTCCTTTCTTTTACTAATTTTTTTTCATTTCAATGACTATATACATTTTCAAAAAAATTATTTATCATGTTTTTGGTGGAACTTAGATTGAACTCTCAATGCAATCTTGTTTCCAAGTGTGGTTCATAATAATTTAAGCCATGAAAAAATTTATACTTTTTTAGAAGTTTTATTAATTACTTTTAAATATAAAAATAATTATATTTTTATATCAAAATATTTTTATTAAACACTTTGAAGTTCTAAAAATAAGTACATATTAAGAATTATTTTTAGATAATATTATATTAAAAAAAGTTTTAAGTTGATTATATATTATTATGATATGATTTCTTTCCATATTACGTATTACGAAACTACCTAAAAATCAATTTTATACAACTATATTACATAAAAAAGATATCAGCTCTTCTGCTTAGATTTAAAGTACTTCAAAAAAACATTATTTTTGCCTTAGGTACACATTATATAGAGTATTCAGAGCATCATATTAATTTTTTAGACTTACACATTTAAGTTGAATGGAAGCCTCACAGGATAAAATTGGTCATTTTGTAAAAAAAAAAATAAGTAAATATCTTTTAAATCAATATATATTTTTATAAAAAGTCAAATTTTAATATTTATGTTTAGTTTAAAATCTGTTATGAAGATTTGAAATATTGCTATTTAAATTAATTTTTATAACAATATAACCATTCCAGTATTGCTTTGTGATAAGGCCAATTTCAAGAAAATTTTAAAATTCTTCTGTTTAAATAAAATATCAAAGGGATTGTTTTTCATACACTTAGAAACTGAATAGAAACATCATATAAGATCTACCAATCAGCATAAATATCATAATTCCAATAAATCATTGATAAATCTTGAACCCATATATATAATTTTACAATTGCGTGTAAGTGTTCAGTTGTGAATTACTCCTATCAAAACTTTGATTCTAATGACTAAAAAAGCGTACCTGAAATGTTTCATTTAATTTATTTTTCAAAACCATAGAATTGAAATATTTTTTCTTTTCATTTAAAACATGGAATAATATTATTTTTAATAAAAAGATGATTGCCTTTACAGCTGCTTTTCTACATGGGTATAATCTAAATTACCTATTGTGTCTTTTTTACAAAATGAATATCATATAATAGTTTTTTAATTTGAAACTGATAGAATTATGAAAAATTACCACTTTTACCTATTTAATTCAGTTCTTGAACAATAATACAATCAAAATATCTACCTGAAGCACATTTTTTAACATGAGACCACTTTTCAAATTATATGGTGCTTATTCCCAGGTTGACACTGAAATTATCCCACAATACAGCATTGAAGCAAAATCAAGTACTAAAATTAAAGTTTAAATAAATTTATACTACTTTGTTTTAATTATCTTTAAATTTTTACATCTAGCTTGAATTTCAGTCTTTCATATGAAAAATTCACTAAGTAGTGATTAATTATTTCAACTCATGAGATTACTCTACCAAATAACCATATTTACATTGAATTTTGATGAAATACATCATGAAGAGTTCCAGAAAATCATATGTGTATTACATTGAATAAATTAATATTGTGAAAATTCTTAGTAGTTGAATATTCGATAGAAAAAAAAAGAGCAAAAAGATATTTCCTTTTAATTTTAATCATCTTCTTGCATACAAAAATGGAAAAAACTGGATTAAAATTCACTTGTATAAGAATTATACTTCTTTCTAGACATATAATTAAACAATTTATCAATTATTAGTGCTAAGTGTAAAGAAGATATTAGAGAACTTCATTGAAACAGAAATTATGAAAACATATTTCTATCTTTTATTTTTCTTAATTATGAGTCTTTTCACAGTATTCTAGAATAGAAACTTGAGAATTTTTATGGTTCAATATTTTTATTAAATAATTCCATTGAGTTTAAAATAATTATATTGCATAATAAGAAATAATAAAAATACAAAAAAAAAATATCAGGTAATATGGTTTAAATTAAAAAATAAAAGCTTCAAATTCTTGGTTAAAAGGAGTTATCATTAAAGAGAACCACTGATATTATTTTATATTTTTTCAAAAAAAATAGAATAAAATAATTAGAGAGGTTAAAAGTGATGTTTTTGAAATAAATAGTATAATTTTCAGTCTTTTAAGTGATCAGGTGAAATTCAAAATGAAAATGAAAATGAGTTTTGTGAAAAAAATTCTGTGAATGGATCAGATTATTAATCTTCCCTTGTTATTATTTCTATAAATTATTTATTAAACTTTCACTATTACTCAAGCACAGACTCATCCATGTTTGGTTAAGAGCCCAAGATGAGTTCAAAGTAAAGTTCAGTCTGAGTTCAGTCTGAGTTCAGTCTGAATTCCATCTGAATTCAAGTTGAGGACTTGCTAGCAAGTCCCCCCCAAATATTGCGTGGTGATGCTTACAATATATGGTGTAAATTCCGTATATTTTATTCCCTCATGTTTTGCCTATAAAAGGCCTCTTACTTTGTGCTTTTCAAATCATTCTTTTATCACTTACATTACTATTACACTCACAACAATACATTTATTTCTATATTTTATAACTTTAGTATTTACAACACCATAATTCTAATCTATAATTTATATTGATATCTTAAACCTACCTCTTATATTTGGGTGAATTAATCAAATTGATTTAGAAATACGTACCTTTTTGTTGAGAGACTTTTAAACCTTTAAAAATCCCGTAAAAACCTCGAACCAAGCTTCTAGACCAAAAGTACCCCTTGACACTAAGCCTTTGGGTCCAATCAATACAAAAAAAAAGGCCTTATTAGATTTTTGTATTTATCATAATTCTTTGTTTATTTTTTTTCTTCTTTTCCTGCTTTTTTTTTTCCTTCTTGTATGGATTTTGGGTACTTGCCATATGGAGGGGGGGTGTTATGGTAGATGTTAGGTTTAGTTAGGTTACACAGCAAGTCATGTATATAGTTAATTGGTACCCGCCTGGCTGTTCCTCATTCCTACCGGAGAGTGGAACAGGCCAAGGTTTACTTACCCGTGGGTTTTGGGTACCGGCTCAATAAGTTTTGAAACCCACCTCACTTACTTTGATTGCAATTTTTTTCAAGTTTAACACTCCCAAATCAGAGATAATTTATTTTTTTTATAAAAAAAAAGGAAAAAACAAAAGAAAACAAAAAACTGATGAATTAATTGACAAACGCAATAGGGAATGGGCAACAGGCAACTCCAAAGAACATATCTCCTAACCTAGTTTTGATATACCAAGCATTATATTGAAAAAGGAAAATTTTATTGAGTTCACATTTTCTCAGACAATTCAAATGTATGTAACATATATATAATTATATAAGTTGATAGAGTTCAACAACAGTCATAAGAGTAATTTAGGAACCACACAACTAGATACTTCCCCTCTGCCTGTGACTGAAATTGAGTTTGAAAAATCAAATCATAGATTAAAAAATGACATGTATATAATAATCAAAAAGGGTAAATTGCAAGAGATGTGAGGATCATAGACAAAAGAACTAAAAATAAATGCTTAAAAAACCAGTGTCTGATAGTCAAATACGACCGATTGGCATAACTCATAGTGAAGGGAAAAACTGAGGGTAAATTTCTAAGCAACTACAGCCATGACGGCAGCGACCACACAGCTCACAACACCAGAGGATGCAAGCAGAGACATAGCCCCTGAAGCTTCAGCACCAGTAGTAGCATTGGTTGGTTTGATAGAAGAGGCGCCATTAGAGGATGTGGATGGAGTAGAAGAAGTACCCGTCTTAGGCGTAGATGACTGAGTTGTGTTGGTACCAGTAGTAGTATTGGCAGTAGTTGTGGTATTAGTAGCAGAGGTAGCGTTCTTTGAGCCAGATGAAGTAGAGCTTGAATTGTTTGCACTGATAAAAACAGAAAACGCCCCCCCACGGACAATCTACTTAGAACAGTTCTATATGACCAACAATCAACAAAAAACTTACGATTCTGCTTGAGAAGAATTGTTAGCCGGGGTTTTCGAGCCAGAGCTAACAGGGGTGGGAGCAGAAGAGGAGGCAGTAGTAACACCGGTAGCGGGTCCCGGTGCACCAGCGCCGGATGAGCTGCTGCTGCTGCTACTGCTACTGCAAGCACCTGAGGGAGCAGGCTGAAATTAAATCACCCAGCACCAACAAATGTCGCGAGAGAAAAAACGTCAACTGATGAAAACGGAGATAAACAAGTTTCAGGAACCAACCTGGACGGTGACTTGTTGCGAGTAATTAACCTGTCCTGTGGAGTCTCTTACTTGCATAGTAATCGACGTTCCTGCAGGAAGATCAACTTTCCAAGTAAAAGGACTTGTAGCTTGCTGACCAAAATCCTTTAGGGGGGCAGCAGAGGCCTGGCCGCCAGGAATAGCCTGAAAAAAAAAAGTCACCGAAATTGCATTTCGTAACAGAATGAGAATCTTGCCAGACAAAACCAAGACAGCAGACAAGAAAGAAAAAAAAAAAAAAAAAAGACTAACCGAGATATAGTATGGACCCGAGCCACCGCCAAATGAAATGGAGACTGGGAGACACTCAACGACAGACTAAACAGATCAAAAGGTAAACGCGCAAGCAGGTAATGGTAAGCCAAGGAAATAAGAGATAAAAAAAGGAGGAAATCAATAGAAGCGAGAAAGCGAGGACACTGACAGTAGGAGTGTTAATGGTGGGGCCATTCTGAGCGTAAACGGCAAGGACGAGGGCAGCAAGAACAAGGAAAGAGGAGCGCATGTTGGAAAGATATTAGTGAAATGGAAAAACAACGAGTGATTTGGATGACAGAATGAAAAGCAGCCACTAGTAGTGATAACAAAAAAACCCAAGAGTAAAGAATGGTGCAGCTAAATATAAGAGCGAAAGAAGAACAAGCGAAAAAAAAAAAACAATTTTGTGGATCCAAGCACATTCCACCCCCTAAAAAAAAGGGCGTGGGACAGTGGGCCACGCACAGTCACGTCAATTCTTCCTTAGTTTTTTTTCCCTGTCGTCTAGAGCTTAGTTTAGTTGCTTTTTTCTCGCTCTGCTATCCCTGGTTTTAGGCGTGCTCTCAGTCTGGGGGTGGGTAAGTTTCTGTATCAGTTCATATGTGGACTCTCGTGTCCTGGTGGATTAGTGTGCAGTGGAAAATAATTGGCTAGCTCTATGTAGACCAACAAGACAACCCGTAATGGTCTATTCGCGTATTTTAATCTTAGACCTCTGGAGTATGGATGTTTTCGGCTACAGACTATATATAGTGCATTACACACTCAGAGTGTGAATCTGGTCTGCTTATTTCAGGCCCACTGAGAGTGGAGATCTCAGTCCCAACGTTTCGCTTTTCGTTATTCGCTTTATTACCACTGGCGTCAGCCACCCGGTATTTTCGCTTCCGCTATTCAATCGGCCTTCGTTTCTCTTATTAAATTACCTATCAATGGTAGCGTTGTTCCTAGTGGATCAACCTTCTGTGAGACCATCCCTCACCATCCAATGTTCCTTCACTCGTTACATATTACATTCTTTGGGAATCTGTGAGTTCATACCTCGTATATCACTGCCACCTGTCTTTTTAATACCGCCCCTTGGCAAAGTCCATGCTCGGCATACTATTATTAAAAAAATGGCAAATATAGAATGGGGGCCACAGACGTTCACTAGTAATGTAGTTTAGGGGAGTTGGCAAAGAATGAACCTCGCCACTAATTACCTCAACTCTCATTAAACTGTAATCCCCCATCGGCATATACTCTTCCTCTAAGGTACCTTCATAAAGGGAAGATTATTTGTTCGTGGAGTCTTAGTAGGCACTTAGAACCTTGTCGAGTAACTTTGTGTATACTACTCCTTTTGTTGTCTCTCTGGATCACAGCATTGCTACCCTTAACAAGTCCGTGATGACCGAAAGAGCCTCATAATTCTCCAGACCAAGCATATCACGCCCTATCCCACTCTGTTTTGTTTTCCCCAACTTCATTCAAGCGTGTTCAACACACTGGCTATCTGTGCACTTGTGTCTATCCATAGCCTTTCACCCGCTTTGGAACATGAAAGAACAAATTTGAATTTTGTACGAACTCCTCATCTCTCTCTCTCTCTCTCCTCTCTCTCTCTCTCCCCCTCTCTCTTTCATCACAGGCACATATTCTACTAAAAATGTCAACAAGTAGAAATTTGAAATTTACACCTCTCAGAGAATGCAAACAACGGAGGCGATTGTTTTCTTTTTTTTTCTTTTTTGTATGTATTATTTTCGTACTTCTATTAATTAACTTTTTACTGTCAAATCTTCCAAACTCCACATACAGCTATTTGTACACAGTGTCATTTTAAGTTATGACGTTTGGATATCCCATAACTGGATATATATATACAGCCAAGTCACAAAAGCTTGCAGAAGTTTTAATTAAAAAATAAAAGTTTCGCCAGCAAAAAAGAGATTTGCCTCTTCAAAAAGAAGTACTCCCCCGCCCTATCCCCAACACTTATGAATAGGCAGATCATTTTTTGGTGAGAACAACTTTGATTTTTTCGTCAAAAATATTGCGGATAAAATATCTCACACGTGTCATTAATAACTCAAATAAGAAAGATTGAGGGGAATGTGAAATGGATAAGACATAAAACATTACTAAACGTTAATCTTTCTTAAATACAGCCATTTTCCAAACGGTTGGTGCAGTTTTACTAAAAAATTCAAGACTTTTGGTTAGCTTTATTGACAGTTGACAGCAAACTTAGCCGCCACCCTTCACCGAAAAATTGGCCAGTTTCTCTGTCAACTGTCAAGCATTCTGTGTAAAAGTTTTGATTCATTTTGAAAAACTGCACCAACCGTTTCGAATTTGGCTGAAGCATATATAGTAAACATTTGAAGTTTAGTAAGGTTTTTGGGTTTTTGGTGATTTCCACATTTTAACTATCTGACGTATACAGTTTTGTATAACGTATATGTATTATTTGTGTTTAACTTTAAAAACCAGTTATTAAGATTTAGATAGCCGTAATAAAGAGTTCAGCAAGCTTTTGTGACTTGGCTGTATATACAGCAAAACCTGAAAAGCTTGGGGGTTTCTCGTCTCCGATTCCCCGCCAAAAGCATGAGTTTAGGTCGCTTTTGGCAGTGAAGAAGTGGCAAGACACCCGCAAGCCTTTCCGGTTAAACTGTATGTATATACAATATTCTCATTTAATAATTGTAATATCTACATATTTGAACATGTTCATTCGAGCTCAGCATGTACCAAATCTTCATATTAACTATTACTAAACAATTGTGATAGATGACTCTCAATGTAGAATGACTTCAAATCAGTCAACACAGCTGATCAATCCAAATCAGAAATCATTCATGCCAAAAAGGGGGGTAAGTTAACACAAATTGATATGTACATAGCATTTTCTTAAAAATAAAGCACATCCAGAAACTTATTAATTTTGTTATGTGTAGTATGATAGCTTAGTGATTGTTAAGTACATAAAGTGTATATAGTTAGTGGTGCAGCTGACGCGTCTAACTTCGGTTCACTCCGGACGAAGCGCTGACACTGCTATGTGTTATGGTGTTACCATACTATGTACTTAGCTAGTCTCTCATCAGTATATAGTGTAGCCTCCGAGTACATCGGAGACCTTTCCCTGGTTCTGCAAGGCATCATTCTCTACACTATGTACCATAGGTGAATAATGAAAGATTACGGTTCACTCCGGACGAAGCGCTGACACTGCTACCATAAATCTAGATAAACTTTTGTAATGTAATGTAATATACATAATACATACCATATACTACCAGAAAAAAAAAACCTGTCTCCCATTAGCGGGTGTCAAAGTTTATTACTTATTGATTTCAATGAGAAAAATGGAATTTTCTACTGGCTTTCACTGGGGGGCAAACCGTGTCACGTTTGCGGTTTGGGTACCAAAGTCCTGCACGCAAAACATGCCATAAAGTCTCACAAAAGTGTGTGACATGGTGACCTGCACTTGTCATGTTTTAATTAGGGGGTATCAAAGTTAGAAATCTTCCATTTCAAAATACCTCTTTTTTCCGCCAAATCAACCATGACTATTTTTTAAAATATGACATATTGTGCCCCCAAAACACCTTTTTATTGAGAGTTAATGTCAAGTTTGTGGCTTTCTTATTATGTTGTGAAATGCCTTTTAGATAATTAAAAATTTCTAACTTTTATACCCCCTATTGTGGGACTTTGTCAGCCAGGCTGTCTCAGGAGCCCAGTAAAATGTTATAATACTTTATACGAACCATAAGAGGGAATAAATTTATGTATTTTATGTATTTAAAATAATATTTTATTGCATAATAAAATTATATAAATATTTTATAAAAAATAAGTAAAATAAGTTTATATTAATTTTATTATTAAATAAATTATTTATACACTTACATCAAACAATATATATAGTATATTCTATAAATCATGGCACATTTTTATGTATTTAATAGGGGTTATCAAAGTTAGAAATCTTTCATTTCAAAATACATCTTTTATGCACCAAATCAAGCATGATTATTTTTTAAAATATGCCATATTGTGCCCCCAAAATACATTTTTACTGAGAATTAATATTAGGGGGTATCAATGTTCAGGGATCCATAATTAAATTAATTTCAGATAAAAATCCTTATACCCCAATTATCTTCTGCAATTATTTTTGCTAATAATTGGGTTATTAGACACTTTACGTGTCAATGTTCACCTCTTATCAAACATTTTTCTACTCAATCTTTCATAACCACATCTTGGACTACTCTCTTGGATATGCCTCATGGATGTGATGAGTTTGGGATCAGAAATTAGGAATGGAAATTGGGGTATAAGAGGCAGGATAATGCATTATTGTGGATTCCTTATCCACTAGCCCTGGGGCTAGTGGATAAGAATCTTTCGCAATTAATAATGTCTGATCCTGGGAAAAAAAAAATTCCTGATCCTCAATTGCAGATCCCTGAACATTGATACCCCCTATTGAGTTTGTGGCTTTCTTTTTGTGTTGTGAAATACCTTTTAAAGAATTACAAATGTCTAACTTTGATAGCCCCTAATATTCAGAAATTAATGTAATAAAATTATATAAATATTTTATTAAAAATAAGTAAAATAAGTATTATATTAATTTTATTATTAAATAAATTATTTATAAACTTAAATAAGGAATAATATATATTATATTATATAAATCATGGCACATTATTATGTAATTAATATTCATAAATTAATGATTAATTAATTATAAACATATATGATAATTACAATTGTAAAATTGAATTATAATTTAACTAAAACTAAATTAATTAAAGTTATATATATTAAATATAACTTTTCATATGTTATAATCCATAAATGTTGAGCACTTTTTGACCCTTAATTGTGTCAGAAAAGTTATTAAATAAGTTAAAACATTTATTTGATAAAACATATTAAAATGCTTATTTTAAATTAGTAATTGTCAAGGGGTTCTTTTGGTCTAGAAGATTGGTTGGAGGTTTTTACGAGGGTTTTAAGGGTTTTGATGGTCTCTCAACAAAAAGTACATATTTCTAAATCAATGTGATTGTTTTACTCAAATATAAGAGGTATATTTTAAATATTAATATAAATTATAGACTAGAATTACGCTATTGTAAATACTAATGTTATAAAATATAGAAATAAGTGTTGTATTGTAAGTATAATAATAAAGTAAAGTAAAGTAATGAAGGAATGTCTTGAAAAGCACAAAGTAAGAGGCCTTTTATAGGCAAAACATGAGGGAATAAAATATACGGAATTTACACCATCTACTGTAAGAGTGTGAGAAAAAGGATAACAAAATAAAGGAGTACATATATGACATAAGAAATAAATAAACTGGTACGTCAACAAGGGCATCAAATTTATTAGCAATAAAGTTTGAGTTCCTTGGACTGTCACAATTAATTACACAATAATTAATTAATTATATTACTTTCACAGGATTCCAGATCTCTCACTGAGGTAATATAATTGTTTTAAAGTTTTTTTATTATAATTTTATTATTAAATTTTATTCCCATTGACTTATACTATTGAGCATGGTGTTAGGGAGTAAAATTGTAGGGGACATTTTATTTATACTAATTATTTATACTACTTATTGTACTTAACTAGTTAATTGTAAGTAATACTTAAGTAGATAATTAATTATTAGTAAGAAGAAGGGGCGTGGCTTCAACTCAGTAAAATAATCAATTATTTTACCGGTTAAGTCTAGTAGCCTGGCTGACACTCCCTCACTCTAAAAAAACAAAAAAAAATGCTATGATTTTTTCTTTTTATACTTTTTTAGTAGAGTAGGAAGATTAGATATCTCCTTCCCAGGTATCCAAGAATCATATTCAGATGATTTATTCTTGAATCTCAATAAGTATTCTGTACCTTTTTCAGCAGTGACTATTCTGTCATTTAGAATTTTTTCAATTTCTGCTGTTTCAGTGATTTCATTTGGGGTTTTCTTTGGTCTTCCCCTCCTTTTTGGAAGTAAATCACTATTGGATGTGTAAGGTTTCAGAAGAGATATTGGAAAAACAGGATGTTTTCTGTCATATGGAGAATACAAAATAACCTCAACTTCATTATCTCCAAAAATTCTTCTGACAACAAATGGACCAACAAATGGATCTTTCAATTTGTTATTACCTTGTAAGTTGAGGTGGACTGTAGAAATCAACACTTCATCACCCTTTTTAAAAGTGTATTCTTTATGGGATTTTTCCCATCTCTTCTTCTCATATTCAAATGATTTTTCAATACATTTTTGAGCATGATTTCTGCATAGTTGTTGCATTTGAAGAAAAGATTTTACACCAGGATGTAAATCCAATTTAGGTATTTTGTTATTGAGAATTTGGGCAGGAGTATTTGGAACATATCCAAGCCAGAGCTCAAAAGGCTTTCTTTGAGTAACAGAATGAACAGTGCTATTATAAGCAAATTCCAACCCAGGAAGTAAGGTAACCCAATAATGAGTGAATCTGTCATTATCTTTATACTCAAGGCCAAAGGCATAATACCTTCTAATCATGTCCTCTAAAGTCTGAATCATTCTTTCAGCTAAACCATCAGTCTGTGGGTGATGGTCTGTAGAAAGTTTCAGATCACAACCACAAAAATCCATCAGAGACATCCAAAATTCAGAAGTAAACTTAGGGTCCTTGTCAGAGATTATGGCTTTAGGAAAACCAGAAGTATTAAACATATGAGACCACCATAAGAAGGCTAATTATTTAGTGGACACATCCTTGTGAGTAGGGATAAATTTACACATTTTAGTGAATCTATCCACAATAAACCAACAAGAGTTATAACTGTCTTTTCCAGCAATAGGCAATACTGTTACAAAATCCATGTTTATTATCTGCCATGGTGCATCAGAAGGTTCAATATGTTGCATTAATCCTGCTCTTTTACCAGTTAATCTTTTTGATTTTTGGCAAGAATCACAAGACTCAACATATAATTTTGTGTCTTCAGACATATTAACCCACCAAGCAGTGTTCTTAATTCTGATCATTGTTTTTTCAAGATCAAAATGTCCAGCTAATATGTCATCATGACAAATTTTCAAGATGATTTCTCTCATAGAAGGAGGAATAACAATAACATTACTCAACTTTCTCCTATAATATAGATATCCTTCATCAATTGAAAATTTACCTTTTTCCAAAGCCTTCTGGTACTTTGGTGGAAGGGTTTTAATTAATGCCTGTATTGAAGCATTCTTTGGATCATTTAATATGGTGCATAACTTTTTCAAGTCAGTGTCCTTATCATATGAATCCAGAATAAGCTGTAATAGCTCTTCATCCATATCAACCACATATATCCCATATATATGAATAATTTCATCCTCAGGATCATAAGCAGGATTAGAGTCATTATTTGGTAAAGGTAACCTTGATAACATATCCACATTTGAATGAGCAATACCAGCCCTATGAATAATTGTCATTCTCCCTCTGTATTCTTGAACAGCCAACTGCCATCTGAACATATGTCTTTTTGGTGTTTTCAAGTTTAAAAGGGATTTAACTGCACTGCAGTCAGTGACAAGTTCAAATTTCTGGTCATCTAGGTAATAATGAAGCTTTTCTAGAGCCCACACTACAGCTAAACATTCTAATTGAGTAGCACCATATTTCAATTCAATATTTCTCAAGGTTCTTGAAATATAACAAATTACTACTTCTGAAACTTTATCATTTATCACTTGTTTTTGATGGAGGGCAGCACCAAGACCAATGAAGCTGGCATCAGTGTACAAAACAAATGGTTGATTAAAGTCAGGTAAAGCAAGAATTGGGGCTGACATCAAACAGTGTTTGATAGTGTCAAAGGCTCTTTGTCTTTCACTATTCCAGACAAAAGCAACATTCTTTCTAGTTAATTGGGTAAGGGGTAAAGCTATGACTTGGTAATTTTTAATATACTGTCTATAGTATACACACATTCCCAAAAAACTCTGTAGCTCTATAACTTTATTAGGAGCCTTCACCTGTTGTATGGCTGCCACTTTGTTTTGGTCAACACATATCTGTAAGCTTGAAACAACATGACCAAGAACTTTTAAAGAATGGAAACAAAATTAACATTTCTTCAAAGCAAGTGTCATATTTATTTCATCCATTTTCTGGAACACTTTACACAGGTGGTTAAGATGGTCCTCAAAGTTTTTGAGAATATAATGATATCATCAATATAAACCATCAGCCTCCTTCAATTATCTCTTGATGGAATGTGTTATCCATGACTTTTTGGAAAACTGAAGGGGAATATTTAGGGCAAAAGGCATCGTAATATACTTATAAATACCCATATGTGTAGCCATCATCAGAAAATTCTGAGAATTTTTCTCAACAGGTACATGGTGATATCCCTTGTTACCATCCAAACAGCTGATATATTTAGCACCCTGTCAGGTAGCATGTATAGAGCTAATTCTAGGCAAAGGATAGTTATCATCAACAATATAAGTATTTAGTGCTCTATAATCACCACATAACCTGGCTTTATCATTCTCATAAGAAATTAGGACAGGTGAGATAACACAATATTTAGGTGTTTCAACTACCTTTTCAATAATATTCATTTTTAAAAGGGTAGAGATATTGTCTTCAATATCTTTTCTCTTCATGGGAGAAGCAGGATAAGGCTTCTTCTTTAAACTAGGTGGTGTATCAGTTAATGGGCAAGACAATGAAAGTTTCATTTCCTCTTTAACTAATCCCAGTTCATGTGAACCATGAGCAAAGGCCATAGGAAAAGACTTTATCAAGTTAATGATGGAATCTTTATCCTCACCAGAAAGTTGTTCTCCAAAAGAGGCATTGTCAATTTCAGACATAAGGGCATGCATTTCTTTTGTAGATCTTCCTTTTTATTGAACCACAGAATTACATGTGTTCAATTCTGGTTTCAATAATTTTTTAGGGCAGGAAATCTTAGATTTTCTCTTCCCTTTCATCCCCATTGTGAAACATTGGTTTGAAGAATCCAATTTTATTCCATACTTGGTTAAAATATCATTCCCTACAATAAAACAATTGCTCAAGTTATCATTTTTCATGACAACAAAATCACAAATAGCTCTTACAAAACCATGGTTATATTTAAAAAACACTGTGGCTTTGTATTTACCAATGGGAGACAAAACAGAACCATACCCTCTCCAATTTTCAGAAATGATAGGCATCAGTTTTGATTTATAATCTTGATACACTGAAGCAAGTGCTCTTTCAGATACTACACTTCCTCCAGCTCCAGAATCCAGAACAACTTCAATGCTGGTTCCATTAATCAAGACTGGTTCCTTGAGAGGGGTAATAACAATTGAGTTATCCTCAATGTTTTTTATGATCTCAGAATCTTCAACTGTAGATAAAGCATTATTGTCAATATCAATATTATTTAAATAATGAATATCCTCTTCCAGCATCAAGATTTCTTGTTGAGATTCATATGAAATATTGCTGGCACAATCACTTGACGTATCATCCAGTGCTACTGTGTCATCAGCATGCTCCTCTGTTTGTTCTACAAGATTTATCTTCTTTTCACAAACATGGCCTTTCTGCCAAGGCTTGTTGCACTTGAAGCAAGTGTTTGTTGCATTCTTTTTTAGTGCAACAGGGGCAGAAGGTTTACCAACCTTTTCCATAGGTTTCTGTTGGTAAGTGGAGGGTTTCTCCAAAGGGGTCCTAGGAATGAATCTTCTGGCATCATACTTGTTGTTTAGAAGGATCTCATTGAAAGTATTAATGAAAGAAGAGGGTTCTCTGGAGAACTCAGTCCTAGCCACTATCAAGTCTCTCAGAGACATTGGTAATTTATAAAGGATCCTGTCCTTCCATAACTCAAACTCCATATTTGGGTCCATTTTCCTTAAGATTTTTACAAGTTTTATTAAACACTCAATAGGTTTATCAGTAGAAGAGCTATATCTAGTCTCCTCATACTGCCTTTGTTGAGCCATTCTGAACTTGGAGCCACCAAATTGTGCTTTAATTAATTTCTTCCAATCTTCCCATGAGTAATCATTCCCATCAAATAGGACAGATTCATACCACATTAGGGCTACATTGGTAAATAAAGAAATTAACTTAGACACAAATTCCTAATCTGGGAGTTTGTAAGAGTTTTTTAAGTTATCAATTATGCAAATAAATTGTTTCCAATCAGAAGAAGAATCACCATCAAATTTTGGATATTGGTCAAGTTTTGGCCAATTCTTTTGATTTGAAGGAGTCTCCTTAGTACTAGCTTGTTTCTGAATAAGAAGCAGCTGAAACTTCTCCAATTGGGCTGTAATCTCATTGTTCAATCCCTCTGTTGAAGATTCTGGTGCCTCATCAATTTTTGATGGAAACTCAGTGGTATCAACAGGTATCTCTGGAACTATTTTTACATTAGATGAACTAGCCACAGGTAATATTTGAGCATCCTGAACTATATTTTCCTTTTAAGAGATTTCAGAATATTTTTGGTCATTCAACAATGAGTTCAATTTCTCTTCAATGGTTGTTAGTCTTGTTTTCATTCTTGGAAGACTAGATAGACTCTCATTGATGGTTGAAAAAGATAACTGATTTTTATTTTGAAAAGATGAATAATGGTCATTCAATCTCTTCAGATTCATCTTATCTATCTCCAGTTCCTGACAACTGATAGATACAGTGTCTTTTAATTTGGACAAATCATTTTTGATATTTTTCCACAAAGCAACCTTCTTTTCATGAGTTGCTTTATAATTAGACAAATCATCAGAGACTTTCAGCAATTCACTCCTTAATGATTGATAACCTTGCTCAGTTAATAAACATTAAACCTCTGAGTTAATTGCATATTGTTCATAATATGATTCTGCTTTGCAATAATATCTCTCAAGTACTCATCATTAATCTTTGCTACATCTGGAGTGTTTCTCAATAAGGAAAAAGATTAACTTTCCAGACTCTCATAAAACTCAGGGTCAAGAGTTTCATCAATTACAGCCATATCAGGGCTAATCATTGAAGTAGCAATTAAAAGTAAAGAATTAGATACATGAGTGATTTGTCTACTACTCCCAGCCTCTACTGGTCTCAATGTTTCATCTTCCCTCTCAGATTTACCTGAAGGAACAGAATCAGCTACAAGAAATGGCACTTGAGAATCAATAGAAGGGCTTACCAAGGTTTGCTGGGCAAGACCATATTGGAATTTCTTCTTCTGTCTCTATTATAGCGGTGAGGAGGTGTGGGGGTGACTTGGCTGGGTCTTGACGGACCTGCCTGAGGCAACTGATGCTGATTTTGAGACAGGTATTCCCACTGAGTGTTTAACCAATCCCACTGCCACTTGGACACTTCCACTTTCTCTGGCTGCTGAGGAGCCAATTGTTGATGATCCCTGGGGGGAAGAGGTTTTCTCTTCTCTTGAAGAAAGGCATCTATCTTTCTTACCTTTTCTTCCAGAGCATCTACTCTTGCCCTTACTTCAAGTTTTCTGTCCTTAGTTCCTTTATGTGAGTTGACAGATTCTTTACCTGTTGAGGAAATGGCATATTTTTTATTCTGAATCCTTTTGGAAGTTCTTCTGGGGGGTTTATTACAGGTTTCTGATCCTGAGTTGTGTCTACCAGGATTTCCACTTCTTCCATCTCCTCATCCTGTTTGGGGCAACGATTAGTTAATTTGAGATATTTTTCTTGTCAAAGGAGATCTCACAGAAGTAGCCTCATCATAATCAATTAATTCCAGTTCCTCTTCACATGCAGCAGAAGTGCTTTGGTCAGTCATTTTTTAAATTCAACTGAAATGAAGAAAGGAGACAATAAGATGAATTAGTCTTTTATTTTTACTTTTTATTTGAAAGAAATAAAATAAAAATAATAAAAAAAAAAATCTTTTTAGGATAAAAATCAACTAAATAATAATTAATTTATTAATTCAAAATAATTTAAAACCAGTATTATAAAATAATCAACTGAAGAAATAAAAAAAATCTTATTAATAATTTTATGATAATTATTATCAGGATTTAAATCAACTGATTAATTAACTACCAGGACTTAATGTCAACTGAAGTAATTAAATATGAATTTTATTAAAAAAATTTTTTTTTATTGTCAGGACTATCTGTCAACTGTAACAAATAAAATTTAATTTATCAGGACAAAAGTCAACTGAAAATTGTAATAATTAATATTAAAATATAATTTTTTATTACTTCTAGGACTAAGAACAAAATTGCTCTATTATTGTCAAATAGGAAAAATAAAAATAAAAAAAAAAATTCCTAATTACCAGACACCTCCCCCTGTAAAATGAGCAAATTAATGCCACTTACAGAGTGCAGAGTAAAAGGAAATACATAGCAAATGAAGAGTACAAAGTGACCCACAAATAGTAATTTCAATAATTACCACAAAATAGACGACATTTAATCAATATATGAACCTAAATTTTGGAGCGCGGTTCAATTCCCGTTCGCAGCAAAAATTTTTATCACGTGATGTATGACGTTTGTTGTTTTGTCGCTCTCCCGTCCTTACAGGTACTTGAATGGCAATGGTCCCTTCCATTTTCCAGCCTCAAATAACGATGCACCGTCAATAATTCGGGAAGGCCCCCAATTGTCAAGGGGTCTTTTTGGTCTAGAAGTTTTATTTGAGGTTTATACAAGGAGTTTTGGGATTTAATGAAATCTCAAAAATAAAGTATGTATTTCTTAATCAATTTGATTGTTTTACTCAAATAATAAGAGGTAGTTTTAAATATTAATATATTTTATAGATTAGAAATACGTTGATGTAAATACTAATGTTATAAAGTATAGAAATAATAGTAATAATTGTTTTATTGTAAATGTAATAAGTAAGTAAGGATTGAATGTTATGAAAAGCACAAAAGCAAGGGCCTTTTATAGGCAAAACATGAGGGAATAAAAGACACGGAATTTAAACCATCTACTGTAAGAATGTGAGAAAGAAGATGACTAAAAGGAGTATATATATGACATAAGAAAATAAATTAATTGGTATGTCAACAAGGGAATCAATTTTATTAGTAATAAAGTATGAGTTCCTTGGACTGTCACAATTAATTAAATCACAATTAAATTAATTATATTAATTTCACGGAATTTTAGATCTCTCAATGAAGTAATATTATAATCTTAAGGCTTTTTTATTATAATTTTATTATTAATTTTTATTCCCAATCAACTATACTATTGAGCACAGTGTTAGGGAGTAAAAATGTATGGGACATTTATTTAAATTAATTATTTACACTACTTAATATACTTTAATAGTTAGTTGTAAGTAATATATAAGTAAATAATTAATTGTTAGTAAGAAGAAGGGGTGTTGCTTCATCTCAGTAAAATAATTAATTATTTTACCAGGTAAGTCTAGTAGCCTGGCTGACAGTGGTAATGGATCTTAGTTGAAATGTTTGGAAAATTTCTTCTCTTTAGGGCATGGCTTACTTAATAGCTATACAAAAAAATAAATAACTACTATTCTTTTCTTACATTCTCAACTTCTTTCTTGGCTTGCCAGAGAAGAGAAACTTGAATAATCTAATATTATATATGAACAGGGTTTATGTTAGCCAGGCTGTCTCAGGAGCCCAGTAAAATGTTATAATACTTTATTGGAACCATAAGAGGGAATAAATTTATGTATTTTATGTATTTAAAATAAAATATTTTATTGCATAATGAAATTATATAAAGATTTTATAAATAAGTAAAATAATTATTATATTAATTTTATTATAAATTAAATTATTTATATACTTACATAAAACATAATATATATTCTATTATATAAATCATGGAACATTTTTATGTATTTAATATTTATAAATTAATAATTAATTGATTATAAATATATATTATAAGTTTAATGATAAAATTAACTTATAATGTAATTAAAACTTAATTAATAAAATTTATATATTAAATAAAACTTTTCATATATTATTATCCAATAATATTGGGCGCTTTTTTGACCCTTAATTGTGTCAGGAAAATTATTAAATAAGCTAAAACACTTACTTAATAAAGCAAATTGAAATACTTATATTGAATTAGTAATTCCTTAAATTAATTACTTTTTCACTTAATTTAGTTATTATTCAATGGGATATCTATAACAAATTAGTAATTTCTGTTTTGGGCTTGAAATGATTATAAAAATAATTGTGTGAAAATGTCATAATTATTGTTTCAATTAAAACACCTAAAATACTCATTGTAATACATGTTTCAGGATAAATTACTCACCATTCTCAGGTTACAGTCTTGTTTAGTAACTCACTATTCTAATTAACTGGTTTGGGAATGGATGATGGGAAAATTAGTTACTTACTCATGGGTTTAGTTACTTGTTTCATGTTTTTCTCTTAATATCTATGTTTTAGTTATATTCTTTTATTTTCTTGTTTTACCTTATTACTATTTTGTATATACTCATTTGTGGCGCTTCAGAGGTCCGCTTGTCTGTAAAAAGGCCTTGGGTAGTCCCCTTTAGCCCCATCACTTACAATTATCTTATCATTTTTTTACAATACATTATTATATTAATTATTTGTGGCACTAGTCTCCCTTTCAATTTCTATATTAAATACATTAAGGTTGCTTTAATATTTTTAGTAATAATTAGTTGATATTTAAGCAGAGCAGAATAAAGTTACTTACGGGATCAGAATAACTATTAGACCACTGTCTTTTGTCTTGTCAACATTCCCAAAACTGTTGTTGCACTCCCTTTAAAAATTCCCCTTTTCCTCTTCTTTTATTCTTTGCCTTTCTTTTCCTTTTCCTCTCTTCTTCTTCTCCTTCTTCTAGACAACCTGCCAACGATTGGGAGCCTTTCCAAACAACAACAATGAATTTTGGATGATTGAATTGACACACAGACCACCTCATGCAAAAACTCAATTTTTGCTGTGAACATGTTTCGAACTTGGGTTTGAAATATTTGGTTTATGTAATATTATATTCATATATATTTTAAGGTGATTTTTTGATCCTTATAGTAAGTAAACCTTTTCACCTATCAACTCTATTATTGAATTTTTATTGCAATAACAGTGCCTTGGCTATTTTGCTGAGTCACTGAGTGTAAGTGATCTATAATTTTTTAAATAATTTTTTTCCCTAGTTGACCATAATAGAGTTATTCTCTTAGTCCTAGAAGATCATTATTTTCTTAAAAGAATTATTAAATTAATTTTTTTTATTAAAATTTTGATATTATTGGTTGACTGTAATAGTACTCAGTGCTTAGTCCCAATATTACCAATATATTTTTTGGTATTAATTATTTTTGGTTGATTTCTTAAACCTTTTTTGGTTGGTCCAAAAATAGCTATCCACCACGGGAAATCTGGGGGTGAACTGCTAGCAGTTCCCTCTTTTTGAAACTATCAGGAATTTGTCAGGAAACTGTTGGGAAACCATCCTGAAACTTTCAGAAAGATATTTTAAATCTGATGAAAAAACATTGAAAAAATAAACTGTCACAGATTGAATCCAGAACAATCCCTCCTTGAGCAGAGCTTAAGAAACACATTGAACATCAGTTAATCTCAGGTTTGGCAAAAGGTTGAACAACATCACTTAGCATACCTTAATATTCAAATATTAAACTTGAATATATGTTACGTGTATGATATAGATGCATATGCATTTGAATTTGCATGGTGGATACTTATTGCATGCTAAAAATTGATGTGAAATGCCTATCCAAAGTGTATGCATAATGACTATGAAGAACAAATATGCATAAAAAATATGCATAAAAAATATGCATAGTGATTATGCATAAAAAATATGCATATTGAATATGCATAAAAATATGCATAAAAATATGCATATTGAATATGCATTAAAAATATGCATATTGAATATGCAAAAAAAAGGTGCATATATGTATATGAATAAAATATATTAATATGCATATAAATCTGTATAATGAATATGCATAAATATGCATAATGATTGAAAAATGCAAAAAAAATGATGCTTAACGAGTATATTTTATGCATAAATAGAAATATGCAATATGAATTCATATTGCATACAGATAACACTGGCAAACCATTTTGACCAAAACTCATACTAAATTTTCATTCTGGACTAAAGGTGTGAGGGAAGGAAGAAAAACAGTCCGACGTTAGAAAAATGCTACATGCACTCATTTTGTAGCAGAGCAAATGAGAAGTGCTGAATTATGGTTGGTGCCCATAATTTAGTATGATATCATAATTTTAATTAATTGTTTTCAATATTGAAAAGACTTTAGGTTGGTTGGTATGGATCTAGCTGTGCCAGGGTCTAATCTAATTATTTTAACAATTTCTTAATAATTAACGGGCTTTAATACAAAAACAGGTTGTATTTTTTGTGGGATATTGGATATGATAAGGTCTTTTGTAAAAAAAACTTTTATTGTTTAAAAATATTCCTGAATCAGATGTGGGATAATCGCTACAAAAAATTGTAGTACTGTGGGCAATAAAATATATGCACAAGCAGTAAAGAAAGGACTGAGTGAACCCTTTTTGTGCAGTGGGAATCATTAGAGTGGAATTGTGGATGAAAAATATAATTCATTATTACCATTTTATTTAATCAAAAAATTTATAATATTAAAAAGAACTATTGATTAATTGGTATTTGACCTTTGTGCCTCACTCATATTTATCATTTGATTGATTTTTGTCACCATTATGTTATTAATATTATAAGTATAGCAAAAACTCGTGTGCCAAATGCATACCGGGTGATGTTACACCTTTTATAATATTATTAAATAAAGGTAAAAAAATATGAAAATGATTTGTTTTACAAAAAATAAATTGATATCCAAAAGCAATATGAGGGATAAAAAGGTAAAATTAAAGGGATCAAATATGAAATAAAAAATTAAAGTGAAATTCCTCCCATCAAGAGCAAGTAGACATGATGGGGTGAATGCCCACCAGTGGCACTAAATTTGGACTATAATTTCTTTTTTGTAAAAATAAAAAAAAATCCACTGGAGCTTTACCAAAACTTCAGGATGACAATTTCACCATATCAAACAACTTCTAGTGCAATTATTGAAGAAAAATTCATTTTCATTGCAATAGAGAGAATTGATCACATCAGACTGCATGTGACCAAAAGTGTCCAGCACAAGTTTGGCCGAACTTGTGCTGGACACTTTTATGATGGAGGTTAGCTAGGGTGGAATTTTTCTTCAGTTAGTCTGGTATTTCTTATAAACATGTCCACTGGTATTTGATCTTTGTGCCTCACTCATATTTATCATTTGATTGATTTTTGTCACCATTATGTTATTAATATTATAAGTATAGCAAAAACTCGTGTGCCAAATGCATACCGGGTGATGTTACACCTTTTATAATATTATTAAATAAAGGTAAAAAAATATGAAAATGATTTGTTTTACAAAAAATAAATTGATATACAAAAGCAATATGAGGGATAAAAAGGTAAAATTAAAGGAATCAAATATGAAATAAAAAATTAAAATAAAATTACTGCCATCAAGAGCAAGTAGACATGTTGGGGCAAATGTCCACCAGTGAAGCTAAACTTGGACTATAATTGCTTTTTTGAAAAACAAAAAAGTTCCAATCTGAGGTTTTAAAAAACTTCAGCAGAACCATTTAGCCACAACAAACAACTTCTAGTTCAATGATTGAGAGAGAATGGATCACACCAGACTGCATGTGACAAAAAGTGTCCAGCACAAGTTCGGCCGAACTTGTGCTGGACACATTTATGACAGAGAGTAGCTAGGGTAGAATGTTTCTTCAGTTAATCTGGTATTTCTTATAAATATGTCCAATGGTACTTGATCTTTGTGCCTCACTCATATATATCATTTGATTAATTTATTGTCACCATTATATTATTAATATTATAAGTATAGCAAAAACTTGTGTTCCCAACGCATACCAGGTGATGTTACACCTTTTATAATATTATTAAATAAAGGTAAAAAAATATGAAAATGATTTGTTTTACAAAAAATAAATTGATATACAAAAGCAATATGAGGGATAAAAAGGTAAAATTAATCTCAAAGAGATCAATTATGAAAAACAAAATACTAGTAAAATTCTTGCTCTCAAGAGCCAGTAGAAGTGTTGAAAAAAATGGGAGCCATCAGTGCTAAATTGTAATAAGTGACCTTTTTTTTAAAGATAAAAAATTATACACCTGAGGTTGGGAAGAACAACAGGTGGATGATTCAGCTAAACAAAACTACTTGTAGTGAAGTTTAATAAAAAATGTTTTTTTTGCCATATAGAGAATTGATCCCATCTGACTGCACGTGACTAAAAGTGTCCAGCACAAGTTCAGCCGAACTTGTGCTGGACACTTTTATGATGGAGAGTAGCTTGGGTGGAAATTTTCTTCAGTTCCTTCATCTTGTATTTCTCATAAACATGTCTACTGGTATTTGATCAGTCTTTATCTTTCATATTTATCATCCGATTAATATTTTATCCCCATTATATTATTAATGTTATTAGTATAGAAAAAACTTGTGTGCCAAATGCATACCATGTGAAGTCATACATTCAATAATTTTTTAAAATAGATGTAAATAAATATGGAAAGGATTAGTTTTACAAAAATTAAATAGAAATTTAAAAGTAAAAAGAGGAATAAATGAGTAAAATAAAAGTCAAAGAGTTCAAATATGAAAAAAATACTGGTAAAATTCCTGCTATCAAGAGCCAGTAGAGGTGTTAAAGCAAATGGGAGCCATCAGGGCTTAATTTTAATAAGTGACCTTTTCTTTAAAGATAAAAAATTATACACCTGATATTGGGCAGAACAGCAGGTGGATGATTCAGCTAAACCAAACTACTTCTAGTGAAATTTGATAAAAAAATTTTTTTGTTGCCATACAGAGAATTGATCCCATCTGACTGCACATGACCAAAAGTGTCCAGCACAAGTTTGGACGAACTTGTGCTGGACACTTCTATGATGGAGAGCGGCTGGGGTAGAATTTTTCTTCAGTTCATCTGGTATTTCTTACAAACATGTCTACTGGTATTTTATCTTTGTGCCTCACTCATACATATTGTTTGATTAATTTTTTGTCTTAATTATATTATTAATTATATAAGTATAGCAAAAAATTGTGTGCCAAATGCATACTGAGTGATGTTACACCTTTTATAATATTATTAAAAAAAAGTATAAAAATATTAAAATAATTTATTTTAAAAATTATTAATTGATATCCAAAAGCAATATGAGGAATAAAAAATTAAGTTAAAGGGATCAAATATGAAAAACAAACTCCAAGTATTATTGCTAATATAAAAGGCCAGTAGAGATGTTGAAGCAAATGAGAGCCATCAGGGATAAATTGTACTAAATTGATTGTTTTTTAAAGATAAAAAATTGTGTACCTGTGGTTTGGATGAACTCTAGGTGGATAATTCAGCTATATCAAACTACATCTAGTGAAGTTTCTTATCAAAAATTTTTTTTCATTGCCATAGAGAGAATTGATCCCATCTGACTGCACCTGACCAAAAGTGTCCAGCACAAGTTTGGCCGAACTTGTGCTGGACACTTTTATGATGGAGAGTAGCTAGGGTGCAGGTCTTCTTCAGTGTAACTGTTATTTTTTTAAAACATGTCAAAAGGGTATTTGATCTTTCTGTGTTATTCATATTTTATTATCTGATTAATTTTTTGTCATTAGAATATTATAAATTTTATTAGTATAGAAAAAACTTGTGCGCCAAATGCATGCCATGTTATATTACACCTTTTATAATATTATTAAAAAATGTTAAAAAAATATGAAAATGATTTCTTTTCCAAAATTATAAATTAATATCCAAATGTAACATGAGTGATAAAAAAGTAAAGTAAAAGAGATCAAATATGAAAAAGAAAAATTCAAGGAAAATTCCTGCCTTCAAGAGCCAGTAGAGGTGTTGAAACAAATGGGTTCCATCAGGGCTAAATTTGATAAAATTTAATTTTTTTTAAAGATAAAAAATTTTTCACCTGAGGTTTGGAAAAACTCATGGTGGATAATTCAGCCATACCAAACTACTTCTAATGTAATTATTTAGCATTTTTTTAATTTAATTTCCACAGAGAGAATTGATCCCATCTGACTGCACCTGAACAAAAGTGTCCAGCACAAGTTCGTCCAAACTTGTGCTGGACACTTTTATGATTGAGAGTAGCTAGGGTGGAAGTGTTTCTCAGTACATCAGTTTTTTGTTTTTCACATTTCTATTGGGTTTTTAACTTTTTTTATCATTCATATTTATCTTATAATTCATTTTTTGTCACCATATATATTATTAATGTTTCTAGTATAGCAAAAACCTGCATGCCAAATGCAAAATTGGTGATGTTACAACTTTAATAATATTATTATATAAAGTTAAAAAAATATGAATATGTTTAGTTTTTAAAAAAATTAATTGATATTTAAAATTAAAAAGAGTAATAGAAAAGTAAAATGAAAATAAATGGGATCAAATACGAAATAAAAATACAAGTAAAATTTTTACTATCAAGAGCCAGAAGTGGTGTTGGGACAGTTGGGGACCCCTAGGTCAAGACTTGGTCTAAACTTACTTTTATGCATAGCTAACAAATTTTTACCTGAGGTTTGGACAGACTTCCAGGGGACAATTTTACAATATTAAACATTCTTTACTTCAATAATTGAGTGAAATATCATTTTTATTGCCATAGAGAGAATTTATCTCATATGACTTCATGCAACCAAAAGTGTCCAGCACAAGTTCGGCCGAACTTGTGCTGGACACTTTTATAATTGAGAGTAGGCATACAGCAAATCTTCTTAAACTCAAAAGGGATTTCTTATTAACATTTCCACTGGAATTTGATCTTTCTGTGTCATTTAAATTTACCATTTGATTAATTTTTTGTCATCATTATATTGTTAATGTTATTAGTATAGTAATAACTTGTGTGAAAAATGCATACCAGGTGGTGTTCCACCTTTAATCATATATTATTAAATAAAGGTATAAGAGTATGAAAATTATTTATTTTAAAAATTAGAAATTGATATCCAAAGCAATATGAGCAATAAAAAAGTAAAATAAAAGGGATAAAATAAGAAAATAAAATCTAAGGAAAATTCCCACTATCAATAACAAGTAGAGGTGTTAGATCAAATGTGCACCACCAGGGCTAAACTTGGACTATATTTTCTTTTTTGTTAAACCAAAGAAAGTGTCCTGATGAGTTTTGAAAAATTATCAGGAGGACATTTTGGCAATATCAAACTACTTATTGTGCAATGATTGAGCAAAATGTCATTTTCATTTCCATAGAGTAAATTTATCCCATCTGACTGCATGCAACCAAAAGTGTCCAGCACAAGTTCGTCCGAACTTATGCTGGACACTTTTATGATGGTGAGTATCTAGGGTGAAGGTCTTCTTCAGTTCATCAGGTATTCCTTATAAACAAGTCCACTTGTATATGATCTTTCTGTGTCATTCATATTTATCATTTGATTCATTGTTTTTCACCATTATAATATTAATGTTATTAGTATTGAAAAATTTTTTATGCCAAATGCATACTGGGAGATGCTACATCTTTCATAATCTTATTAAATAAAAGTAAAAAAAATATGAAAAGTATTAGTTTTACAATAAATAAATTGATATTTGAAAGAAAATACAAGAATAAAAAAGTAAAATAAAAGTGATTAAATATGAAATTAAACATTCAAATAAAATTTCTGCCATCAAAGATAATTTGAGTTTTCAGACCAAATTTGCACCACCAGTTCTAGATTTGGAATATGTTTTCTTTTTTTTAAAATTAATAAATGTGTCCACCTGAGGTTTTCCAAAAAATCAGGAGGATAGTATAGCAGTATAAAGCTACTTCTTGTGCAATGATTGAGCAAAAATTCATTTTAACTTCCATTGAGTAAATTTATCCCATCTGACTGCATGCAACCAAAAGTGTCCAGCACAAGCTCAGCTGAAATTGTGCTGGACACTTTTATGATGGAGAGTAGCTAGGGTGCAAGTCTTCTTCAGTTAATCTTATATTCATTTTAAAAATGTCTATGGGTATTTGATCTTTCTGTGTCATCCATATTTATTATTTGATTATTTTTTAGTCACCATTATATTATTAATGTTTTTAGTATAGCAAAAACATGTGTAATGAATGTACACTGGATGATTTTACAACTTTAATAATATAATATAATAAATGTAAAAAAATGTGAAAGTTATCAGTTTTACCAAAATAAAATTGATATTAGGGGGTGTCAGTTCTGGCAAATCCGCACTTAAATTTGACCAAATCCGCACTTAAATAAGTGCGGATTTCCAAAACACACTAGCCCCAATACTGGTGGATTTCAAAATGAAATAAGTCACTTATTTCACTCAAATCCGCACTTTCTCAACCAAAAGTGCTGATTTCACCATCAAGTCCCATTTCACTGATTTGTCAGCATCATCCCATTCATACGCAGCACTCCGCAGCATAACACTTCATAACTCAAAACATCGTACATCACTTACATCTTCATATCATATCATATAAGAGTTATGCCTTCCTCACTTTCAAATCATGATAAATTACATAAAGCAATGACTTTCATGGCTCTTGAACTGCTCTTGGACTCTGATTGCGATTCTGATTCTGATCTAGAAGAAGATTTTGTCTTTTTATCAAAAATGGCCACGAAACGTTACCTTCTTCCCAGAAAGCCTCAAGTACTTCATACCCCCAAGTACACCATCCAAACACTTCTTAAACTATCTACACCCAGTTTTAGAGAGCTGTTCAGGACTTCTCAGGAATGTTTCCTTAAATTGCTTGAGCTTATTCAGGATCATCCCATATTTCACAATAATTCTCAAAAAGAACAAAAACATCCTTCAATTCAATTGGCCATCACACTATGTCATTTGGGTTCAAATGGTAATGGAGCTGCTTTGAAACGTTTAGAAAATGTCTTTGATTTAGGGTATGGTTCAATTAACACTTATACCAAACAATGTATCACTGCCATCAACTCCTTGTAATCTCAACTTCTCACCTGGCCAACAAAAGAAGAGCAACTTGAATCATCTCAGGTTATGCAAGCAGAGGGCTTCCCAGGATGTATTGGTTTTGTTGATGGTACTGCTATTCCTTTGAGCCAGAAACCTGCTCAAGGTGGAAACAATTACTTTCACATTCTCGTCAAAAATTTTCACCAAAATATTTACAAGTCAAAAAAATTCTATATCTGTTTTAAAAAATTGGCAATACTTTCCCCTGCATTTTATTGAAGCAAGGGGTTGATATCACCAAAATTTTTCTAAGTCATCAATTTCACATGTCAGATTTGAAAATTTGGCAATACCCCCCCCTGCATTTTATTGAAGTAAGTGGTGGAAGTCATCTAAATTTAATATAATTACGTGAATTATTAAATAAATATCTAATATATATCAATTTCCCTAGTTTAAAGTAATGACAATCCCTTAAGCCAAAATGCAGATCAAATCTAGAAACAAAAGTTTGGGACTTTCCACAGGTATAGGCTAGAGGAACCCCATGAAACAAATAAATGTTATCATGATTACCATTTATACAACACAAGGTTGTGGGCCCATTACTTTAGTTGAGGAAATTGATACATAAAAAATATTTATTAAAAATTTACGAAAAAATATAAAATTTTTGATGACAACTCTAATCCCCATACTTTTTGGATCTAAATAAAGTTTTTTTAAATCGATTAACTTTACCTTCTTTCATTACCTTATTGATTCTTTGAATCAACTTATGACTGATTTGAAATGAGCAACCAAAATGTGTTAAATCTTGACAGGATTCCAAACCAGGAGGAGCTTTGGTCGTTTGATGATTATCCTTAGAAGAATTCCAAATAGTTTCAATGATACCATTTCCCAAACCAAAATCAATGATGCACTGGTGGTCTGGAAAATATAAACCATGTCATTTGATTTTAGCTGGAGATGGTATTGGTTGGCCAGTAATCGGTTTGATATATGAGAATATACCAAAAGTAAGAAAATTGGTGTCCTTGGTATTGGTGTGAATTTTATTGTGAAATCCAGAATGAGTGATAATAACATTAGAAAATAAAAGATATTTGTGGCTGATATCTTCCCATTTGGAGTCACACCAATTCGGTATTCCTACTTTGGTTGCAGGTTCATGATTTTTTTCAAATGCTTTATTACAGTGCTTTTTGAGTCGAAGAGCAAGAAAAGAGTTAAAGGAAGGTAGAGTGTCCCATAAGCAAAAATCTTCATCTTTTTGAGCTTTAGTGATATTCTTGAGCAACAGATACATGCCTAGATAATAATCATATAAGAGTTTCAGAATCATTATCCTCTAAATATGCAATATAAAAATGTGAAATAAGACAAGTGAAATTCAGAAAAAAGGCTCAACTTCAAAGGTCAAAATCTCAGCAACCACTGAACCTAATTCAAACCTGTTTGTGGGAAATAAAAGATTTTCTTTAGTAGAATCTTCAGTTAAAGGACATGTGATTTAAATAAACCTAACCCTAATTTGTTACATAAAAAAATGAAATAAAAATTTAAATTGGGAAAAAAAAGGCTCAACTTTAACAGTCAATATCTCAGCAACCACTGAATCAAATTCAAATCTGTTTGTGGGAAATGAAAGGTAGCCTTCAGGAGAATCTTCAGTAAAAAGAACATTATATTCGAATAAACCTAACCCTAATTCCGAGTCTGATTTTCAAAATTTTACAAAAACTTGAAAAGTGGTAATGAAGATGAGATCAAAAGGAGTTTTATAAGTCCACTGTTATCCAGATAAGAGTCATACATATATTTAAGTATGAAATTTTCATAAATGGAATGAGATATCATATAGGCATGAAAAAAAGGAGATGAAACTTACCTTGATTGAAAAGTAGGAAAAATAGAGTGAGAAAGATTGATGTTGGAATTGTGGGGAAATTGAATATGGAGTAAGTGAAATGCATAAAGAATGTGCAATGTATGTGTTTCAATGAAATGGAGCCAAAAAAAAGTGAAATAAGGGAAAGGGGGGATAATGACCATGCCAAGGAGGGATGAAGAGTAGGGTGATGGAGCTAACAAAGAAAGTAAAGAGGGAGAGAAAAAAAAGGTTAATTATACCATTGAAATCCAAAATAACCACTTACAAAAAAATTTAGATAAAAAAAATAAAATAAACAGAAAAAAACAAAAAAAATTATAATTAGTAATCAAAAAATCAAAAAAAAAAAGAATAAAGTGACTTACCTGGAGAGATGAGATGACAAAATGAATGAAACCAAATTGTTTGAGGGATGTTGGAGGAGAATAGGAAAAGGATATGAGGGATGAATGAAAAAAAAAATCACTGACAAAATATGCGATTTCAGAAAATATGCGATTTCATGTTGAGCTGGTGAAAGAAAACCAATGAGCCATCCAAAAAAAAAAAATTCACCGTAAATTCCAAAAAAAATGAATATGCAACAAACCAAAATACCAACCCAAGTGAATGAAGTACACAAAGAGGACATTTGGAGAGTACAAAATGGTATAGGAAAGAAAGGGATGATGTGGCCAACATGTGGTTTTGAAAAAAAAAATCACAAAAAAAGTGCTGATTTGAGGTCAGAACTGACACCCATAGAAAAAAGATTAAGAAGTAGAAGAAATAAGTAAAAAAGAATGTAAACATGCCTGGTCAAAATATTGAAAATGTCAGGAATGGGTGTGTGCCAAGGATTGATGGGTAGGTAGCAAGGAAGGTCAGTGTGTCACATGTGACAGGGATGGGGTAAGAAAGGAAGGGATGTTTTGTGGCCAAAATGTGGTTGTGAAAAAAAACGGGAAAAAAGTGCTGATTTGAGGTCATAACTGACACCCTTTTTTGAAATAAGTGACTTTTTTGCAAAATTTAAGTGCTGATTTGTAAGTGCTGATTTGGTTTGAAATCCGCACTTAAGTTAAGTGCGGATTTGCCACAACTGACACCCCCTATTTAAAAGCTAAAGGATAAATAAAAGGGTAAGATTAAAATTAAAGAGATCAAACATGAAATAAAGATGTTAACTATAATTTCTGCTATCATGAGCCAGTAGAGGCTTCAGAAAAAATGGGCACCATCATAGATTAACATGGATCAAATTTACTTTTTACCAAAGGAAAAAATTGTCTACCTTAGGTTTGGAAAAACTTCCAGGGGACAATTTGTCTATATAAAACTACTTTCAGTGCAATTATGGAGTGATAATTCAGTCTCATTTTTATAAAAAGAATTGATTGCGTCTGAAAGCATGCAACCAAAAGTGTCCAGAACAAGTTTGGCCAGACTTGTGCTGGACACTTTTATCATGAAGAGTAGCCAGGGTGCAATTCTTTTTTAATCATCTGAAATTTCTTATAAACATTTACACTGTTATTAGGGGGTGTCAGTTCTGGCAAATCCGCACTTACAAATCCGCACTTAAATTTGACCAAATCCGCACTTAAATAAGTGCGGATTTCCAAAACACACTAGCCCCAATACTGGTGGATTTCAAAATGAAATAAGTCACTTATTTCACTCAAATCCGCACTTTCTCAACCAAAAGTGCTGATTTCACCATCAAGTCCCATTTCACTGATTTGTCAGCATCATCCCATTCATACGCAGCACTCCACAGCATAACACTTCATAACCCAAAACATCATACATCATTTACATCTTCATATCATATCATATAAGAGTCATGCCTTCCTCACTTTCAAATCGTGATAAATTACATAAAGCAATGACTTTCATGGCGCTTGAACTGCTCTTGGACTCTGATTCCGATTCTGATCTAGAAGAAGATTTTGTCGTTTTATCAAAAATGGCCAGGAAACGTTACCTTCTTCCCAGAAAGCCTCAAGTACTTCATACCCCCAAGTACACCATCCAAACACTTCTTAAACTATCTACACCCAGTTTTAGATGGCTGTTCAGGACTTCTCAGGAATGTTTCCTTAAATTGCTTGAGCTTATTCAGGATCATCCCATATTTCACAATAATTCTCAAAAAGAACAACAACATCCTTCAATTCAATTGGCCATCACACTATGTTGTTTGGGTTCAAATGGTAATGGAGCCGCTTTGAAACGTTTAGAAAATGTCTTTGATTTAGGGTATGGTTCAGTTAACACTTATACCAAACGATGTATCACTGCCATCAACTCCTTGGAATCTCAACTTCTCACCTGGCCAACAAAAGAAGAGCGACTTGAATCATCTCAGGTTATGCAAGCAGAGGGCTTTCCAGGATGTATTGGTTTTGTTGATGGTACTACTATTCCTTTGAGCCAGAAACCTGCTCAAGGTGGAAACAATTACTTTGACCGTAAAAAGAGGTAGATTATTTTTAACTCCTTTCATCCTCCTTGAAACTAACACAAACAAATATATCTTCTTTATAGATATTCAATTAACGTTCAGCTTATATGTGACGTAAACAAAAAATTTATATCATTCTTTGCTGGCTATCCTGGCTCATGTCATGACTCCTACGTCTTCCAAAGAATGCATATTTCAAATGAACCTGAAAAATTCTTTGATGAAAATCAGTATCTTCTTGCAGATTCTGCTTATGAGAATGGAAAGTATGTACTTCCTGCTTTTCGGGGAGCAGCTTCAGAAGACAGTCAAAATGCCAAATTCAACAATCATTTGGCAAAGTCAAGAGTCCGTATTGAACATTCTATTGGAATCTTGAAAGGCCGTTTTTCTAGTTTAAGGGAATTAAGAAGTCCTCTTAGAAATAAATCTGAAATGGAGGCGGTGATCAACTGGATTCTGTGTTGCACTATACTTCATAACCTACTTGCTGACCTCAAAGATCAATGGTTAGAGCTGTATGAAGATGAACAAGTTGATTCACCTCCGACTATATCCAACACTTCTATTTCTCAATCAACTAGTATAAGGGCGAAAATCCTTCCAATAACACTCCAACATTTTTCAACGCAATTTTAATTTTTTTCTCTTTCTCTTCAAATTATCAATTTGCATGTATTATTCACTGAGAATGGTAAATTTTTTTGCATATTTTTTTGGTTTTTGAATTTGCTGTTAAAGTCTTATTTTTTTTTCTCTCTGTGTTTTCTTTCATCAACTCAACATGAAATCGCATATTTTCAGCAAACGCATATTTTTTCAGTCACTCAAAGGTTGGGAAAGAGTTGGAAGGGAAGATTAAGGGTTCCGAGGCATTTTAAATGAAGAAAAGGGTCTGGGAGAGGTTGAGAGGGGTGAAATGGGGATCAAAAGAGGATGGCATACAATGGGGCTGGGAGGATAGCGAAAGGCATGGGGAGGGAAGACAAGCATGTGTTGATAGAATTGAAAGGGATGGAGATTGGTGCAAACAGAGTGTGAAAATAGGAGGATGAACTCTGTTCTTCGGGCGAAGAACAGAGTTCACTTCCATAAAATATTAGCTGAAACATAGTTTTCAATTCTGTAAAAACAGTTGTAAGTAATAGAAAAAGTCACTGATTTTTTTTCTATGTAATCCTTGCTTTACGAGGAGACTTTTGTGACGAAGCAGATTTTTGAGTTACCTTTTGAGATTTGGAATGTCTGGGAGGCATTATGAAACTGGCACATAACAAGAAAAAAGATTAAAAAGTAGAAGAAATAAGTAAAAAAGAATGTAAACATGCCTGGTCAAAATATTGAAAATGTCAGGAAGGGGTGTGTGCCGAGGATTGATGGGTAGGTAGCAAGGAAGGTCAGTGTGTCACATGTGACAGGGATGGGGTAAGAAATGAAGGGATGTTTTGTGGCCAAAATGTGGTTGTGAAAAAAAACGGGAAAAAAGTGCTGATTTGAGGTCATAACTGACACCCTTTTTTGAAATAAGTGACTTTTTTGCAAAATTTAAGTGCTGATTTGTAAGTGCTGATTTGGTTTGAAATCCGCACTTAATTTAAGTGCGGATTTGCCAGAACTGACACCCCCTATTAAATCTTTGTGCCTCACTCATATTTATCAATTGATTAATTTTTTGTCATCATTATATTATTAATAGTATCAGTATAGCAAAAAATTGTGTGCCAAATGAATACTGGGTGATGTTACACCTTTTATAATATTATTAAATAAAGGTAAAAAAATATAAAAATGATTTATTTTACAAAAAATAAACTTCTATCCAAAAGCAATATGAGAGGAATAAAGTAAAATGAAAGAAATCAAAGATGAAAATTAAATTCCAAGTTAAATTCCTGCCATAAACAGAAAAAAGAGATGTTGAATTAAATTAGCACATTCAGGGCTAAACTTGCACTCAATTTTCTTTTTTGTAAAAATAAAAAAAAATCCACTTGAGCTTTACCAAAACTTCAGCATGAAAATTTTGCCATATCAAACTACCTCTAGTGTAATTTTATATCAAAAATTTATCTTCATTTCCATAGAGAGAATTGCTCCCATCTGACTGCACCTGACCATAAGTGTCCAGCACAAGTTCGGCCAAACTTGTTCTGGACACTTTTATGATGGAGAGTAGCTAGGGTAGAATTTTTCTTCAGTTCATCTAGTATTTCTTACAAACATGTCTACTGGTATTTTATATTTGTTCCTCACTCATTAATATCATTTGATTAATTTTTGGTTGCCATTATATTATTAATTTTATAAGTATAGAAAAAACTCATGTGCCAAATGCATACCAGGTGATGTTATGCCATTTATAATATTATTAAATAAATGTATAAAAATATGAAAATAGTTTATTTTAAAAATTATAAATTGGTATCCAAAAGCAATATTAGGAATAAAAAATTAAGTCAAAGGGATCAAATATGAAAAAAGAAATCCAAGTAATATTCCTACTATAAAAGGCCAGTAGAGGTGTTGAAGCAAATGAGAGCCATCAGGGATAAATTGTACTAAATTGACTTTTTTTCAAAGATAAAAAATTGTGCACCTGTGGTTTGGATGAAATCTAGGTAAAAAATTTGGCTATGTAAAACTACTTCTAGTGAAGTTTTTTATCCAAAAAATTTTTTTCATTGCCATAGCAAGAATTGATCTCATATGACTGCAACTGACCAAAAGTGTCTAGCACAAGTTTGGCCAAACTTGTGCTGGACACTTTTTTGATGGTGAGTATCTAGTGTGAAGCTCTTCTTCAGTGCAACTGGTATTTTTTTAAAACATATCCACTGGTATTTGATCTTTCTGTTTTATTAATATTTTATCATTTGATCAATTTTTTGTTACCAGTATATTATTATTTTTATTAGTATAGCAAAAAAACATGTGACAAATGCTTACAGGGTGATGTTAAACCTTTAATAATTTTATTAAATACAGGTAAAAAATTATGAAAATGATTTATTTTACATAAAATTAATTGATATCTAAAAGAAAAAAAAGGGATAAAAAGAAATAGGTTGAATAATAGGGATTTTATATGAAATTAAAAATTCAAGCTAAATGCCTACTTTCAAGGCGCAGAAGAGGTGTTGGATAAAATGGGCATCATCAGGAATAAAATTTGACTTAATTTGATTTTTTGAAAAACTAAATGAAGTTTTCAACTGATTTTTTTCCAATATTTAGTTGGACACTTTATCTATATCAAATTACTTCTAGTACCATGATTGACCAAATTAAATCCTCATTTCCATATGCAGAATTGATCCCATATGGCTGGACCGGGCCAAAGGTGTCAACCACAAGTTTGAGAATTCTTCTGGTGGACACTTTTATGATGGACAGTAGTAGGGTGCAAGTCTTCTTTAGTTAATCTAGTATTCCTCATAAACATTTCCAACTTATTTTTGGCCAAAAATCAGGTGGAAAGTTTTTCCATATAAAATTACTTCTAATGCCATCATTGACTAAAAGTTGATTCTCATTGCCATATAGAGATTTGATCCCATATGACTGGATCTGGAAAAAGTGTCACCACAATTTTTGATAAACTTAAGTTTGAAAATTTTATGATGGAAAGTAATTGCAAGTCTTCTACATTTCATCAAGTAATCCTCATAAAAATTTCCACCTGTATTTTGGCCAAACTTCAGGTGGACACTTTGGCCATATTAAATTAATTCTAGTTCCATGTTGATAAAAAACTGATATTATTGCCATATATAGATATTAAACCCATCAGACTGTGCCTTTCCAAAAGTGTCTACCTGAATTATGGCTAAACCTCAGTTGGACACTTTTATGATGCAGAATAGCTAGGGCAAAAGTATTCTTCAGTTAATTTGGTATTCATAATAAATTTATCCTCCTGAAGTTTATCCTAACTTGAGGTGGACAATTTTGGAAAGCACCAGTTAGTCACTATCCATCAAAAAAGTGTTCACAAAAATTTTGGCTAAACTTGTGGTGGACCCCTTTGATCAGCCACAGTCAGATGAGATCAACTCTTTAGATGGGAATGAGGATGATGTTTTGGTCAATCATGGAGATAGAAGTAGTGTGATGTGGCCAAATTACCCCCCTGAAGGTCAGACAAACCTCAGAAGGACACTTTTTAGCAGGGAGTAACTGAGAAAAATACCTTTATCAGAAGGAAAATCTTTTATTGGATAGATGCCAAGGTTTCATACTTGTGTATTATGGTCAGTATTAATTTTGAAAGTGTCTGTCCAAGCAATTTCATTGCCCATCATGACTCATTTTGTTTTAAATGTTTCAAACTGCGTGATACAGTATTAAGGTGTCACATAGTATAATTAAGTTCTATTAAGTGCCCTCCTATGATGCCTAAATTTATAATTTAATATCACTACGCAATATAGGGGGTGGACTTGCTAGCAAGTCCTCAACCTGAACTCAGATGGAACTCAGATGGAACTCAGACTGAACTCAGACTGAACCCATACTGAACTCTACTTGAACACCCACCTAAAACTGTTCTGCTGAGTGGTGTTCATCCCTGATTGTATGGTTCCTTTATCAATAGCTCAATGTGTGTTCAATCTATGGTGAGTTTGGGTCCAAGGTTGCGGACTTGCTAGCAAGTCCGCCCCCCATATTGTGTGGTGTATCTTACATAATAATTTTTTTTATATAAATTCATCAATATTTTATTTTATTATCAAATTTAATAGAGCAAGTATCCTGAATTATTATATATGCATAAGCTTAGGTTAGATCAATTTGTGCTCATCAGAGGACCAAAATCAAGTTCTGGAGGATCAACTTGTGCATAATTTGGAATCATTTGATATTCTGTCTATAATCAATCTGAGAATAAATGTAAATCTAACTCTAATTTACTTATGTTTATAAAGTATTCATAAACCTGGCATATTTAAGGGACACTCTAAATTTAAAAAGAGGGGATTGCTAGCAATTCACCCCTAGATTTCCTGTGGTGTATTGTTTATTTTTTTAATAATATAATTTGTAAATACATATTTTTGTATTACATTATTATTGTTACATAAATTGTAAACTGAATAAAAATTTATATTTAAATAATTTGAAAATTTTTTTTATTATTATTTTGAAAAAATATAAATTTAAATCATTGATTATATCCAATTGATTTTTGTTCACAGTTTTTATGTTCAGTAGCTTAACAAGCAGAATAGATAATCTTCATGTTGATGAAAATGATTTGGATGTTGATAATGAATCTGTAGGTTCTTCAAAATTAACTTACAAAAATTCTTCAGCTGACAAAAAAACCTTCAAATTCTTCAGGACATAGAAATGTCAGGAGGAGTGGAAAACCCCCCTCCCTCAATAACTCTGAAAGAAGTAAAGCCTCAAACCAGCCAGTAAAATCCTTTAAAGGGCATAAAAATAAAAAAGATTCCTCTGGAGCAGCAAGTAAACAATCTTTCCAGTCATATAAAAGAGCTGAGAGCAGAAAACATGAGATAAAAAGCAAAAGTAGACACCCTCTGGGACCAGATTCAGGAGCTTTAAGTCACAAACAGAATCAGCCTCCACCTTTACCAACCATCAAGATTCAGCCTCAGACTCAGCCTCAGCCTCAGACTCAGCCCCATTAGGTTCACAACTCTTTCCCTCAAAATCAAAACACTCTACAAGTGGAACAATTGAAATGAGACTACATGATGAGCCATTACCAGCAGAGTGCACAGCCCCCAGCAGCTCAAAAAACTGGCCCATCCAGGACACATACTTACCATCAACCTCCCCAGGCCCATCCTTATCACACTACCCAATATAGGGGGTGGACTTGCTAGCAAGTCCTCAACCTGAACTCAGATGGAACTCAGACTGAACTCATACTGAACCCATACTGAACTCTACTTGAACACCCACCTAAAACTGTTCTGCTGAGTGGTGTTCATCCCTGATTGTATAATTCCTTTATCAATAGCTCAATGTGTGTTCAATCTGTGGTGAGTTTGGGTCCAAGGTTGCGGACTTTCTAGCAAGTCCGCCCCCCATATTGTGTGGTGTCAGGGAGGCAGAAGAAAGAAGGCACAGGTGAAATTTCCTCCCTTGCCATGGTAAGTAATCTGTTTGATAAACATTTTGGTATGTATAGTAATAAATCTTCCTCCACAGGTAATCTTGTTAAAAATGGTGAAAGAACTGTTAAGCCTATTAAAAGACAAATTCCTGTTATGAGTAGCCCTAATGATGTAATTAGTAAATTTTTATTTGATGAGCCTTTACATTTAGCCTCAAATTCTTTAATTAATCCTTCTCTTGCAATTAAAAATGATTCTGTTTCACCTGAAGTCTATGCCTTGCTTGAGAAAACTTCTGAGGAGATATTGAAAGATTGTCTTGATTTTAATGTTTTAAAAGACAAAATTTCGAGAGATTTATTAGTGCATGAAAGTGACAGATTAAATAATTTGCATTTACATTGTAAAGTGAGTTCCTCTGTACAAGATAAAGCTTATTTTAAAATAAAAGATACTTTGAATATTTTTCTTAGTCAACAAAAACAAATAAGAAATCACTACGCAATATAGGGGGTGGACTTGCTAGCAAGTCCCCAACCTGAACTCAGACTGAACTCTACTTGAAGAACCACCTAAAACTGTTCTTCTGAGTGGTTTTCATCCCTGATTGTATGGTTCCTTTGGAAATAGCTCAATGAGTGTTCAATCTGTGGTGAATTTGAGTCCAAGGTTGCAGACTTGCTAACAAGTCCGCCCCCGGTATTGCACGGTGAATGATCATCAAGCTATTTCAGATAAAAATCTTCATCTGAAAAAACTATAAATGAGTTAAACCCCTTATTGATGAGAATTCTTCATTAAAAAATGAAAATTAGTCTCTACACAATGAGTTGAACAAGCTGAAAATTGATTTTCAGGCTCTGAGTAACAAATACTCAGTTTATGAAGACAGAAATGTCTTATCTCTTGCAAAAATCAATAACAGAATGTCTGAAATTCTACAGATAAGAAATTATTTGTCTGAACTAGATGAAAAATTCTCAGCCTTAACTTTGTATCATTATGGTGTGGATTAAAATGCTGCCTATAAGCTGAATAAAAATCAAGGAAAAGAGCCTGAAAAAAGCAGCTCCTTTCTTCCTCCTATTTCAGCCATTAAACAGCCTGAAAATGAGTCTGTGAAATATTTTTCAACTAGCAAAAAATATTTTAATGGCCATGAACCAGCTGTTTCTGTAAATAATGAAAATTCTGAACACCTGTCAAAACTTCAAGAATGATTAATCTTAAATAATTCTAATAAAAAGGTGGACCAACCCAGTAACCAGAAAAATTGGCCTAAAATGGATCAGTATCCAACCTTTGATGGTGACTCTTCATCTGATTGGCAGCACTTTGTCCAAATGATTGATAATCTAAAAAATTCCTATAAATTTCCAGATGAAAAGATTGTTTCTAAATTAATTTCTTTATTTTCCAATGTAGCCTTAATGTGGCATGAATCTGTCTTATTGGACAATCAACAGTATACTTGACAAGAGTGGAAAACATTGATTGAAAATTAATTTGGAGGTTTAAAATTCAGAGTTTCTCAACAGAGATTATATGAGACTGCTAAATATGTGTCCTCCTCTCCTGAAAAACCTATTGTTTTCCTCATGAAAATAACAAAAATTCTTAGAGCAATTGATCCAAAAATGGATTAAGATATTTGGAGAGACAAAACTCTCTATAAATTGCCAAATTCTCTGAGAGATTTGATTGTGGCAAGGACTGAGCATGTGAGAAAAAATTCTTCCTTTAGTAATATCTGTAAAGAAGTTCTACTTAATCATAGATATGAACCAAAGAATTATCCTTTAAAATCTTATCATGACCAGAAGAAGCCTTCAACAAAACTTCCAGAAAGAACTGGTAGACCCTCTGCCCCAGTTGCACCAAAGAAATATGCAACAAACACTTGTTTTAAATGTAACAAATCATGGCAGAAATGACATGTTTGTGACAAGAAAATTCATCTTGTTGAAAAAACTGAAGAATCTGAAAATACTCAAGTTGATCTTGATGATTCCTCAAGTGACTGTAATAGTAATATCTCTTATGACCATGATTCTTCTCAAGAAATTCTAGTCTTAGAAAAAGATATAAAATATTTAGATACTCGGTCAGAAAATTGTAATGTTGATTTATCTTTGGTAAAAAATGCTGAAATCATTAAGGATATTACTGGGAGTTCAATTTTAATATCACCCTTTAAAGCCCCAGTTATCATAAATGGTAAAAATGTTGAGGTTATTCTTGACTCTGGTGCTGAAGGAAGTGTAGTTTCTGTGAAAGCACTAGCTTCAGTGGATAAAGACTATCAAAGCAAATTGTTACCTATAACATCTGAAAAATGGAAAGGTTATGGTTCTGTTTTATGTCCCATTTGAAAATACAAGACCACTGTGTTCTTTAAATATAATGGTGGTTTTGTCAGAGCTGTTTGTGAATTTGTTGTGATGAGAAATGATAATTTAAGCAATTGGTTTATTATGGGAAATGACATTTTAACCATGTTTGGAATAAAATTAGATCCTGCAAAAAAATTTTTTACCTTAGGCATGAATGGGAAAATAAAGTTTAAAGATTTTTCCTCTAAAAAGCATTCTGCACCCTTATTAAACTATTGTTATTCATTAATCCAATGTAAGGGTAGACAAACAGAAGAAATGGATGTATTATTGTCTGAAATAGACACAGCTTCATTTGGTGATAAATTAACTAATTATCAAAAGGATTCAATAGTTGCCTTAGTTACATCTTTCATTATAGCTTTTGCTCATGGTTCCCATGTGTTAGGATTTGTTAAAGATGAAATGAAAATTTCATTATCCTGTAATTTAAATGAAATACCTCCTAGCCTTAAAAAAACCTTATCCTGCTTCTCCCACAAAGAGAAACGATATTGAAGATAATACACTATGCAATATAGGGGGTGGACTTGCTCGCAAGTCCCCTACCTGAGCTCAGATAGAACTCAGACTTAACTCACATTAAACCCATACTGAAATCTACTTGAACACCCACCTAAAACGGTTCTTATGAGTGGTGTTCATCCCTGATTGTATGGTTCATTTGTCAATAGCTCAATGTGTGTTCAATATGTGGTGAGTTTGGGTCCAAGGTTGCGGACTCACTAGCAAGTCCGCCCCCCATATTGTGTGTTGATATCTCAACCTTTTTGAGTATGAATATTATTGAAAAAGTGGATGTTACACCTAAATATTGTGTCATCTCTCCAGTTTTGATCTTTTATGAGAAAGATAAAGCTAGGCCATGTGAAGATTATAGAGCATTAAATACCTATACTGTAAATAATATTTACCCTTTGCCCAGGATAAACTCTATACATGCTACCTTGCAAGATGCAAAATTCATAAGCTGTCTGGATGGTAATAAAGGTTATCATCAAATACCTGTTGAAAAATCCTCCTAGAAGTTTTTTCTAATTGAAACTCATATGGGAATTTATAAATATTTTAGGATGCCCTTTGGCCATAAAAATTCTCCTTCAGTATTCCAAAAATTAATGGATAACACATTTCATCAGGAAATAATTTAAGGATGGTTAATGGTTTATATTGATGATATCATAGTTTTTTCTAAATCTTTTGATGAACATATCCAACACTTAGGAAGAGTCTTCCAGAAAATGGATGACATTAATATGACTCAATCCTTGAAAAAGTGTAAATTTGGTTTTCAATCCCTGAAAGTCCTGGGTCATGTAGTTTCTGGCTTACAATTATGTGGAGACCAAGGTAAAGTTGCTGCTATCCAGAATGTAAAAGCACCAACTTCTATAAGGGAAATACAAAGTTTTTTGGAAATTTTTGGCTACTATAGACAATACATTAAAAATTATCAAGTCATAGACCTACCACTTACCAAATTGACTAGAATGGATGTGGCTTATATATGGAATGAGGATACTCAAAAAGCTTTTGATACATTAAAGAAATGTTTAATGACAGCATCAATCCTTGCCCTTCCAGAATTTAATAAGCCTTTTGTCCTCTACACAGATGCAAGTTTTATTGGACTTGGCGCTTCTCTACACCAAAAACAAATTATTAATGATAAAATTTCAGAAGTAGTTATTTGTTATATTTCAAGAACCTTGAGAAAGAGTGAATTGAAGTATGGTGCCACTCAATTAGAGTGCTTAGCAGTTGTATGAGCTTTAGAAAAGCTTCATGATTACCTAGATGATCAAAATTTTGAATTATTTACTGATTGAAGTGCTTTAAAATCCCTCTTAAACTTGAAAACACCAAATAGACATATGTTTAGGTGGCAACTTACTGTTCAAGAATACAGAGGTAGAATGACTATTATTCACAGGGCTGGAAATGTTCATCTAAATGTAGATATGTTGTCTAGATTACCTCTTCCAAATGATGTATTCAAACCAGCTTATGTACCTGAAGATGATACAGTACATATACATGGAATATATATTGTTGATATGGAAGATGAACTATTGAAATTAATTCTGGATTCATATGATAAAGATTCTGATTTAAATAAATTAGTTACAATCTTAAATGATCCAAAAAATGTTTCTATTCAAGCATTAATAAAAACTCTTCCTCCAAAGTACCAAAATGCTTTGAGTAAGGGAAAGTTTTCCATTGAAGATGGTTATATTTATTACAGGAGAAAACCTACAAATGTCATTGTTATTCCTCCTTCCATGAAAGAAACCATCTTAAAACTTTGTCATGTTGACATATTAGCAGGACATTTTGATCTTGAGAAAACCATAATCAGAATTAAAAACACTGCTTGGTGGGCTAATATGTCTGAGGACACTAAATTATATGTTGAATCTTGTGATTTTTGTCAAAAATCTAAAAGATTGACAGGTAAAAGAGCTGAATCAATGCAACATATTGAACCTCCTGATGCACCATGGCAAATCATTAACATTGATTTTGTCACTGGTCTTCCTGTTGCAGGTAAAGACAGTTATAACTCTTGTTGGGTAATAGTTGATAGATTCACCAAAATGTGCTAATTTATTCCCACCCACAAAGATGTATTCACTAAAGAATTAGCTTTCTTATGGTGGTCATACATGTTTAATATTGTTGGATTTCAAAAAGCCATTATTTCTTAAAGAGACACAAAATTACATCTGAACTTTGAATATCTTTGATAGATATATGTGGCTGTGAGTTGAAATTATCTACAGCTCACCATCCTCAAACTGATGGTCTAGCTGAAAGAATAATTCAAACTCTGGAAGATATGATTAAAAGGTATTGTGCCTTTGGATTAGAATATAAAGACAATGACTAATTTAATCATGACTGGGTTACTCTATTACCAGGTCTTGAGTTTGCTTATAATAGTACTGTTCATTTTGTCACTGGAAAAAAGCCTTTTGAGCTTTGGCTAGGTTATGTCCCAAACACTCCTGCTCAAACTCTCAATAATAAATTACCAAAGTTGGAACTACACCCTGGTGTGAAGTCTTTTATGCAAATGCAACAGCTATGCATAAAACATGCACAATGTTGTATTGATAAGGCATTTGAAAATTAAAAGAAAAGATGGGATAAATACCATAAAGAATACACTTTTAAAAAGGGTGATGAAGTGTTGATATCTACTGTCCATTTCAATCTACAAGGAAACAACAAATTAAAAGATCCTTTTGTGGAACCAGTTGTTGCTAAAAGAATGGTTGGAGATAATGCAGTAGAGGTTGTATTGTATTCTCCATATGATAGAAAACATCCTGTTTTCCCCATTTCCTTACTTAAACCTATTCTTCCAACAGTGACTTATATTGCAAAAGAAGGGGAAGATCTAAGGAAAATCCTCAGGAAGTCACAGAAACAGCAGAAATTGATAAAATTGTAAATGATAGAATTATCACTTCTGAAAAGAGTATTAAATATTTATTGAGATATAAAAACAAATCATCTAAAAATGATGCATGGATACCTGGAAAAGAGATTTCTAACCTTCCTACTCTGTTAAAAAAGTATAAAATGAAAAAATCTTAGCATTTTATTATTATTTTTTTTAGAGTGAGGGAGTGTCAGCCAGGCTGTCTCAGGAGCCCAGTAAAATGTTATAACACTTTATTGGAACCATAAGAGGGAATAAATTTATGTATTTTATGTATTTAAAATGAAATATTTTATTTGATAATGAAATTATATAAAGATTTTATAAATAAGTAAAATAATTATTATATTAATTTTATTATTAGGGGGTTTCAGTTCTGGCAAATCCACATTTAAATTTTGCAAAAAAGTCACTTATTTCAAAAAAGGGTGTCAGTTATGACCTCAAATCAGCACTTTTTTTCTGTTTTTTTTACAACTACACGTTGGCCACAACATCCCTTCCTTTCTTACCCCATCCCTGTCACATGTGACACACTGACCTTCCCCACTCCCTACCCATCAATCCTTGGCACACACCCCCTCCTAAAATTTTCAACATTTTATTACAAAATTTTGACCAGGAATTTTTGGAAAAATTCCTGAGAAGTCCTGAACAACTGTCTAAAACTGGGTGTAGATAGGTTAAGAAGTGTTTGGATGGTGTATTTGGTGGTATGAAGTACTTGAGGCTTTCTGGGAAGAAGGTAACGTTTTGTGGCCATTTTTGATAAAAAGACAAAATCTTCTTCTAGATCAGAATCAGAATCACAATCAGAGTCCAAGAGCAGTTCAAGAGTCATGAAAGTCATTTCTTTATGTGATTTATCATAATTTGAAAGTGAGGAAGGCATGACTCTTATATGATATGATATGAAAATGTAAATGATGTACAATGTTTTGAGTTATAAAGTGTTATGCTGCGGAGTGCTATGTTGGAGTCCTGCATATGAATGGGATGATGCTGACAAATCAGTGAAATGGGACTTGATGGTGAAATCAGCACTTTTGGTTGAGAAAGTGCGGATTTGAGTGAAATAAGTGACTTTTTGTTTTGAAATCCACCAGTGTTGGGGCTAGTGTGTTTTGGAAATCCGCACTTAGATAAGTGCGGATTTTCCAGAACTGAAACCCCCTATTAAGTAAATTATTTATATACTTACATAAAAAATAATATATATTATATTCTATAAATCATGGCACATTTTTATGTATTTAATATTTATGAATTAATAATTAATTATTTATAAATATATACTATAAGTGTAATGATAAAATTAACTTATGATGTAATTAAAACTAAATTAATAAAATTTATATATTAAATAAAACTTTTTATATATTATTATCCATTAATATTGAGCGCTTTTTTGACCCTTAATTGTGTCAGGAAAATTATTAAATAAGCTAAAACACTTACTTAATAAAGCAAATTGAATTACTTATATTGAATTAGTAATTCTTTAAATTAATTACTTTTTCACTTAATTTAGTTATTATTCAATGGGATATCTAAAACAAATTATTAATTCCTGTTTTGGGCCTGAAATGATTATAAAAATAAGTGCGTGAAAATGTCATAATTATTGTTTCAATTAAAACACCTAAAATACTCATTATAATACATGTTTCAGGATAAATTACTCACCGTTCTCAGGTTACAGTATTTTTTAGTTACTCATTATTCTAATCAACTGGTTTGGGAAAGGATGGTGGGAAAACTAGTTACTTACTCATGGGTTTAGATATTTGTTTCATTTTTTTCTCTTAATATCTATGTTTTAGTTATATTCTTTTATTTTCTTGTTTCACCTTATTACTATTTTGTATATACTCATTTGTGGCGCTTCAGAGGTCCCCTTGTCTATAAAAAGGCCTTGGGTTATCCCCTTTAGCCACATCACTTACAATTACCTTATCATTTTTTTACAATACATTATTATATTAATTATTTGTGGCACTTGTCCCCCTTTTAATTGCTATATTAAATACATTAAGGTTGCTTTATAATTTTTAGTAATTAGTAGTTGATATTTAAGCAGAGCAGAATAAAATTACTTAATGGATCAGAATACCTATTAGACCACTGTCTTTTTTCTTGTCAACATTCCCAAAACTGTTGTTGCACTCCCTTTAAACATTCCCCTTTTCCTCTTCTTTTATTTTTTTTCCTTATTAGTTTTATTTAAGTGCTTCCCCCTTCTCCTTTCTTATCCTTTTCTCTCTTCTTCTCCTCCTTCTTCTAGACAACTGGCTGACAGTTTCACTACATGTGTTGGTTTTGTTGATGGTACAACTATTTCATTGAGTCAGAACCTTGATCAATGTATAAAAATTAAACTTATGGAAAAAAGTGGTAGAGTTTTTTTCTGGTTTAAAGAGTGTCTACACTTTTTTTCACAATATAAAATCTATGCACAAGAATGTTTCATTACTTACTCATGTTTTTTTGTTAATAAAATGTTATTAAATACCTAGAAAATCCAGTATATAGTTGAATTCTGTTTTTTAAACTAAAATGCAACCATGTAAGTGCATAAATTTTTAAATTCCTAATGTGAAATTTATATTCCTTTCAATTTTATAAGTCTAAAATGAAATAATTTTTCTTTTTTCTAACTTTTTTTAATAATTTCTCAGCTCAAAAAAATGGCAATACCTCCACCTGCATTTTATCCTAGTAGGGGGTCTAGATTTGCAAATTCCAATTTCAATTCATAAATTAAAAATAAACAAGTCATCCAGAGAAAGACACAAAGATTAAGTAATTAGAATTTAATAAAATACATGTTAATCACAAAATAATTCAAGACAACATGTAAAAAATTAATGTAGACATGATACCACAGCAGCACAGTTGAAGATCTAAAAACTCAAGTGAAGTAGATAAATGACTTGTATATGTTGAATTATGAAATTGAAAAAGAAAAATGGAAACCTTTCTTAAACCCCATTCTTTTCTTGTCTAACTAAACTTTTAGGAGTAACAAAATCTTCATTTCTTACCTTAATTGCCCTATTAATGAAGTCTTGATTGATTTTAAAAGGAAAAGACTGTCAGCTTTTAAAATTTATTCTCAGTTTCTCTTTTAGAAAACCTATCTATTATATTATTATTATTATATTTTCAACACAAAATATAAAAATTCAATTATTTGTCACTTACTCAGCTACATTTATATATATGACTACATAAAAATATCTATTTCTGTGTAGATAATTAAATTACTTTTAGTGAACCCTACATTAATGATTAAACTTATACTGATGATGGATGAGAGTATACATAGTTTGTGACACTCATTATTTTCACTATTTTTTTACTCCTAACTATCATCAGGTAGTTTTATATTCTGATTCCTACTATTATTTCATGTTACACTCTTTATTATTTATTAACATGAAATATATTGAACTTTGTTTGATCCTCACTACCATAAGCCTGAGATACTTTAAATTGTGTTGTATTATTTCATTTCTGGGTTGAGTGTCATCCCCAAATCCTAAGTTGGGTAGAGTGTCTTCCCCACATTGTAAGCCAAGTAGAGTGATTTTCTCTTGCATTGTTTACATACTGGGTAGAGTGTCATCCCCAGATCCAAAGTTGAGTAGAGTAATGTCCTTGCACTACCACCATCTTACAGGTCAAGTTTTTTCCCTGTTCTATCAACTCCATCTCCATCCCACATGTTGAGTGCTCTCTCTGTTTATTTTGATTAATATGGGTTGTGTGGTCTACCTGTGGCTCTCTGTTTGGTTTCAGACAAATACTCCTGGCAGACTTCTAGAGAATTATTATTATTATTATTCAATTATTTAAATTAAAATCTAACACAGCCAAAATGAGTGAAGTACTAACATGACTTTAAAACAGGGGGAGCTTGTGTTCTTTGATGATTGTCCCTAGAATTTTAAAGATCTGTATTCATTTTTTTAATTTTAGTTTATATGATTTTAGAATATATTGAAATAAATTGAATATATTGATAAAATACTTATAAAAATAGCATAATCACTTATTTTAATAAAATCCCACAACAATAATGCCAAAAAAATACAAGCCAAAAAGATACCAAAAGTGTACCAAAAAAAATCAAAAAAGTCCATAAGATTGAAAATAAAATCAGTAAACTTAAGATTTTCTTGGAAAAAAATGATTGTTACAAATATGTAAATTATCATGATATAAGAATTTAAAAAGCATTATTTTTTAAGTATGTAATATCAAAGCAAAAAAAATTAAAATTGTGCAAAAAAAGATTCAACTTTAAAGTTTAATATCTCAGCAACCACTGGACCAAATTCCAAAATGTTTATAGGAAGTAAAAGGCAGGCTTCAGGAGATTCTTTGTTTAAAAGGACATGAAATTTGAATAAAACTAACACTAATTCTGACTTTATTTTTCCAAATTGCATAAAAATCTGAGAAGTGATATTGAGAATAACAACAACAGGGGTTCAATAAGTCCACCATTATCCAGAGAAGTGTCCTATATATATTGGAGTGTGTATTCATGATAGAAAGAAATAGAGATCAGATAGTCTAGAAAAAAAGGAGATGAAACATTCTTTGATTGAAGTGTAGGAGAAAATAGAGTGAGAAAGAGTGAAGTTGTGATTAGGGGGAAATTGAATATGGAGCAATTAAAATGCATAAAGAATGCACTGTTATAGAAAGACTCTTACAGTTGCCTTTCTGTAAGCAGAATCCAAAGGAGTTGGATAAACCAAAGAAAACCCTGTCCTTCTAAATAAATAAGGGTTGCAAAAATAACTAAGCTAGATAGTCTACTTTTATTAATTAAAAGATATGAAACTCTGATTTTATAAACGCTTATTGAGATTTGGAAATACAGCTGTTGAGAAAGAAATACTGATTACAACAATTAAGGTGTATCAGTGAAAGATCTGTAAAGAAAGACTTTTATGTTTTTATAAGATTTTATTTTTAATGAGATAACAATAAAAACAAGTTCCTGAGGTTGAGAACTTTCCAAAGATACCCTATATGTGATGAAAATATTATTGTTGTGTTGTATTTCAAATGTGGTATGAAAAGTATAAATGTTATAAGGGTATTACAATTTTATTAAAGAAATGTTTTTTAAATGAAAAATATGAATGCGGTTGTTAATTATATCCAAAAAGACCCTTCTTATCTAAACTAAAAGACAAAAAACCTGTAGAAGACTAAGATTCCCCCCTTTCTATCTGATTCTCCTACTCCTGGCCTTTCCAACAATACCCTACATGCATAGGATCTACAATAAACTATTGATCTAATAAGCATAATAAATTCTAACCAAATTTTGCCACAAAAGCCAAATTTTTCCACAGTCACCAAGCTTTGGTACAGTGTCCAAACTTTGGTACAGTGATCAAACTTTGGCACAGTGACCAAAATTTGGTCCAGTGACCAAACTTTAACCCAGTGACCAGACTTTCCCATTGTGAGAAAATTTTTCCACAATGAGCTCTTTTTGCCATAATGAGCAAATTTTGCCAGAGTGAGATAATTTTGCCACCATGACAGAATTTTTCCAGTACACTTTGCTTTTGCACCAGAAAATCACCAGAGCAAACTGGAGCAAACTGGAGCACACTGGAGCACTCAAGCTCAGTGGACATTCCATCAGCACACCATATCCACCAATAATACTATAAGTCACTAAATCAAGTAAAACACTTCAAAAATTACAAATATCCAGCCTTATAATCCATAAAACCATCAAATCACAAGAAAAATACCATCATATAACCATTCCAAAATGCCACAAATCATCCCAAAAATATCCATAGTAACCAAATTAACACCTGGAAACACCAAAAATTCCTTTAAACCAATTTTCAATCAAATTTTCACCTAATTGGCATACCCAGATGTGGAATGCCACACTGAATTGTGCAAAAAAGAAGGCTCAAATTTTAAGGTCAATATATCACCAACTACAAGATGCAGTGAAGGATGAAAACTACAGCTGGAAAAAGTTGATGAAAAAATAAATGAAAAGGAATGAAATTACTGCGATAAGAAAGATGAAAATTTGAGTCAGAAATGTTGAATAAGAAAAATTCAAAAAATACAAAAATGTGAAAATAAAATGTAGCAAATTTCAGTGAGGGGTGTGTGCTAAGGATAGTTGGTAAGAAAGGATGATCTTCATGTTACATGTCACAGGGATGAGGTGAGAAAGGAAGGGATATTGTGGAAATCATGTGTTTGTATAAAAAAATGTACAAAAAGTGCTTATTTGAAGTCAGAACTGACACCCATTTTTGAAATAAGTGAGTTTTTAAAAAAAATTAAGTGCTGATTTGGCTTGAAATCTGCACTTGAGTTAAGTTCAGATTTTCCAGAACTGAAACCCCCTATTGTATAAACTTGATTTCCAACTTTATATTTATTTCCCTATATACCACTTTTTTCTAAATTTCATGTTAAATATTTCTTCAATTATTTCATGGAAATTTGACATGAGATTTTTCCAAAAGCTCCAACTTTAATACCTACTTTTATGAATAGAAGTGTGACTCAATATAGGGTATTGAGTAATTTAATATAAAAGAGGATATAAAAGTTAGAAATATGAAATTATGTAAAAGGCCTATCATGACACACAAATGAGGCCAAAAACTTGACTTTAATTACCATTAGATAGGTAGTTATAGGGAAAAAAATGCCATACATGAAAAATAAATTATGACTGATTTAGTGTAAAAAAGAAGGACTTTGAAATGGAATATCTTTAACTGTTATAATTTTTAATATAATGGAATTCACATTGTGGGACTTAATATCACTCAATTTCATTTTCTCAGCTGTGAACTGCTGGAACAATGAATAAATTTTCTAAAAACTGGTCAGCTATCATTTCAGGGTTGTTCTAGAGTTAAGGAACAATAAAAAAATAAATGATACTTCAAATAAAAAATTTATAGATAAATAATGGCTAGTAAATTAGGAATCAACTTAATATATTATTATTTCAAATTTATTTGAATTTTAAGTATGTAGTTACTAAGACTCAAGAAAAAAAGAATAGTAAAGAAATATACTTAATTGCATAAGAAATTAGTAGTAAAAGATTATCCCAATCCTGGAGTTTTCACCTTATGTAGATAAAAACAGCTATCATTAATGCATACATCAAGAGTGTAAATGTCAGCCAGGCTACTAGACTTACCTAGTGAAATAATTAATTATTTACTGGATGAAGCCGCAACTTATCATTTTAATTATTTAATTAATTAGTTACATTAAAATTACTTATAATAAATTAACTAATTACAGAATGATAAAATTAAATAAATAATTAAAATTAAATATAAAATTGTCCCTTATATTTTTTCTCTAACACCGTGCTCATTTGACAGGTTGGAAGAAATAAGGAATTATATTAAAAAATAGATGCTAAATTAAAATAAGATTTTAATATTCAAACAATAATAAATATATACAAAAATTGAGATTTCTTATTTAAGAATTGACTTCTAGAGTAAATATTAAATAAATTGATGTATTTCTGACATACTCTGTAAATACATCTTTTTGACGCGTTCTTTTTAGAACAACTTTATTATTTGAAAATACTCCTTCTGGAATATTCTTTTTCTCTCTCTCTCATACTACTGTTTTCATAATTTGATTGCTGTTCTTTGTCCCTCCTTTGCCTATATAAGGCCTCTCTTTTGGTTGTTTTTTCTTCATTCCATTACTACATTATTTTATTACAATTACAAACAATCAAACTTATTCTTATATTCTATAACATTAGTATTTACAATAACGTAACTCTAATCTATAAATTATATCAATATTTTAATCCTACCTCTTTTATTTGAGTAATTAAATCACTTAGATTAAGAAATACGTACCATATTGTTGAGAATCCATTTTAACCCTTAAAATCCTCGTAAAACTTCATACCAAATCTTCTAGACCAAAAGTGTTCCTTGACAGTAAACAAACAAATCATAATGTCATAAAAAAACTACTATGTGTGAAAGGAAATGAGAAAAAAGACACTGAAGAGAAGAATGTGAGAGTCCAATAGCAGGTACCAATCTATCTATCTTTGATTTGATTTAGTTTTAGCTAAGTATAACTTCTCCTAGAAAAATCATGCACTGAAAAATGAGAATCACAATTTGGGAGTAACAAAATCTGAGTTATTCTTGAACCACAAATTTATTGAAGGATTTAAACCTTCTAGCAGGTGGGAGAAAAAAAAAGAGAAATGAGAAAATATTTAAGGTTTTTTTACTTAAAAAGAATAAAATGATAAGAATACATATTATGTGGTTAAGTTTTCATACTCCAGGAAAATATCTCAAACCACTAAACGTATATTCATTTTACATAGAAGGTAATGTATTTTACATGTCCTTTTAAAATGACATAAGAAAATTTTGATTGTGTTAATTACTCACAGGGGGAAAAATTACTAACTAGACATTGGGTTCAGTTCACATACTGAATTGAATAAATTAATTATGTGAACTGAACCCAGAATCTGGTTGCCATTTTTTCCCCCCTGTGACCACTTTTATGATGAATTTATTAGTATATCATAAGTAAGTGTTTTTTTTCCAGGTTTAGTATTTAATAGAGGGTCTCAAAAATTAGCATATATTATTGTCATAATTCACCCTCAAAATGCCATTCAAAAATGCAACAATAGATAGCAGACTTGGGGTAAGGAGTCTTGAACATTATTTAAAATACTTTATATTTTTTCAAGATGCAATCCAACCATAATAAGGAGATGTAGTGTGTGAATAGAATTGATGTACCCAAAAATAGAATATTAAAGAGCAAAGACACTATTTAAATACAACTTTCCTGGGCAGGTGTACTTCAAAGAAAAATGACTTAATTTGTCCCAATTTGTGACATTTTTTAATTTTATATATAATAATATTGAAAACCCTTTACTACATTTACTCAGCTTAAATTAAAAAAACTATCTCATCATCTTTTTTGGCTCATTTATGGATAAAAAATATTTTTTTTATTTACTAAGCTAGCATGTTAACTGGTAAATATTTAATTTTTTATTTTTCAAAATGAATTACTTTCCCACCAATTTTTCTTCAATCTTTTCTGTTTCATACACCAAAATTAGGAGGAGGGGAGAATAAAATCAAGTCCCCACCCAAATTTTTTCCTGCTTTGTTTCTTTTTTTCATTTCCATATCCATTTTGTTTATAACACTCAAAACAATAATTAAGAGAGAGAAAGATGTTTGTTTTTTGCACAAAATTTGAGAAAGAAGCACCTTCCCCCTAGCCAGTTGACTTTGGCTGGGGAGTATGTTAATAAATTTCATTAGCCAGGGGTGAGAAAAATGATACAACAAAATGAATAAACCACAAGATGGTTATCAAAAAATCAATATGCTGTTCATGAATACATCCCTCAACATCTCTAAATTTCTACACAGAGTTGGAGTTTTGTATTAATATCTAGCTTTGAAATCCACTGCCCCAAGGGCTAGTAAAACTTTGATATTAAAAATTATTTTTCAAACAATTCAAAATTTGTTTTTAAATTTACAAATTAGTCTTTAAAAATTTTTATATCCCTTAATATTTTAAGAAATACACCTGTGAAAATAAAGGGAAAGAAATAAAGAAAAGAAAAGCTATCATTTTTACAGGGATAAAAAAAATTGAAAAATTAAATTAAATTCTTGAAAGTCAATATAACTAATCACGGTCTCACTCCATGAGCCTGAGAATAATCTAGAAGCCAAACTCAGGCATGGAATTTGAGTTGAAAGTATATGGTATTCTTCAAATTTTTATTAATGAAAAATCTTGTAATGGGCTGGATATATTCATGATACATATATTAGGGGGTATTAAAATTAGTAAATCTACCAATTCAAAATCACTATTTTTTCCACAAAATCAACCATAATTATTTTTTATATATGGAGTATCTTTGTCAGGCTGAGATCAAGTACAGAGATGTGAACTAGCTGGAATAGTAAGTTTTCTGGAAGATTTTGATGGTCCTATATGAATACTGTAGTACAAATCCAATAATTATTAAAATATAACTCAATTTAAGGGTCTCAGTAATTTTAATCTCACTACTTATCAATAAGTTACAATCATATAGTTGGTAGAAAAATAGATGTGATAATTCAGATACTATTAAAAGACTTTATAATTGCTATTAATATGTATTGTAATTGTGTCAGCCAGGCTACTAGACTTACCCGATAAAATAATTAATTATTTTACTGAGATGAAGCCACACCCCTTCTTCTTACTAACAATTAATTATTTACTTATGTATTACTTACACCTAACTAGTTAAGTATATTAAGTAGTATAAATAATTAATGTAAATAAATGTCCCATACATTTTTACTCCCTAACACCGTGCTCAATAGTATAGTTGATTGGGAATAAAAATTAATAATAATATTATAATAAAAAAAACCTTAAGATTATTATATTACTTCATTGAGAGATCTGGAATTCCATGAAATTAATATAATTAATTTAATTGTGTTGTAATTAATTGTAACAGTCCAAGGAACTCATACTTTATTACTAATAAAATTGATGCCCTTGTTGACGTACCAATTAATTTATTTTCTTATGTCATATATATACTCCTTTTAGTCATCTTCTTTCTCATATTCTTACAGTAGATGGTGTAACTTCCGCGTCTTTTAATCCCTCATGTTTTGCCTATAAAAGGCCCTCACTTTTGTGCTTTTCAGAACATTCATTACTTACTTACTTCTTATATTTACAATAAAACAATTATTACTATTATTTCTATACTTTATAACATTAGTATTTACATCAACGTTTTTCTAATCTATAAAATATATTAATATTTAGAGCTACCTCTTATTAGTTGAGTAAAACAATCAAATTGATTAAGAAATACGTACTTTATATTTTGAGAGTTCATTAAAATCCCAAAACTCCTCGTAGAAACCTCGAATAAAATTTCTAGACCAAAAGGACCCCTTGACAATTGGAGGCCTTCCCGAATTATTGTCGGCGCATCGTTATTTGAGGCTGTAAATCAAAGGGACCATTGGAATTCGAGTACCTGTAAGGACGAGAGAGCGACAAAACGACGAACGTCATACGTCACATGACAAAATTTTTTGCTGCAAACGGGAATCAAACTGTGCTCCAAAATTTAGGTTCATATATTGACTAAACGTCGTATATATTGTGGTAATTATTGATATTACTATTTGTGGGTCACTTTGCACTCTTCATCTGCTACGTATTTCATTTTACTCAGCACTCTGTAAGTGGCATTAATTTGCTCAATTTACAGGGGGAGGTGTCTGGTAATTTGGAATTAATTTTTTATTATTATATTTTTTTTCCTAGTTGACAATAATAGAGCAATTGTTCTCTTAGTCCTAGAAGTAATAAAAAATTACATTTTAATAAATATTATAATTTTCAGTTGACTTTTTGTCCTGATAATTAAATTTTATTTGTTCCAGTTGACAAATTGTCCTGAAAATAAATTTTTTTTAATAAAAATTCATATTTAATTACTTCAGTTGACATTAAGTCCTGGTAGTTAATTAATCAGTTGATTTAAATCCTGATAATAATTATCATAAAATTATTAATAAAAATTTTTAATTTATTTCTTCAGTTGATTATTTTATAATCCTGGTTTTAAATTGTTTTGAATTAATAAATTAATTATTATTTTAGTTGATTTTAATACTAAAAAGATTTTTATTATTATTTTTATTTTATTTCTTTTCAATAAAAATTAAAAATAAAAGACTAATTCATCTTATTGTCTCCTTTCTTCATTTCAGTTGAATCTTAAAAGAATGACTGACCAAAGTGTTTCTGCTGCACGTGAAGAGGAACTGGACTTAATTGATTATGATGAGGCTAATTCTGTAAGTTCTCCTTTGACAAGAAAAATTTCTCAAATTAATAAATCCTTGCCCCAAACAGGATGTGGAGATGGAAGAAGTGGAAATCCTGGTAATCACAACTCAGGATCAGAAACCTGCAATAAACCCCCCAGAAGAACTTCCAAAAGGATTCAGGATAAAAAAGATGCCATTGCCTCAACAGGTAAAGAATCTGTCAACTCACATAAAGGAGCTAAGGACAGAAAACTTGAGAGTAAGGGCAAGAGTAGATGCTCTGGAAGAGAAGGTAAGAAAGATAGATGCCTTTCTTCAAGAGAAGAGGAAACCTCTTCCCCCCAGGGATCATCAACAATTGGCTCCTCAGAAGCCAGAGAAAGTGGAAGTGTCCAAGTGGCAGTGGGATTGGTTAAACACTCAGTGGGACAACCTGTCTCAAAATAAGTATCAGTTGCCTCAGGCAGGTCCATCAAGACCCAGCCAAGTCAACCCCACACCTCCTCACCCCTATCAAGGAGGTAGAAGAAGAAGAAAATACAATATGGTCTTGCCCAGAAAACCCTGGTAAGCCCCTCTATTGATTCTCAAGTGCCATTTCATGTAGCTGATTCTGTTCCTTCAGGTAAATCTGAGAGGGAAGAGGAAACCTTGAGACCAGTAGAGGCTGGGAGCAGTAGACAAATAACTCATGTATATAATCCTTTACTTTTAATTGCTACTTCAATGATTAACCCTGATATGGCTGTAATTGATGAAACTATTAACCCTGAGTTTTACGAGAATCTATAAAGTTACTCAGTTTCCTTATTGAGAAACACTCCAGATGTAGCAAAGATTAATGATGAGTACTTGAGAGATATTATTGCAAAGCAGAATCATATTATGAACAATATGAAATTAACTCAGAATTTTAATGGTTTATTAACTGAGCAAGGGTATCAATCCTTAAGGAGTGAATTGCAGAAAGTCTCTGATGATTTGTTTAATTATAAGGCAACTTGTGAAAAGAAGGTTGCTTTGTGGCAAAATATCAAAAATGATTTGTCCAAATTAAAAGACACTGTATCTATCTGTTGTGAAGAGCTGGAGATAGACAAGATGAATCTGAAGAGATTGAATGACCATTATTCATCTTTTCAAAATAAAAATCAGTTATCTTCTGCAAATATCAATGAGAGTTTATCTAGTCTTCCAAGAATGAAAACTAGACTAACAACCATTGAAGAGAAATTGAACTCATTGTTGAATGACCAGAAATATTCTGTCATTTATTTAAAGGAACATATAGTGCGGAATGCTCAAATATTACCTGTAGCTAGTTCATCTAAAGTAAAAATAGTTCCAGAGATAGCTGTTGATACCACTGAGTTTCCATCTAAAATTAATGATGCACCAGGATCTTCAACAGAGAAATGTAACAATGAGATTACTTCCCAATTGGAGAAGTTACAGCTTCTTCTTACTCAGAAACAAGCTAGTACTAAGGAGACTCCTTCAAATCAAAAGAATTAGCCAAAACTTGACCAATATCCAACATTTGATGGTGATTCTTCTTCTGATTGGCAACAATTTATTTGCAGAATTGATAACTTGAAAAACTCTTACAAATTCCCAGATGAGGAAATTGTGTCTAAGTTAATTTCTTTATTTACCAATTTAGCCCTTATGTGGTATGAATCTGTCCTATTAGATGGGAATGATTACTCATGGGCAGATTGGAAAAAATTAATTAAAGCACAATTTGGGGGCTCCAAGTTTAGGATGGCTCAAAAAAGGCAGTATGAGGAAACTAAATATAGTTCTTCTACTAATAAAACTATTGAGTTCTTGTTGAAACTTGTAAAAATCTTAAGAGCTATGGACCCAAAAATGGAGTTTGAGTTATGGAAGGACAGGATCCTTTATAAATTGCCAATGTCTTTAAAAGACTTGATAGTGGCTAGGACTGAGTTCACCAGAGAACCTTCTTCTTTCATCAATACTTGTAATGAGATTCTTATAAACAACAAGAATGATGCCAGAAGATTCATTCCTAGAACCACTTGGGAGAAACCCTCAAAGTTTCAACAGAAACCTCTGGAAAAGGTTGGGAAGCCTTCTGCCCCTGTTGCACCTAAAAAGTATGCAAAAAACACTTGCTTCAAGTGCAAAAAACATTGGCAGAAGGGCCATGTTTGTGACAAGAAGATAAATCTTGTAGAACAAACAGAGGAGCATGCTGATGACACAGTAGCAATGGAGAATACTTCAAGTAAATGTGCCAGCAATATTTCATATGAATCTCAACAAGAAATCTTGATGGTGGAAGAGGATATTCATTATTTAAATACTATTGATACTGATAATAATGCTTTATCTACAGTTGAAGATTCTGAGATCATAAAGAACCTTGAGGATAGCTCAATTGTTATTGCCCCTCTCAAGGTACCAGTCTTGATCAATGGGACCAGCATTGAAGTTGTTCTGGATTCTGGAGCTGGAGGATGTGTAGTATCTGAAAGATAACTTGCTTCAGTAGATCAAGACTATAAATCAAAACTGATTCCTATCACTTCTGAAAATTGGAGAGGGTATCACTACGCAATATAGGGGGTGGACTTGCTAGCAAGTCCTCAACCTGAACTGAGATGGAACTCAGATGGAACTCAGACTGAACTCATACTGAACCCAAACTGAACTCTACTTGAACACCCACCTAAAACTGTTCTGCTGAGTGGTGTTCATCCCTGATTGTATGGTTCCTTTATCAATAGCTCAATGTGTGTTCAATCTGTTGTGAGTTTGGGTCCAAGGTTGCGGACTCACTAGCAAGTCCGCCCCCCATATTGTGTGGTGTATGGCTCAGTTTTGTCCCCCATTGGTAAATACAAAGCCACAGTGTTTTTTAAATATAACCATGGTTTTGTAAGAGCTATTTGTGATTTTGTTGTCATGAAAATTGATAACTTAAGCAATTGGTTTATTGTAGGGAATGATATTTTAACCAAGTATGGCATAAAATTGGATCCTTCAAACCAATGATTCACAATGGGGCTGAATGGGAAGAGAAAATTCAAGATTTCCTCCCCTAAAAGATTATTAAAACCAGAATTGAACACATGTAATTCTGTGATTCAATATAAAGGAAGATCTACATCAGAAATACATGCCCTTATGTCTGAAATTGACAATGCCTCTTTTGGAGAACCACTTTCTGGAGAGGATAAAGATTCCATCATTAACTTGATAAAGTCTTTTACTATGGCCTTTGCTCATGGGTCACATGAACTGGGATTAGTTAAAGAGGAAATAAAACTTTCATTGTCTTGTCCATTAACTGATATACCACCTAGTTTAAAGAAGAAGCCTTATCCTGCTTCTCCCACAAAGAGAAAAGATATTGAAGACAATATCTCTACCCTTTTGAAAATGAATTTTATTAAAAAGGTAGTTGAAACACCTAAATGTTGTGTTATCTCACCTGTCCTAATTTCTTATGAGAAAGATAAAGCCAGGTTATGTGGTGATTATAGAGCACTAAATACTTATACTGTTGATGATATCTACCCTTTACCTAGAATTAGCTCTATACATGCTACTTTACAGGGTGCTAAATATATCAGCTGTTTGGATGGTAACAAGGGATATCACCATGTACCTGTTGAGAAAAATTCTCAGAATTTTCTGATGATGGCTACACATATGGGTATTTATAAGTATATTACGATGCCTTTTGCCCTAAATATTCCCCTTCAGCTTTCCAAAAAGTCATGGATAACACATTCCATCAAGAGATAATTGAAGGAGGCTGATGGTTTATATTGATGATATCATTATATTCTCAAAAACTTTGAGGACCATCTTAACCACCTGTGTAAAGTGTTCCAGAAAATGGATGAAATAAATATGACACTTGCTTTGAAGAAATGTTAATTTTGTTTCCATTCTTTAAAAGTTCTTGGTCATGTTGTTTCAAGCTTACAGATATGTGTTGACCAAAACAAAGTGGCAGCCATACAACAGGTGAAGGCTCCTACTACAGTTAGGGAGCTCCAGAGTTTTAGGAATGTGTGGATACTATAGACAGTATATTAAAAGTTACCAAGTAATACCTTTACCCCTTACCCAATTAACTAGAAAGGATGTTGCTTTTGTCTGGAATAGTGAAAGACAAAGAGCCTTTGACACTATGAAACACTGTTTGATGTCAGCACCTTTTCTTGCTTTTTCTGACTTTAATCAACCATTTGTTTTGTACACTGATGCCAGTTTCATTTGTCTTGGTGCTGCCCTCCATCAAAAACAAGTGATAAATGATAAAGTTTCAGAAGTAGTAATTTGTTATATTTCAAGAACCTTGAGAAATAGTGAATTGAAATATGGTGCTACTCAATTGGAATGTTTAGCTGTAGTGTGGGCTCTAGAGAAACTACATTATTACCTAGATGACCAGAAATTTGAACTTGTCACTGACTGCAATGCAGTTAAATCCCTTTTAAACTTGAAAACACCTAACAGACATATGTTCAGATGGCAGTTTGCTGTTCAAGAATACAGAGGAAGAATGAAAATAATTCATAGGGCTGGTATTGTTCACTCAAATGTGGATATGTTATCAAGGTTACCTTTACCAAATGATGACTTTAATCCTGATTATGATCCTGAGGATGAAATTATTCATATACATGGGTTATATGTGGTTGATATGGAGGAAGAGCTATTACATCTTATTCTGGATGCATATGATAAAGACACTGACTTGAAAAAGTTATGTACTATATTAAATGATCCAAAGAATGCTTCAATACAGGCATTAATTAAAACCCTTCCACCAAAGTATCAGAAGGCTTTGGAAAAAGGTAAATTTTCTATAGATGAAGGATATCTATATTATAGGAGGAAGTTGAGTAATGTTACTGTTATTCCTCCTTCTATGAGAGAAATCATCTTGAAAATTTGTCATGATGACATTATATGTCAGCCTAAATATCCTTAGGACTGAGTATTTCTTATGCTTAAAATAAGATAACCTTAAGTAGATTAAGTTATATCTTAAAAATAAGGTTAAAATAATAATATATATTATTTTATTATATATATATATTATTTTATTATATATATATATTATTTTATTATATATATATATAATTATTATTCTATTATATAACTTATAATAGTTTAAATAGCTTATCCATGGCCTAATAATATTTATTAAGGTGTTAATGGAGTCATAATATACTTATCTTAAGTGATATGAAGTAATTATTGACATACATAAGCTTATATGTATACATAAATCTCATATTCAGTGAAATATGCACTATATTATGTATATTTAGGTATATAAGTGGGTTTTAGCCCCTTAATATCCTATAACCTTTGTTTTTATGCTTATTTTAGGTCATATGGACGAAATCAGTGGACTCACAACGCCTACAGAAGCATAGACACCTATATCAGGCGCATACACCCAGTTTGGACAACTCAAATTACTTCCTTGGATGGTTATTCACATATTTATGGGTTGGAAGGATGTTTCTGGGTTAATGTGGATGCTTCGGGATGTTATTGGGGGCTTGGAAATTTTATTTGTTTCCTTTATATGCTTTTAGTTTCATTAAATCTCTTTTTGATTATTTATTTTACCTGTTTCTTTATGGTATCCGCTTTTATCTGGGTTTTCTATTTATGGTATGGATCAGTGTTATTATTAATAGTGATGGAGGGTCCTTACTGGAGGTCTGGGTGTTGAAACTGCTTGAATTTGAAGCCATGGGGAGGTGATGGGCCCTCACAGTGCTGTAATTGCCGGGGATAGCAGTGACATCATCTGGATTGAAGGTCTGTGCACTCCAGTGGATTTGGGTATAAGTAAGGAGGGATTTTGACAGTTATTTTATCATCATTCAATTACTACAACTCCAACAAACACTACTATACAATTATTAACATTTAGAAATATATTATAAAGCCATTATAAATTGATATTATCTTTATATAAGCTATAACTATATTTTTATTCATCTATTTTCCACCACTAGCATGCATTAAAATCCAAGTATTGTGAGTTTTATTTGAGTATAGCTATTCTATTAGTCTTCCCCTGAGGTTTAATCACTAAATCATTTATCAATAAGTAGTAGGACCATAAATAAACACTATTATATCATACTTATATACTAGACTATACTGACAATTGGGGGTCTTTCTTTATATTTTACTTATTATTTAGTATAAGCCGTGGGACGTGATTTTTACCTTAGTACAGCTCAAAATTAACCAAATATTTGGGTCTGCTGCATATTAGTGGGTCATGATAACTCAGTGATTGCGGAAAAGAACCCTTATAATAATTGTACTAATTTTGTATCATAAAAATTAGATATTTACAGTAGTAACTGTACCCAATATAAACCCAATTTCACTTGGTATTTGGACACCAATATAACACCCAATTAAATTGGTATTTGGCTAAAGCTTGGTAAGCTAATTATTCACCCTTATAGAGGTCTAGTTAAACTTATTATTATATTTTTAACAGATTTTTTCGAATTTTTCTTACATCTTATTTAAATAAATAAAGATATAAATTCAGGGTAAGCTCCATTGCTTTTTTATTAGTAATATAATTGCTAATATCTTTTGTCTACTAATTCCATAGAGTTTTTCCTTTTGTAGACGTAAAATATTGTCATTCTTAACAATATGAGTGCTCCCCAGGACAGTGTAAGTGAAAAGCCTGCTTATAATACCAGGTCTAAAGCTAACAAAAACTTTCCAGGACATCACCATGGAGGGCCAACAGTACCCCCATCCAGAAAGCATGAGTATAGAGGAAAAGGACGCCCTCTTAAAAAAGATAGCTATAAAAAAGACGTCTCCTCCTCTTCAGGATCAACTGTCCCACCTGGCCAAGTAGGTTCTGAAGTTGGAGGAATCAAAATCTCTCATGTTCAAAGAAGTAGAGCAGTTGCAAAACAATTGCAAGGTAGGGTTTCAGCAGATGAATCAGGCATTGGCAGAATTAAAGGGAGGCCAGCCCAGTCAATCAAATCAGCAACCCCCTACCCAAGGAGGGTCCACTCACTCCCAGGAGAAAATCCTGGTAGAAAAATGGAAATGGGACTGGTTTCACCAACAGTGGACAAGCCACAGTTGCAACAGGGATCCACCCCCTCATCTGACTTCCTAAGCTCACCCTTACAAGGGAAAAAAGCGCCAAAAATCAGGACTGGCAACCATCCCTTGGTAAGTAGATTACCCTCTCAGATTGGACATAATACTGATAATTACAATATAGGTAATTCTATTGATGTTAAATCTGTACAAAAAATAGAGGAGGATTTAAGAAATTTAGGTTTTAGAGTAGATACACCTGACTTTTCTTTTGTCCACAATAACAGTACTATATACAATGATAATACAGTTAATCCTCAGTTGCAACCACCTACTAGTGAGATGAGAAGTTCACAGGAGAGTGAGAGAATTGAAAAGGAGGACATGGAATATTTTAACAATAATCCAACTTTCCATAGAATTGTTTCAGCATTGTGGAATAGAATGACTGATTGTGAGGAACAGACAGTTAAGCTCACTAGTGATACAATTTCATCCTTGAAATTAAATATTTCTCAATTAGCAACACGTAAAAAAGAATTAGAGAAAGAACATTTGTCTCTAACTCTTAAATATAATTCATTGAGTAATAAATATAATGACCTTTCAAACAAATTTTGTGAGTTAGAAAAATTATATGAAACACATTTATTAAAAACTGAATCAAGAACAAAGTTATCTTTTTCCCAGACAAATCAAAGTGTCTCTGAGTTGCTACAAAGATTAACTAAAGTTGAGATTGAAACTGCCAATCTACTAATGAACCAGGATAATCATAAGTATAATCAATATAATAATAATCCTTTCATTGGCAAAAGTGAATCTCATTCCTTCCTTGTACCACCACAATTGAAACCATCTGGTGGTAGTGTCAAATCAAAAAATGTAAGTCACAAATCCGTGCAGGAAGAAATACAAGACCATTTATCAAAAGTAAATGAGTTGTTGAATTTACCTAAGATTAGTGAGATAAAATCCAATCAGAAAAACTGGCCTAAGATAGATCAGTACCCAACTTATGATGGGGAAGCCAGCTCTGATTGGCAACATTTTATTCAAAGAATTTACAACTTGAAATTCTCATATAAGTTACCAGATGAAGAGATAACATCAAAATTAATTTCTTTATTTAAGGATGTTGATTTATTATGGTTTGAAGCTGTCTTAAGTGAGGGTAGAGACTACTCTTGGGCTGAATGGAAACAACTTATTGAAAAACAATTTGGAGGTTCTAAATTCAGGCTCACTCAGCAGAGACTTTATGAGAAGACTAGGTATAATCCGTTGAATGGTGACAAACCTATGGTATTTTTAATGAATTTAAACAAAATATTAAAAGCCATTGAGTCTCATATGGATTTTAACTTATGGAAAGATAAGATAATATATAAATTACCTATATCTGTCAGAGACATTGTTGTAGCTAGAACATTAAATGTTACTGAATATTCTGACTTTATTAATATTTGCAATGAAATATTATTGAACCATAAGTATGAATCAAGGTATTCCACTTATAAACAAAATGTTGAACCTGTAAAAACTCAGAATTCAAAAACACTTCAGGAGAAGCAGAAAAAACCTACTGCACCTGTAGTACCTAAAAAGTATGAAACAAATACTTGTTATAAGTGTAACAAACCTTGGGTCAAAGGTCACAAATGTGAGAAAAACATAAATATTGTTGAAAATCAACGTAAATCTGAAACTGAAACTGAAAAAAGTAAAGAATCAAGTGATTATGACAGCAATATCTCATATAGTGATGAAAATGAAGTCTGTATGTTGGAAGATGATTTGTCCATCTTTGAAAATCCAATATTAAGTATGGACTCAAATGAATCTTTAATGAATTTTGAGGATGCTGAAATCATTAACGATATACAAGCTGATAACTTTAGAATGACACCTATCACGGTTCCAGCTATCATTTCTGGTGAGAATGTTAATATAGTACTGGACACAGGAGCTGCTGGTTCTGTTGTTTCCACTAATACATTACAGAAAATTTTTAGTGAATATAAGTTTAAGCTTGAACCACTTCAAAATAGAAATTGGAGAGGTTTTGGATCAGTACTACACCCTATTAGTAAATACAAAGCTGCTGTTTTCTTTAAACACCAACATGGTTATGTAAGGGTAACTTGTGACTTTGTAGTAATGGATAATACTAATTGTAGTAACTGTTTTATCATTGGAAATGATATTCTGACTAAATTTGGTGTAAAATTAGACCCTGATAATAACAATTTTACAATTGGCATGAATGGTAAGAGGAAATTTAAAATAAATTCTTTTAACAAAGTCTTACACATTGAGTCAGTAACAAATTCCCCATCTAAAGGAAGAGAATCCAATGAGATGAAACTTCTGGAAACAGAAATTTCAAAAGCATCATTTGGCACTAAGATAAGTAAAACTGAGAAAGATAATATTTTGGAATTAATTAAAGCTTTTCCAATGGCTTTTGCATATGGTACAAATGAACTTGGACTTGTAAAAGATCATGAAATGAAGATTAATTTAACCTGTGATATGGATAATATTCCTGCTAGTCTTAAAAAGAAACCATACCCTGCTTCACCAATGAAGAGGAAAGACATAGAGGATAATATTAAGATGTTATTAAAAATGAACATTCTTGAGAAGGTTGAAACTACACCAAAATATTGTGTAATATCACCAGTTCTAATTTCTTATGAACAAGATAAAGCAAGACTGTGCGGTGATTATAGAGCATTAAATACATTTACAGTAGATGATATCAATCCCTTGCCAAGGATTGCCTCTATACATGCTACCCTTAAAGGTGCTAAATATATAAGTTGCCTTGATGGAAATAAAGGGTACCATCAAATTCCTGTTGAAAAGAATTCACAGAACTTTTTGTTGATAACAACACACATGGGAATTTATAAGTATGTCAGAATTCCATTTGGACCAAAAAATGCTCCATCAGTATTTCAGAAGTTAATGGATATAACATTCCATAATGAAATGATTGAGGGATGGTTAATGGTATACATTGATGACATCATAGTGTTCTCTAAATCTTTTGATGAACACTTAATCCATTTAAGGAAAGTATTTCAGAAAATGGATGAAATAAAAATGACCCTTGCATTGAAAAAATGTAAATTTGGGTTTGAATCTTTAAAAGTGCTTGGTCATATTGTATCTGGCTTACAAATATGTGTAGACCAAAATAAAGTGGCTGCAATAAAGAATATTAGAATTCCTCAAAATGTGAAGGATGTACAATCTTTTCTTGGAATGTGTGGTTATTATAGACAATATATAAAAAACTACCAATCAATTGCTGCACCACTGACCACACTGATAAAGAAATCAGAAGCTTTCATTTGGAATAATGAAAGACAAAAAGCTTTTGATAAGTTGAAAGAATGTTTAATGACAGCTCCTATCTTGGGATTACCAGATTTCCAATTACCTTTTGTATTATAGACAGATGCAAGTTTTATTGGACTGGGTGCTGCTTTGCATCAAAAACAACTTATTGAAGGAAAAATGTCAGAAGTAGTAATCTGCTATATTTCACGTACTCTAAGAAGTGGTGAATTGAAATATGGTGCTACCCAACTTGAATGTTTGGCAGTAGTATGGGCTCTTGAAAAGCTACATTATTACCTTGAAGACCAAAAATTTGAGTTAATAACTGACTGTAGTGCAGTTAAGTCACTCTTAAACATGAAAAATCCTAATAGACACATGTTTAGATGGCAATTAGCTGTACAAGAATACAGAGGCCGGATGACTATTACACATAGAGCAGGAACCTTGCACTCTAATGTAGATCTGTTATCTAGAGTACCTCTGCCTAATAATGATGATAATCCTGCTTATGTTCCTGAGTCAGAGATTATTAACATTTATGGCATTTATATTGTAGATCTTGAGGATGAATTTATGAAATCAATTCTTGATAATTATAATTCAGATCCTGACTTAAGTAAATTAACTACAATATTAAATGATCCATCTAATGCTTCAATGAATGTTTTAATAAAAACATTACCAATTAAGTATAAAGAGGCATTAGAAAAAGGGAAATTTTCCATTGAGGATGGTTTGATATATTACAGGAAAAAATTAAGTAATGTAATTGTAATTCCCCCTTCAATGAAGGAGTTAATGTTAAGTATATGTCATGATGATATATTAGCAGGTCATTTTGACTACCATAAAACATTAACCAGAGTAAAAAACACAGCTTGGTGGATTAACATGTCTGAGGATGTTCAGAAATATGTTGAAACATGTGATTCTTGTCAAAAATCTAAAAGATTAACAGGAAAAAGAGCTGATTTATTACAACAAATTGAGCAACCAAAAGCTCCATGGGAAATCATTAACATGGACTTTGTAACAGGTTTGCCAATAGCAGGGCATAAGAGTTATAACTCCTGCTGGGTAATTGTAGATAGATTTACAAAGATGTGTAAATTTATTCCTACCCACAAAGAGGTTTCTGCAAAGGACTTAGCTTTTTTATTGTGGACACAAATGTTAAATACAGCTGGTTTCCCCAAAGCAATAGTTTCTGACAGAGATCCTAAATTTACTTCTGAGTTCTGGACGTCACTTATGGATGTTTCAGGGTGCCAATTAAAACTTTCTACAGCACACCATCCACAAACTGATGGGCTAGCAGAAAGAATGATACAAACCTTAGAAGATATGATAAGAAGATACTGTGCTTTTGGTCTTAATTTTAAAGACAATGACAAATTCATGCATGATTGGGTAACCCTTATCCCAGGTTTAGAATTTGCATATAATAGTACAGTACATTCTGTCACTGGCAAAAAGCCATTTGAGTAATGGCTGGGTTATGTACCTAATACCCCTGCTAAAACTCTTAATAAGTTACCTAGATTGGATATCCATCCAGGTACTAAATCTTTTCTTCAGATGCAGGAATTATGCAGAAAAAATGCTCAAGAATGTATAAATAAGGCTTTTGAGTATGAAAAGAAAAGATGGGATAAAGCCCATAAAGAACAAATGTTCAAAGAGGGTGATGAAGTCCTTATTTCAACGCTACATTTCAATTTAAATGGTAATGTTAAATTGAAGGATCCATTCATTGGACCATTTGTAGTTAAAAAGATGGTTGGTAATAATGCTGTTGAGGTTATTCTATATGCACCATATGATAGAAAACATCCAGTATTTCCTATTTCTCTTATAAAACCATACCATTCTAATGATACTGCTCTATTTCCAAGAAGATCAGGAAGGCATAAGCAGCAACCTGAAGAAATAGTTGAAAAGGCAGAAATTGAAAAGATACTTAAAAAGAGACACCTTACTAAAGAAAAGGGAGTTGAGTATCTATTAAGATTTAAAAATAAATCAAGTGAATATGACCAGTGGATCCAGAAAATGAAATCTCTGATCTTAAAAGTCTCTTGAAAAAATTTAAATCTAAATAATACTGTTCATTCAGTATATGTATTATAAAAATATTTTTATTTTTATTTTTATTATTTCACTCCTTTGTTTTAATTAAAATGTCTTAACATTTTTTTTATTGTTTTTTTTTGAGGTGAGGGAGTGTCAGCCTAAATATCCTTAGGACTGAGTATTTCTTATGATTAAAATAAGATAACCTTAAGTAGATTAAGCTTATATCTTAAAAATAAGGTTAAAATAATAATATATATTATTTTATTATATAACTTATAATAATTTAAATAGCTTATCCATGGCCTAATAATATTTATTAAGGTGTTAATGGAGTCATAATATACTTATCTTAAGTTATATGAAGTAATTATTGACATACATAAGCTTATATGTATACATAAATCTCATATTCAGTGAAATATGCAGTATATTATGTATATTTAGGTATATAAGTGGGTTTTAGCCCCTTAATAGCCTATAACCTTTGTTTTTCTGCTTATTTTAGGTCATATGGACAAAATCAGTGGACTCACAACGCCTAAAGAAGCATAGACACCTATATCAGGCGCATACACCCAGTTTGGACAACTAAAATTACTTCCTTGTATGTTTATTCACTGATTTATGGGTTGGAAGGATGTTTCTGGGTTAATGTGGATGCTTGGGGATGTTATTGGGGGCTTGGACATTTTATTTGTTTCCTTTATATGCTTTTAGTTTCATTAAATCTCTTTTTGATTATTTATTTTACCTGTTTCTTTATGGTATCCACTTTTATCTGGGTTTTCTATTTATGGTATGGATCAGTGTTATTATTAATAGTGATGGAGGGTCCTTACTGGAGATCTGGGTGTTGAAAATTCTTGAAGTGGACGCCATGGGGAGGTGATGGGCCCTCACAGTTCTGTAATTGCCGGGGATAGCAGTGACACCATCTGGATTGAAGGTCTGTGCACTCCAGTGGATTTGGGTATAAGTAAGGAGGGATTTTGACAGTTATTTTATCATCATTCAATTACTACAACTCCAAAAAACACTACTATACAATTATTAACATTTAGAAATATATTATAAAGCCATTATAAATTGATATTATCTTTATATAAGCTATAACTATATTTTTATTCATCTATTTTCCACCACTATCATGCATTAAAATCCAAGTATTGTGAGTTTTATTTGAGTATAACTATTCTATTAGTCTTCCCCTGAGGTTTAATCACTAAATCATTTATCAATAAGTAGTAGGACCATAAATAAACACTATTATATCATACTTATATACTAGACTATACTGACATTATAGCTGGACATTTTGATCTTGATAAAACAATGATCAGAATTAAGAACACTTCTTGGTGGGTTAATATGTCTGAAGACACAAAATTATATGTTGAATCTTGTGATTCTTGCCAAAAATCAAAAATATTGATTGGTAAAAGAGCAGGATTAATGGAACATATTGAACCTCCTGATGCACCATGGCAGATAATAAACATGTATTTTGTAACAGGATTACCTATTGCTGGAAAAGACAGTTATAACTCTTTTTGGGTTATTGTGGACAGATTCACTAAAATGTGTAAATTTATTCCTACTCACAAGGATGTTTCCACTAAAGAATTAGATTTCTTATGGTGGTCTCATATGTTTAATACTGCTGGTTTTCCTAAAGCCATAATCTCTGACAGAGACCCTAAATTTACTTCTGAGTTTTGGATGTCTCTGATGGATTTTTGAGGTTGTGATCTGAAACTTTCTACTGCCCATCATGCACAGACTGATGGCTTAGCTGAAAGAATGATTCAGACTTTAGAGGAAATGATAAGAAGGTATTGTGCCTTTGGCCTTGAGTATAAAGATAATGACAGATTCACTCATGATTGGTTTACCTTACTTCCTGGGTTGGAATTTGCTTATAATAGCACTGTTCATTCTGTTACTCAAAGAAAGCCTTTTGAGCTCTGGCTTGGATATGTTCCAAATACTCTTGCCCAAATTCTCAATAACAAAATACCTAAATTGGATATACATCCTGGTGTAAAGTCTTTTCTTCAAATGCAACAACTGTGCAGAAATCATGCTCAACAATGTATTGAAAAATCATTTGAATATGAGAAGAAGAGATGGGACCAATCCCATAATAAATACACTTTTAAAAATGGGGATGAAGTGTTGATTTCTACAGTTCACTTAAATTTATAAGGCAATAACAAATTGAAAGATCCATTTGTTGGTCCATTTTTTGTCAGAAGAATGATTGGAGATAATGCAGTTGAGGTTATTTTGTATTCTCCATTTGACAGAAAACATCCTGTTTTTCCAATATATCTTCTGAAACCTTACACATCCAATAGTGATTTATTTCCAAAAAGGAGGGGAAGACCAAAGAAAACCCCAAATGAAATCACTGAAACAGCAGAAATTGAAAAAATTCTAAATGGCAGAATAGTCACTGCTGAAAAAGGTACAGAATACTTATTGAGATTCAAGAATAAATCATCTGAATATGATTCTTGGATACCTGGGAAGGAGATATCTAATCTTCCTACTCTACTAAAAAAGTATAAAAAAAAATCATAGCATTTTTTTTATTGTTTTTTTCAATGTGAGGAAGCGTCAGCCAGGCTACTAGACTTACCCGATAAAATAATTAATTATTTTACTGAGATGAAGCCACACTCCTTCTTCTTACTAACAATTAATAATTTACTTATGTATTAATTACAACTAACTAGTTAAGTATATTAAGTAGTATAAATAATTAATGTAAATAAATGTCCCATACATTTTTACTCCCTAACATTGTGCTCAATAGTATAGTTGATTGGGAATAAAAATTAATAATAAAATTATAATAAAAAAAACCTTAAGATTATTATATTACTTCATTGAGAGATCTGGAATTCTTGAAAATTAATATAATTAATTCAATTGTGATGTAATTAATTGTGACAGTCCAAGGAACTCATACTTTATTACTAATAAAACTGATGCCCTTGTTGACGTACCAATTAATTTATTTTCTTATGTCATATACACCACACAATATGGGGGGCGGACTTGCTAGCAAGTCCGCAACCTTGGACCCAAACTCACCATAGATTGAACACACATTGAGCTATTGATAAAGGAACCATACAATCAGGGATGAACACCACTCAGCAGAACAGTTTTAGGTGGGTGTTCAAGTAGAGTTCAGTATGGGTTCAGTATGAGTTCAGTCTGAGTTCCATCTGAGTTCCATCTGAGTTCAGGTTGAGGACTTGCTAGCAAGTCCACCCCCTATATTGCGTAGTGATATATACTCCTTTTAGTTATCTTCTCTCTCACATTCTTACAGTAGATGGTGTAAATTCCGTGTCTTTTATTCCCTCATTTTTTGCCTATAAAAGGCCCTCACTTTTGTGCTTTTCAGAACATTCATTACTTACTTACTTCATATATTTACAATAAAATAATTATTACTATTATTTCTATACTTTATAACATTAGTATTTACATCAACATATTTCTAATCTATAAAATATATTAATATTTAGAACTACCTCTTATTACTTGAGTAAAACATTCAAATTGATTAAGAAATATGTACTTTATATTTTGAGAGTTCATTAAAATCCCAAAACTCCTCGTAGAAACCTCCAATAAAACTTCTAGACCAAAAGGACCCCTTGACATATCCAGTAAAATAATTAATTCTTTTACTGAGATGAAGCCACACCTTTTAAATCTTTATTAGTAATTAATTATTTATTACTTACAATTAACTAGCTAAGTACACTAAGTAATGTAAATAATTAATAAAATTAAGTAATTGTCCCATATTTTTTTACTCCCCAACACCGTGCTCAATAATACAGCTGAGTGGGAATAAAAATAATATTAAAATATTATAAAATTCTTAAAATAATCAAATTACTTTATTGAGAGATTTAAATTTTTATGGAATAAACATTTTAAATCAAATGTTTTGTATTAATTGTGGCAGTCCAAGGGAACTCATGTTTTGTTTCAAATGAAAATGATACCCTCATTGACGTACCATTTAATATATTTTTTATTATTTCATATACTCTCTTTTATTTAGTTTTTTCTTCTCACACCCTTGAATTAGGTGGTGTTAACTCCGTGTCTTTATTTCTCATATTTTTTCTTATAAAAGGCCCTCTCTTTTTGTACTTTTCAGATTCATTCCTTACTTACTTATATATCTTACAAATTATCATTTAAGCCCTTTATTACTATTCTTTATCATATTAGTAGTTACAACCACGTAATTCTAATTTATAAATTATAATAATAACTTGAACTAAATCTTATTAATTGAGTAAAAACAATCAAAAGTTATAAGGAATACGTACCTATTTGTTGAGAACCCTTTAAACCCATCCAAATCCTTGTAGGACCTCCAGTATTATTGTCTAGACCAAGAGAGCCAACAACAGTTGGGGACCCTTCCAAATCGTCGATGGCGCATTGTTATATTGAGGCTGGAGACTGTGGGGACCATTGCCATTGAGGTAACTATTAGGACGAGTGGACAACTAAAATGACAAACGTCATATATCACATGACTTATTTTTTCGCTGCAAATGGGAATCAAACCGCGCTCCAAAACTTAGGTTCATATATTGACTATAGTCATATATTTTTGTGGTAATTATATTAATTACTATTTGTGGTTCACTTTGCACTCTTCATACTCTACGTATTTCCTTTTACTCAGCACTCTGTAAGTGACATTAATTTGCTCATTTTACAGGGGGAGGTGTCTAGTAAATTAGAATTATTTTTTTATTTATTTTATTTTTCCTAGTTGACAAAGATAGAGCAACTGTGTTCTTAGTCCTAGAAGTAATAAAATTATTTTTCAAAAATTAATTATATTATATTTTTCAGTTGACTTTGTCCTGATAAATTTAATTTTATTGTTACAGTTGACAAATTGTCCTGATAATAAAATTTTAATAATTAATAAAAAAAAAATTATATTAAATTATTCCAGTTGACATTAAGTCCTGGTAATTAAATATTTTTCAGTTGATTTAAATCTTTATAATTATCATAAAATTGTTAATTAAAATTTAATTTTATTTCTTCAGTTGATTATTTTGTAATCTTGGTTATTAGATTATTTTGAATTGATAAATTGATTATTATTTTCAGTTGATTTTTGTCCTGAAGAATTTTTATTCTCTTTTTATTATTATTATTTTTCTTTTAAATAAAAAGCAAAAATAAAACTAATTCAACTTATTGTTTCCCTCCCTCATTTCAGTTTAAATTTAAAAAATGACTGATCAAGGTGTTTCTGCTGCACATGAAGAGGAATTGGATGTGATTAATTAAGATGAGGCTACTTCTTTAAGTTCCCCTTTAACTAAAAAATTATCTCAAATTAATCAATCATTGAACAAATCAGGATGTGGAAATGGAGGAAGTAGAAATTCTGGTGGAGACAAATTCTCAGGAACAGAAACCATCAATCAACCCCCCAGAAGGACTTCCCAAAGGCTTCAAGATAAAAAGGATGCCTCTGCCTCAACAAGCAAAGAACCTTTCCACCCACATAAAAGAATTGAGAACAGAGAACTTAAGACTGAGGTCAAGAGTAGATGCACTAGAAAAAAGTTAAGAAGAATAGATGCTTTTCTTTAAGAGAAGAGGAGACCTCCTCCCCCCAGGGATCTTCCACAATTGGCTCCCCAGCAGCCAGAGAAGGTGGAAGTATCAAAGTGGCAGTAGGATTGGCTAAACACCCAGTGGGACTACCTGTCTCAACTTCAGCAGACTCAATTGCCTCAAGCAGGTCCATCAAGACCCAGTAAATTCAACCCCACACCTCTTCACCCTTATCAAGGAGGAAGAAAAAGAAAAAACAATATGCAGATCTTACCCAACAAGCATTGGTAAGCCCCTCTATTAAATCTCAAGTACCATTTCTTGTAGCTGATTCAGTTCCTTCAGGTAATTCTGGAAGAGGAGATGTAACTGTGAGACCAGTAGAGGCTGAGAGTAGTAGACCAATCACTCATGTATCTAATCCTTTAGTTTTAATTGCTACTTCAATGATAAATCCTGATATGGCTGTTCTTGATGATCACTTGATCCTGAGTTTTATGAGAATCTGAAAATTTACTCTGTTTCCTTATTGAGAAACACTCCAAATGTAGCAAAAAAAATGATGAGTATCTGAGAGATATTATTGCAAAACAAAATCATATAATGAACAATATGCAATTGACTCAAAATTTTAATAGTTTGTTAACTGAACAGGGTTGTCAATCATTAAGGAGTGAATTACAGAGAGTTTCTGATGATTTGTTTAATTATAAAGCAACTCATGAAAAGAAGGTTGCTTTACGGCAAAATATTAAAAATGATTTGCCTAAATTACAAGATACTGTGTCTATCTGTTGCCAGGAGCTAGAGATAAATAAGATGAATCTGAAAAGATTGAATGATCATTATTCATCTTTTCAAAATAAAAATCAGTTATCTTTTACAACTATCAATGAGAGTTTATCTAGTCTTCCAAGAATGAAAAAAAGACTAACAACCATTGAAGAAAAATTGAACTCATTGTTGAATGACCAGAAATATTCTGAAATTTCTGTGAAGGAAAATATAGTGCAGGATGCTCAAATATTACCTGTAGCTAGTTCATCTAAAGTAAAATTAGTTTCAGAAATACCTGTTGATACCACTGAGTTTCATCAAAAATTGATGATGCACCAGGATCTTCAACAGAAGGATTAAACAATGAGATTACTGCACAATTGGAGAAGTTACAGCTGCTTCTTACTCAGAAACAAGCTATTACTAAGGAGACTCCTTCAAATCAAAGGAATTGGCCAAAACTTGACCAGTATCCAACATTTGATGGTGATTCTTCTTCTGATTGGCAGCAATTCATTTGCAGAATTGATAACTTGAAAAACTCTTACAAACTTCCAGATGAGGAAACTGTGTCTAAGCTAATTACTTTGTTTACCAATGTAGCCCTAATGTGGTATGAATCTGTTCTCCTGGATAGGAATGATTACTCATGGGAAGATTGGAAAAAATTAATTAAAGCACAATTTGGGGGCTTTAAGTTTAGGATGGCTCATCAAAGGCAGTATGAGGGAACTAGATATAGCTCTTCTACTGATAAACATATTGAGTTCTTGATGAAACTTGTAAAAGTTTTGAGAGTGATGGACCCAAATATGGAGTTTAAGATATGGAAGGACAGGATCCTTAATAAATTACCAATTTCTTTGAGAGACTTGATTGTTGATAGGACTGAGTTCACCAGAGAAACTTCTTCTTTCATTAATACTTGTAATGATATCTTTCTAAACAACAATTATGATGCCAGAAGGTTCATTCCTAGAAAAACTTTGAAGAAACCCTTCACTTACCAACAGAAACCTCTGGAAAAGGTTGGTAAACCTTCTGCCCCTGTTGCACCCAAAAAGTATGCAACAAACACTTGCTTCAAGTGCAAAAAGCCTTGGAAGAAAGGCCACGTTTGTGGCAAGAAGATAAATCTTGTTGAAAAAATTGAGGAGAATGCTGATGACACAATAGCACTGGATGATACTTCAAGTGATTGTGCCAGCAATATTTCATATGAATATCAACAAGAAATCTTGATGCTGAAAGTGGATATTCATTATTTAAATACTATTGATATTGATAATAATGATTTATCTACAGTTGAGGATGCTGAGATCATAAAGAACCTTGAGGATAGCTCAATTGTTATTGCCCCTCTCAAGGCACCAGTCTTGATTAATGGAACCAGCATTGAAGTTGTTCTTGATTCTGGAGCTGGAGGAAGTGTAGTGTCTGAAAGAGCACTTGCTTCAGTGGATCAAGACTATAAATCGAAACCTATGCCTATCATTTCTGAAAATTAGATAGGTTATGGCTCTGTTTTGTCCCCCATTGGTAAATACAAGGCCACAGTGTTTTTAAAATATAACCATTGTTGGATAAGATCTGTTTGTGGTTTTTTTGTCATAAAAAATGATAACTTAAGCAGTTGGTTTATTGTAGGGAATGATATTTTAACCAAGTATGGCATAAAATTGGATCCTTCAAACCAATGTTTCACAATGGGGATGAATGGGAAGAGAAAATTTATGATTTACTTCCTTAAAAAATTATTAAAACCAGAATTGAACACATGTAATTCTGTGGTTCAATATAAAGGAAGATCTTCAAAAGAAATGCATGCCCTTATGTCTGAAATTGACAATGCTTCTTTTGGAGAACAACTTTCTGGTGAGGATAAAGATTCCATCATTAAATTGATAAAATCTTTTCCTATGGCCTTTGCTCATGGGTCACATGAACTGGGATTAGTTATAGAAGAAATGAAACTTTCATTGTCTTTTTCATTAACTGATATACCACCTAGTTTAAAGAAGAAGCCTTATCTTTCTTCTACCACAAAGAGAAAAGTTATTGAAGACAATATCTCTACCTTTTTAAAAGTGAATATAATTGAAAAGGTAGTGGAAACACCTAAATATTGTGTTATCTCACCTGTCATAATTTCTTATGAGAAAGATAAAGCCAGGTTATGTGGTGATTATAGAGCACTGAATATTTATACTGTTGATGATATCTATCATTTACCCAGAATTATCTCTATACATGCTACCCTACAAGGTTCTAAATATATCAGATGTTTGGATGGTAACAAGGGATATCACCAGGTACCTGTTGAGAAGAATTCTCAGAATTTTCTGATGATTGCTACTTATATGGGTATTTACAAGTATGTTAGGATGCCATTTGGCCCTAAAAATGCCCCTTCATTTTTCTAAAAAGTTATGGATAACACATTCCATCAGGAGATAATTGAAGGATGGCTGATGGTTTATATTGATGATATCATTGAATTCTCAAAAACATTTGAGGACCATCTTAACCACCTGTGTAAAGTTTTCCATAAAATGGATGAAATAAATATGACACTTGCTTTGAAGAAATGTAAATTTGGTTTTCATTCTTTAAAGGTTCTTGGTAATGTTGTTTCAGGGTTACAGATATGTGTTGACCAAAACAAAGTGGCAGCCATACAACAGGTGAAGGCTCCTACCACAGTTAGAGAGCTCCAGAGTTTTTTGGGAATGTGTGGATACTATAGACAGTATATTAAAAATTAACAATTCATAGCTTTACCCCTTACCCAATTAATTAGAAAGGATGTTGCTTTGGTCTGGAATAGTGAAAGACAAAGAGCCTTTGACACTATGAAACACTGTTTGATGTCAGCACCTATTCTTGCTTTACCTGACTTTAATTAACTGATTGTTTTGTACACTGATGCCAGTTTTATCGGTCTTGGTGCTGCCCTCTATCAAAAACAAGTGATGAATGATAAAGTATCAGAAGTAGTAATTTGTTATATTTCAAGAACCTTGAGAAATAGTGAATTGAAATATGGCGCCACTCAACTTGAATGTTTAGCTGTAGTGTGGGCTCTAGAGAAGCTACATTATTACCTAGATGACCAGAACTTTGAATTGTCACTGACTGCAGTGCAGTTTAATCCCTTTTAAACTTGAAAACACCTAACAGAAATATGTACAAATGGCAGTTAGCTGTTCAAGAATACAGAGGGAGAATGAAAATTATTCATAGGGCTGGTATTGTTCACTCAAATGTGGATATGCTATCAAGGTTATCTTTACCAAATGATGTCTCTAATCCTGCTTATGATCCTGAGGATGAAATTAGTCATATTCATGGGATCAATGTTGTTGATATGGAGGAAGAGCTATTACAGCATATTCTGGATTCATATGATAAGGACACTGACTTAAAAAAGTTATGCACCATATTAAATGATTGAAAGAATGCTTCAATACAAGCATTAATTATAACCCTTCCACCAAAGTACCAAAAGTCTTTGGAAAAAGGTAAATTTTCTATAGATGAAGGATATCTATATTATAGAAGAAAGTTGAGTAATGTTATTGTCATTCCCCCTTCTATGAAAGAAATCATCTTGAAAATTTGTCATGATGACTTATTAGATGGACATTTTGATCTTGAAAAAACAATGATCAGAATTAAGAACACTGCTTGGTGGGTTAATATGTCTTAAGACACCAAATTATATGTTGAATCTTGTGATTCTTGCCAAAAATCAAAAAGATTGACTGGTAAAAGAGCTGGATTAATGCAGCATATTGAACCTCCTGATGCACCATGGCAGATAATAATAATGGATTTTGTAACAGGATTACCTATTTCTGGAAAAGAAAGTTATAACTCTTGTTGGGTTATTGTGGATGATTTCACTAAAATGTGTAAATTTATCCCTACTCACAAGGATGTTTCCACTAAAGAATTAGCTTTCTTATGGTGTTCTCATATGTTTAATACTTCTGGATTTCCCAAAGCCATAATCTCTGACAGAGACCCTAAATTTACCTCTTTATTTTGGATGTCTCTGATGGATGTTTTTAGATGTGATCTGAAACTTTCTACTGCCCATCACCCTCAAGCTGATGAATTAGCTGAAAGAATGATTCATACTTTAGAGGACATGACAAGAAGGTATTGTGCCTTTGGCCTTGAGTATAAAGATAATGACAGATTCACTCATGATTGGTTTAGCTTACTTCCTGGGTTGGAATTTGCTTATAATAGCACTGTTCATTCTGTTACTCAAAGAAAGCCTTTTAAGCTCTGGCTTGGATATGTTCCAAATACTCCTGCCCAAATTCTCAATAAAAAAATACCTAAATTGGATATACATCCTGGTGTAAAATCTTCTCTTAAAATGCAACAACTTTACAGAAGTCATGCTCAAAAACGTATTGAAAAATCATTTGAATATGAGAAGAAGAGATGGGACAAATCCCATAAAGAATACACTTTTAAAAAGGGTGATGAAGTGTTGATTTCTACAGTACACTTCAATTTACTAGGTAATAACAAATTGAAAGACCCATTTATTGTTCCATTTGTTGTCAGAAGAATGATTGGAGATAATGCAGTTGAAGTAATTTTGTATTCTCCATATGACAGAAAACATCCTGTTTTTCCAATATCTCTTCTGAAACCTTACACATCCAATCATGATTTATTTCCAAAAAGGAGGGGAAGACCAAAGAAAACCCCTAATTAAACCACTGAGACAGCAGAAATTGATAAGATTCTGAATGACAGAATAGTCACTGCTGAAAAAGGTACAGAATACTTATTGAGATTCAAGATTAAATCATCTGAATATGACTTTTGGATACCTGGGAAAGAGATATCTAATCTTCCTACTCTACTAAAAAAGTATAAAAAGAAAAAATCATAGCATTTTTTTATTGTTTTTTTAGAGTGAGGGAGTGTCAGCCAGGCTACTAGACTTATCCAGTAAAATAATTAAATATTTTACTGAGATTAAGCCACACTGTTTAAATCCTTATTAGTAATTAATTAATTATTACTTAATTTGTATTACAATAGACTAGCTAAGTACACTACGTAATGTAAATAATAAATAAAATTAAGTAATTGTCCCATATATTTTAACTTCCTAACACCGTGCTCAATAATACAGCTGAGTGGGAATCAAAATAATATTAAAATATTATAAAATTCTTAAAATAATCAAATTCCTTTATTGAGATATTTAAATTTTTATGGAATCAACATTTTAAATCAAATTTTTTGTATTAATTGTGGCAGTCCAAGGGAACTCATGTTTTATTTCAAATGAAAATGATACCCTTATTGACGTACCATTTAATATATTTTTTATTATTTCATATACTCTCTTTTATTTAGTTTTTTCTTCTCACACCCTTGTATTAGGTGGTGTTAACTCCATGTCTTTATTTCTTGTATTTTTGCCTATAAAAGGCCCTCTCTTTTTGTACTTTTCAGATTCATTCCTTACTTACTTATATATCTTACATATTATCATTTAAAACCTTTATTACCATTCTTTATTATATTAGTAGTTACAAACAAGTAATTCTAATTTTTAAATTATAATAATAACTTGTACTACCTCTTATTAATTGAGTAAAAACAATCAAAAGTTATAAGGAATATGTACCTATTTGTTGAGAGCCCTTTAAACCCATCCAAATCCTCATAGGACCTCCAGTATTATTGTGTAGACCAAGAGAGCCACCGAAAAATTGTTTGGTTTATATATTTGATTTCAATGATAAAGATTGTCCAAAACAAGACCAAAAACCTCCTCCTTTTCTACCCAATAATTCGTCCAATGTACTTCTTGATTTACCAGCTCTATACATGTCTAATGACACATTATTCCAGCTAATAAACCTGTCCAACAACATAAAGAGTGACCAATAACATAATTAGAATGATACCACCTTCCAAAATCCTGTAGTAATAGGGATAATCTATCAAAAATAAAGAATAAGCAAAAAAGAGAGTGAATAAGTGTAATACCTAAAAAAAAAGACTAAAAAGGGAAAAGATAAGAATAAGTATTACACAATATTAAGGGGGATAAACAGTATAAATTATGGGGCTAATTATGACCATAAACTATGAGAAATCCCAATCCAAAAATAACCAAAATTGGCTGAGAAACCACTGAACCCCCAAAAAAGGGTTTGAGATGTGGGGTAACTACATGCAGTCCTTAAAAGGTGCTTGCATGGGTAAATCCTTGACTAACTTAGGCAAATTTAAGCATGGTAGTGAATTAAAGCACCAAACTTGAGGTTATTAATGAAATTAGTGCATATAATAAGGGTCAATGCACCTATAATTAAATTAAGACACTAAATATGCGCCTGTTGCCTATTTTAGCATGTTTCCAAACAGTGGGCATAGAATGTGGGTTAATTATAGTGTGAAAAAGCTAACTTTGCTAAAAATGAAGCTATTCACATTGGAAAAATGAAGGCAGTATGTGGCCAGTACACAGAAGCCATTTCTGGCATAAAAACAACAAATTTGAAAAGTGTTATTTTTATGAACTTGAGTAGCCAAATAAATAGTTCTAATTAAGAAAAATAGATCTTTCAAAGCACATTTCTAATATTATTTAATTTTTAGTGCATATAGTCAACTTTTAAGTGATTTAAAGCACATTTCTTGTTTTTCACATTAAACAATGAAAACAACAGATTTAAGTTTACTTAAAAAATATTTAGCCTTATATTTAAGATTCTTAAGATAACCCTAATATATTAAAACTTTATATTAAGTACATAAGACTTATAAAATCTGGATATATGTGTGTATATAAAGTGTTATAATGGCATATATTGTATTTTATCATAATTTTTACTTATGTATACAACTTGTGTACTGTAATTTTTTGTTCCCATGTATAGTCCATGTGTTTAACATAACTTATGTGTATTTCTTATTCAGTCCTGGGGATATCCAGCTTGACACTGGCCCACACAAAAAAACAATAAAAAATGATAATTTATACATTTTTTATTTATTTTAATTTTGAGGTATTCAGAAAATTATGTAGCATTAAAGATTATTTATTTAAAGAAATAAGACTTAAATAAAACATTATGAGTACTGGTTTTTAACCCCTCAGCTTGTTGAACAGAAATTTATTTCCTTTTAAATTTTTTAAGAAGGGAGGATAGATTTGAAATTTCTTTTTCAGGTATCCATTTATAAAATTCAGTTGATTTTCACTTCAATCTTAATAAATACTCAGTTCCTTTCTCTTTGGTAAGGATTCTTTTCTCGAGTATTTTTTAAATCTCTTATTTTTCCACAATTTCTTCAGGTTGTATATAGGCCTCCCTCTTCTTTTTTAATAAATAAGTCAGGATTATTTGTATGGTAAGGTTTTAATAATGAGATAGAGAAAACTGGATGTTTCCTATCATGTGGGGCATATAATATGACTTCCCCAGAATTATTAACAACCAAATTGTTGACTTAAAAATGTCCTAAAAAGGAATCTTTTAATTTAAAACTACCTTGTAAGTTAAAATGTAGTGTTGAAATTAGGACTTCATCTCCTTTTTTGAATTCAAATACTTTATGAGATCTATCCCAGTATTTATTTTCATATTCAAATGCTCTTTGGATGCATTCTTTTGAATTCTTTCTATACATTTGTTGCATATTAATAAGGGATTTAGTACCAGGGTGTATATCTAACCATGGTAATTTATTTAAAATGATTTACTGAGGTATTTGGTACATATCCCAGCCAGAGTTCAAATGGTTTTTTCTCTGTTACAGAATGATTTGTGCTATTATACAAAAATTCAAGGTCAGGAATTAAAATTAACCAGTCATGTGTGAATTTCTCATTGTCTTTGTATTCTAATCCAAAGGCACAATATCTTCTGATCATGTCTTAAAAGGTCTGTATCATTCTCTCAGCCAGCCCATCAGTTTGTGGATGGTGTGCTGTAGACAATTTCAATTGACAACCTGATACTTCCATAAAAGATGTCCAGAATTGGAAGTAAATTTAGGGTTTCTGTCAGTGATTATAGCTTTGGGGTACCCAGCAGTATTCATCATTTGAGTCCACTATAGTAATGCCAAGTCTTTTTCAGATACCTCTTTATGGGTAGGGATAAATTTACAAATTTTTGTTAACCTATCCACAATTACCCAGCAAGAATTGAAACTTTATTTTCCTGCTAATGGCAAGCCAGTGACAAAGTCCATTTTTATAATTTCCCATGGAGATTTCAGCTGCTCTATTTGTTGTAACAACCCAGCTCTCTTCCCAGTAAATCTTTTAGATTTCTGACAAGAGTCACATGTGTCAATATATTTTTGTACATCTTCTTTCATGTTTATCCACCAGGCTGTATTCTTGACTCTGGTTAATGTTTTGTTAAAATCAAACTGACCAGCTAAGATATCATCATGACAAGTACTTAACATTAAATCTTTCATAGAAGGTGGTATAACTATTACATTACTTAGCTTTTTTCTGTAATATATCTATCCATCTTCAATTGAAAGTTAACCTTTTTCCAATGCAGTTTTATAATTTGGAGTTAAGGTTTTAATTAATGCAATCATAGAGGCATTTTTTGGATCATTTAAAATGGTACATAATTTAGACAAATATTTATCAGATGAATAATTTTCTAGTATAGTTTGCATAAATTTTTCTTCTAAATCCACTATATGGTTACCAAATAAATGTATTACCTCATTTTCAGGTACATAAGCTGGGTTTTCAGTAGCATTTTGAAAAGGGCTTCTGGATAATAAATTAACATTAGAATGAAATGTTCCTGCTCTATGAGTGATTGTCATTCTTCCTCTGTACTATTGTACAGCTAGTTGGCATCTAAAAATGTGCCTATTAGGTGTTTTCATGTTTAGTAATGATTTTACTGCACTGAAATCTGTTATTATTTCAAACTTCTGGCCTTACAGATGGTAATGGATTATCTCCAAGGCCCAAACAATGGCTAAAAATTCAAGTTGTGTGGCACCATACCTTAATTCTGTCTTTCTTAAGGTTCTGGATATATAAAAGATAACCACTTCAGATAATTTACCATTCACTATCTGCTTTTGATGTAAATCAGCACCTAACCCTGTAAAGATTGCATCAGTATACAAGATAAAAGGGAGGTAAAAATCTGTCAGTCCCAATATTGGAGCTGACATTGAACATTCCTTCAATTTATCAAAGTCATTGTGTCTTTCATTATTACAAATGAGAGCCTCATTTTTCCTGATTAATGTTGTTAAAGGGGCTGCAATGGATTGGTAGTTTTTTATATAATGTCTATAATATCCACAGATACTTAAAAAAATTTGAACCTCTTTCACATTCTTAGGTATAATAATGTTTTTTATTTCTGCCACATTATTCTGGTCAACACAAATTTGCAATCCAGATAAAACATGTCCAAGCACTTTCAAGGATTGAAACCCCAACTTACATTTCTTTAATGCAATTGTCATACTCATTTCACCCATCTTTTGAAATACTCTTTTCAGGAGATTTAAATGTCCATCATATGTTTTTAAAAATACTATTATTCCATAAATATAAACTAAAAGCCATCCATCAACCGTTTCCTGATGAAAAATACTATTAATCAAATTTTGAAAGACTGAATGTGCATTCTTTGATCTAAAAGGCATTCTCACATATTTATATATCCCCATGTGTGTGGTTATGAGTAAGAAATTCTGAGAATTCTTTTCCACAGGGATCAGGTGGTAACCTTTGTTTACATCCAGACAGGAAATATATTTTGAACCTTGTAAGGTAGCATGGATAGAAGCTATCCTTGGCAGAGGGTAAATATCATCAACAGTGAATGTATTCAGAGCTCTGTAATCACCACATAATCTTACCTTATCTTTTTCATAAGAGATTAAAACTGGTGAAATAACACAATACTTAGATGTTGTGTCAACTTTTTCAAAAATACCCATTTCTAACAAAATTTTAATGTTGTATTCAATGTCTTTCCTTTTTCCGGAGAAGTTGGTTAAGGTTTCTTTTTTAAGCTTCCAGGAATATTATCCAAATCACAACTTAAAGAGATTTTCATCTCATGGTCTTTGACCAATCTTAGTTCATTTGAACCATGTGATAATGCCACAGGATGAGTTTTTATCAATCTCAAAATATTTTTTTATTCAAATTTTGAGAGTTGAGGACTGAAAGAGGCTTTTTGGATTTCATTTTCCAATTCTACAACTTCAGAGGTGGTTCTTCAACCTTGGAGTTGTTCTTCTTTAGAAGAAATGGAATAAATTGAATTTTCAGAGCAAATATTGAATTTTATTTTCCCATTCACACTTAAAGTGAAGCAAATATTTTCAGGATATATTTTGATGCCGAATTCGGTCAATAAGTCATTGCCAATGATAAACCAATCACTACAGTTATTATTATCCATTACTACAAATTCACACACTGCTCTTACATATCCATTATTATATTTAAGTAATACAGCAGTTTTGTATTTTCCAATTGGATGTAATATTGAACCAAAACCCCTTCAGTTATTTTTCTGTACAGGTTCCAGTTTTTCTTTATACTTATTATCAAGTAACATTAATGTGTTACTAGAAACTACACTACCTGCAGCCCCAGTGTCAAGAATGGCATTCAATTCTTTTCTACATATAATAACAGGTGCTCTAATAGGTGTTATTTTGTAGTTATCATGAGTTAAATATTTAATTATTTCAGCTTCTTCAATGGAAATTAAAGATGTATCTGTATGAGGTGTTGCATCATTCAGGTACATAATATACTGTTCTAATACATATATCACATTTTCATCATCACTGTATGAAATGTTACTTTTACAGTCCTCACTATATTCCTCCTTTTCATCTTCATTATTACTTCGTTAAGAATCTTGTGAGTTTTCAATAACCTTTCTTCTTTTCTTACAAGTATGACCTTTAGCTCAAGGTTCATTACATTTGCAGCAAGTGTTATTTTCTTGTCTTTTAGGGACAAGGGGAGCTGAAGGGGTTTTCTTCTCCACTTGTAACTTATTTGTAGTAGGTTTTAACTAATTCAAAATTTGGCTTATAATGTTTATACCTGGTTTCATATTTGTGGTTCAATAATATTTTATTGCATATATTAAGAAACCCAGAAGTATCTCTGATGGTTTCAGTTCTAGCTACAATAATGTCTCTGACTGATATAGGCAATTTATATATTATTTTTTCTTTTCAATCATCATAATCCATTTTTGGATCCATGGCTTTAATGATTTTTATTAAATTCATTAAAATAACATGGTTTTATCCCCGTCATTTAGATTATATCTGGATTTCTCAAACAATCTTTGTTGAGTGATTCTAAATTTTGGGCCACCAAATTACCTTTTAATTAGTGCCTTCAATTCATTCCAGGAGTAGTTAATTCCCTCACTCAATACAGATTCAAACCATAATAAGGCCACATCTGTAAATAAAGATATCAATTTTGATTTAATTTCTTCATCAGGTAATTTGTACAAAAATTTTAAGTTATAAATTCTCTGAATAAATTGTTGCCAATCAGACTTTGAATTGCCATCAAAAGAAGGGTACTGATCTAACTTAGGCCAGCTCTTTTGGTTAGTTTTTGCTTCCATAACCTGAAGAATATTAAGTAATTCACTTACTTTAGAAAGATGATCATTTATTTTATCTTTTACTGATTTTATATTCTCATATCCCATGACAATATTTTCATGTTCAATCATTTGTTTATTATCTAAATGTTTCATATATACTGGTATTCTTTTCACATAGGATGTGTTGTCCTTTACTATATCAATATTTTTCAAAATTTTAGCTACTTAAATTTTCACTCTTTGTAACATATCCTTTATTACAGGCACATAAGTTATAGCATCATTCACATTTGAAAAAAACAATTTTACACATCCCTCTATGTTAGCCATAATATTCTGTTATTAATTCATTATTTGAATTTTAAGATATTTTTAATCTATTGGCTGTGGCACTCAATGATTGTTTAAGGTATAATAATACACTTTATGTATTATTGTTTGACTCTATAGAGAATTCTTCCAAATTTTCAATCCTTAATAACAATTTGCTAGTGATTTTTTGTTTCCATTTGGTTTTCTTTTAAAAAATATTCAAATTTTTCTTCGTCCAACTTAGAAGAATTATCTTTAGGCTCAAGATTTACTTAATTTGGTTTCATTATAATATGACTAGTATTATCCTGGTGATTAATAAACTATCTACATTGTCATCATGTAAAGACAAACTTAAAATGTTATTTTTAAATGAATAATTTTTTAAATTTTTATCAATTATATCCAATAACTCTCTATCAATCTAATTACCTATGAGTAATTTATTGTAGGTGTTAGATAATTGATCATGAGAAGATGGATGACTTACCAAGGTTTTATTCCATTTCTCCTGCCTCTCCTTGCCTTTCCCCTATAAGGGTGACTGCTGGATCCTGGAGGGTTATTGTAATTTTGGGCATAACAGTACCACTTACATTTTCTGACTTTGATCTTTTGATCCTCTTCTTGGGCTGGAGGTGTTGCTGTTTCCACTGTGGAATTTTTTGATACAACAGTTGTTGGTTGAGCCTTTAGTCCTACTAGAGCTTGGTTGACTTGTATAAATCCCTGTACCTCTTTTTTCCCCAGAATGTTCATCTGGTATACCAAATTGTTGACTCTTATTGTTAGGGTGTTTAGAAGGGTGGATAGGGAGTGAATTTGTTCTTGAAAAGTGTTTTTTGTTTTCTTTATTGATACTTGTCTTAAAAGTCTTTCCCTTTCCTCCAGAGACATCTGTGGAGTGTTGCTGTTGGTGGGAGAATCCTGGCCCTCCGTTTGAATGCCCTGTAGCATGTCTTTCAGATTTAGGTCTTAAGTTATAAGTTTTTTCCTTATTACTCACAATGTCATTGTTGTTGTCACACACTTTTATGTGGAATATAATTCAAAAATTGAAATATCACCACGCAATATGGGGGGCGGACTTGCTAGCAAGTCCGCAACCTTGAACCCTAATTCATATCTTTTTGAGCACACATTGAGGAAGTGATGAAACCATCATGAAGAAGTATTGAATTTACTTTGAACACAAATGGGGCTACAAGGGCTGGAAAGGCTGGAGAGAGGGGTGAGGAAGGGTGTATGGGGTAGCGAAAAGGTTGGGAAAGAGTTGGAAGGGAAGATTAAGGGTTCCGAGGCATTTTAAATGAAGAAAAGGGTCTGGGAGAGGTTGAGAGGGGTGAAATGGGGATCAAAAGAGGATGGCATACAATGGGGCTGGGAGGATAGCGAAAGGCATGGGAAGGGAAGACAAGCATGTGTTGATAGAATTGAAAGGGATGGAGATTGGTGCAAACAGAGTGTGAAAATAGGAGGATGAACTCTGTTCTTTGGGCGAAGAACAGAGTTCACTTCCATAAAATATTAGCTGAAACAAAACAGAGTGTGAAAATAGGAGGATGAACTCTGTTCTTCGGGCGAAGAACAGAGTTCACTTCCATAAAATATTAGCTGAAACATAGTTTTCAATTCTGTAAAAACAGTTGTAGGTAATAGAAAAAGTCACTGATCTTCAAAAAATACTTTGCATTGAGTAGACTCATGGAATGATTTTTTCTGGCTTCCATTCAGTTATCCTCACACTTTCACTATGTTTTCAATATAGATCCATTGTTATTTGTGTGATACTTCAAGTGAAAGTTCAGTATTACTTCAGTCTGAGTTCCATCTGATTTCCATCTGACTTCAAGTTGCGGACTTGCTAGCAAGTCCTCCCCCCTTTATTGCGTGGTGTATGAGATATTAAAACTTCAAAAAGGAGTTTTATCAGTATTAATTAACACTACTGAAGAAAAATTAATTGCTTACTTGTACATATTAAGTGAATCTATAAGTGCCAAAAGTCAAATATGATTTTCTGTGGTCACTTGATATAGTTCGTCTACAATATGTAGCTGTGTTTTTATATTTAAAAAAGTCATTTTTTCAGTAATATTCTTTCTAAATATTAAATGAGTTTTGCAATCCAAGAAAAAAGGATTAAAAGTCCTATTCAAAAGAAACAATTAATCAGTTTTTATTATCTGTTTTATTATCTGCAAAGATCACAAAATTAATTGGTCTATTGACAGATTTTCACTAAGAACAATTTTTATGTTAAATTAGTGGTAAAATTGTTGATTCAATATCACATTTTTATTATATAGCAGGGCTTCTTTTTCTGAAATCACTATATAATTGAACCCAACCTGTTGTAATTATCCAAATATTTCTATAGGTATTTTATTTACTTGTAGCCTCTTTTTGAATATTTTCTTACTGGAAGATAACCAACAGAATTATTGAGGAAAGGTCCTCAATTTTCAGGTTGAGATTAAGTACAGAGACATGAAATAGCTTGAATAGTCAGTTTTCTACACAATTTTAATGGTCCTATATGAATACTGTAGTACAAATCCAATAAGTATTAAAATATAACTCAATTTAAGGGTCTCAGTAAATTTAATCTCACTAATTATAAAGGGGTTACAATCTTATAGTTTGTAGAAAAATAGATGTAATAATTCAGATACTAATCAAAAACTTTATAAGTGCTATTGATATGTATTGTAATTTTATGGGTTATATATTTTATTGTAATGATAAAGATTGTCCAAAACAAGACCAAAAACCCCCTTCTTTTATACCCAATGATTCCTCTGATGTACCCCTTGATTTACCAGCTCTATACATGGCTAATGACAACTGTCCAAGAAAATAAAGAGTGACCAATAACATTATTAGAATGATATCACCTACCAAAATCATGTAGTAATAGGGATAATCCACCAAAAATAAAGAATAAGCAAAAAAGAGAGTGTATGTGTGTAATACCTAAAAATAAAAGACAAAAAAGGGAAATAATAAGACTAAATATTACACAATACTAAGGGGATTAAAAATAGAAATTATGGGGCTAATTATGACAATAAACTATGTGAAATCCCCATCCAAAAATATCCAATATTGACTGAGAAACCACTGAAAACCCAAAAAGGGTGTGAGATGTGGGGTAACTACATGCAGTCCTTGGAAGGTGCTTTCACGGGTAAATCCCTGACTAATTTAGGCAAATTTAAGTGTGGTAGTTAATCAAAGCACCAAGCTTGAGGTTATTAATGAAATTAGTGCATATAATAAGGTCAATGCACCTATAACTAAATTAGGACACTAAATAAGCGCCTGTTGCCTATTTTAGCATGTTTCCCCAAATTTTGTGTAGAATTTAGGGTAATTATAGTGTGAAAAAACAAAATTTTCTAAAAATGAAGCTATTCACACTGGAAAAATGCAGACAGTATGTGGCCAGTACACAGAAGCCATTTCGGGCATAAAAAACACCAAATTTGAAAAGTGTTATTTTTATGAATTTGAGTAGCCAAATAAATAGTTCTAATTAAAAAAACAGATCTTTCAAAACATATTTTTAATTTTATTAAATTTATAGTGCATATAGTCAACTTTTAAGTGATTTAAAGCACATTTCTTGTTTTTCACATAAAACAATGAAAATAACAGCTTTAAGTTTACTTAAAAATTATTTAGCCTTATATTTAAGGTTCTTAAGATAACCCTTACATATTAAAGCTTAATATTAAGTAAATAAGACTTATAAAAGGTTGATATATGCGTGTATATAAAGTGTTATAATGGCATATATTTTATTTTATCATAATTTTTACTTATGTATACAACTTGTGTACTTTAATTTTTTGTTCCCATGTATAGTCCAAGTACTTCTTACTCAGTCCTGGAGATATCCAGGCTGAAAATATTACTTCTAAACCACATTTTTATTGATAAAAATGTCATTTTTGTGTTTATATATTTTTTTGCTGAAAATTAGCTTTAAAAAAGAACCAAACTTCTAACTTTTATACCCCCTATTAGAGGGTGTCAAAGATAAATTGTTTTTTAATTAAAAGTCTGAAGTTATTTTTGGTTAAATATATTTAAATAAACATTAATCTTTAAAACACAATAACCTTAAAACTTGTTTACTTGAAAATAAAAAGAATTCACATCTTTCACTCAAATTAGTGATTTCTCAAAAAAAAGTATTAATTTAAAAATAATTTAAAATTCCTAATTTGAGTTCATCATCGGCACTCATTTTTTAAACATTTGAATTATTTTAAAAGTTTGAGTGTTAGTTTTTAGGTTCTAATTTGGTTTGAAACTTGAATTTAAGTTAATTTTCACCACACAATATGGGGGGAGGACTTGCTAGCAAGTCTGCAACCTTGAACCATAATTCATATCTTTTTGAGCCCACATTGAATTAGTAATAAAAACACCGGGAAAAAATTTTGAAATTCTGGTGAACTCAACATAAATACAACTTGAACATTTAATGAAGCATAGGTAATGATACTTTGAACAAATCTTGAGATATGAAGAATGAAATTTTTTTATAGAAATTTTAATATAGTGCAGACCACACAAGAATTATTCTGAAAAATACATATTTTTTAAACTATTTAAGCAGTTTCTTTGCAATTTTTAAAAAAAGAACACCAAAGTATAGATTTGGCAAGATACCATCTGACATAATTATATAAGTTTCTTTGGCCAGCAATACATGGAGAAACTATAATTTAAAATATGTCAATTTGTTCATTAAAGATTATTTTGTGCATTTATATTATTATTGTATTATTTTCAAGAATTTAAAAAATTATATACTTTTTTTATGACTAGATAGTATTGAATATTATAAATCATTAAAATATCTAAAGAAGGTGCAAAAATCTTAAAAATAAGTTTAAAAAGACTTTACTTAGACATATAATTTTCAAATTCAATTGACATACTATATTTTACTAGTAAATATAAAAATATTTTCATACTTATATTTTTCAAAATTTATTTCGCTTCATCTTCAAAATTTTCATAATATTAAAATGTAGATTTTTATTTGATTTAAGTAAATGAAGAAAATAACAGTATAGCACTTGTTTATTTTTAGGATTCAAGGAATTTCTGTTCCCACTCTTTGTAACATATTTTATATTTTTTGTATATTCTTTTTGTATTACTATCTTCTTTTATTGTCTTTTTTTACTCCCTCTCAAGAATACCCCACTCTTTTCCCTTCAAAATATTCCTTTTTCCTCACCTCATCTTTCTCCCCACCCTTTTTGCTCCCCTCTTCATCATTTTCATCCCCTATCCACATTCGCCTCTCCCTCTCCCTCTCTCCCTCTCTCCACTCCACTCCTCTCCTCTTCTTCTAGTTTGCTTACCTCCCCATTCCTCCCTAACACTTTATTTTTATATACGGAAATAGGGATTGAGTTGAAAGGGAGAAAATCGGGGTTCAAGGATTGTGGAGGTGAGGTTAAGGGGAGGAATGGGGCTACAAGGGTTGGGGAGGCTGGAGAGGGGGGCGAGGAAGGGTATATGGGGTAGCAAAAAGGTTGGGAAAGAGTTGGAGGGGAAAATTAAGGATTTCTGAGGCATTTTAAATGAAGAAAAGGGTTGGGGAGAGGTTGGGAGGGATGAAATGGGGATCAAAAGAGGATGGCATACAATGGGGCTGGGAGGGTAGAGAAAGGGGTGGGGAGCGAAGACAAGACTTTGTTGTTAGAAATGAAAGGGATGGGGATTGGTTCAAACTGAGTGTTAAAATAGGAGGATAGACTCTGTTCTTCGGGAAAAGAACAGAGTTCACCACCATAAAATATTAGCTGAAACATGAAATATATAAGTTGTAAAAATTAACTTCAAAGTATTTTTAGAATTACATTATCATTTTGAATAGGATACTAAAGCTTGAAATTATTTCTGAATTATAGTGTAAGGATTCGCATAATTTTTCACTAACTCAACATACAGATGTATTGATCATTATTTATATACATTTTAATATAAAGAATGAGAAGTAATATGATATAAAAATACCCATATAATATTAGTATAATTTTTCTTTCAAACTTTTTTATGTAATGTGGTTGATAATTATATGTAAGACAAAAAAAATAGGTATTTTAGAAAATAATTTTAACCAAAAATTTTTGATTAAATGTTAAACCATTTTCATAGGCCTCATTAGGTGAGCTTACATAGTTTAGAATGTACATGTGAGTTCTGCTGGTGAGGTGAAAAAAATCTTCTACATGAATCATGGGCTTCAACTGAAGATTTACCACAAGATATAATGATAAAATTATAATTTTTGTTCTTCATTTCTTAATTTCTGATTACTATATGTACTATAATAAATAAATGTAATTACTAAACACTCAGGGAAAGAAAAATTATAAAATTTCTTAATATATGTATTATTATTTAATCAGTAAAGAAACAACTCTCTGAGATCTCTTAATTTCTAAAAATCTTTTATTGCAATTAATACATACAATTTTATAAAATTAAATATCTTAGCTTTTATAGAACTTAGATTGAACTCTGAATGACAACCTATGCATGACTGTGGGTCAATCTTAGTTAAACTGTAAGAAGTTCTTTTAATTTCTTAAAATTTAAAAAAAAGTTATTATAATGTAAGTCTAAGTATATTTTTTTAACATAAAAATTTTTACTACATGATATGAATTTATGGGAATAAGTAAAAAAATTAAAATTTTTAAAAAACATTATTTCAAATAGCTGTCATTTTATCTTCAATTATTATAGAATGATTTTTCTTCAAATTGATAGACTGAAAAAAATTCTACAGCTATATTTATATTCCTATAATATCTATAAATAGTTTCCAGAGCTCCTATTGATCCTCAATATACTTTGACAAAAGAAAACAATCTCTTTTAAATAAAAATATTTCAGCTACTTCCTAGTAACACATTCTTTAATATATATATATATTTTTAAGTTTAAATCAATTCCAATGCATAAAAATAGAAGTTTTTAGAATATAAACATAAAATCATTTTCAAAAATTTAAATTGCAATCAAAGTTAACTTATTAACTTTTTTTCCTGCTTTAATCTTCACTGAAAATTCATAATACTCTCAGTTGAAATTAATTTAACTAAAAAATTAATCATTGATGTATTGAATTGTGATAATTAAAATATTTAAGAGGAATTATATAGTATTTTTTTTCTAGAAAGTATCAAATACATTGACTCATTAAATGTATAAGATAATTTATTTTTACCTATAGGTTTTATTATCTTATTTCAAATGAAGAATTAAAAAACAATTAATCTATATTTCTAATATGAGGAGTAGGTGCAATTTTAGAGCTGTAAAAGTATCTTGTAAATTTATTTATCTCACCAACAAGGAGTATGATCCTCTACAATTTTAATTAAGAAAATTTGAATAAAAAAGCTGAATTATTTTACATATATTTTAAAGTATTTTAATAAATTTATACTAATCAGAACTTAATTTTTATAATGGTAGCAATTTATGTTGTCATGGTTCAAGTTATCTATTGTATCTTTCTTACAAAAAAAAATTTATATAGATGTCTTTCTACAAATAAAACTATGGAATGATGAATAATATCAGTTCTACCTCTTTGTTAGATTATTTGAATTATATAAAAGCCTGAAATTTGATCTTGTGCACCTCTTCTTACATGGAAACACTGTAAAATTTGTGAGGTGAATATCCAGATGAACAGTATTTTTATCTCATATATCAGAATTAAAGTACACTATACTATTCAGCTAAAATCTTTAAGAAATATTCCTCTATTTACTTAAATATTATTTTCATAACTTTAGGCACATTTTATCTGTATTTTTTATGAAAGGAATTTGCTGAGTGGTATTTTTTTTTTAGTTCTCTATATCACTTCACCAACTGAAAGTATACCAAAAAATATTTATGAAATAATTAAAAAAGATATTCTAAAATCTAGATAGATATTTCATTTACCCATGATATAATATATATATTTTCTTAGTAGCTGAGGAATTGGTAGAAATTTAAAAAGAGAAAAATATTTTGAAGATTTTTCTCCTTTTCTTGCATTTTCTATGCCCCCAAAATGCATTGGAATCTAAAGCCTAATGATATATGCTAATTCTAAGATACATAATCAAATATTTTTATTTAAAAGTAATTAGTGTAAATAAGTTGTGAAAGTTCTTCATTTAATCAAAAAGCTTCAAAAATAATTACCTTACTTTAAATTTTGATTTTCCATGTTTTTAATTGTAATCTATAATAAATAATTTAAGTTTTCTGTTGATTCTATTTTTTCAAAAAAAATTCAATGGATTGAAATATACCATTTCTAAATCTTGACATTCAAAAAATACATCAAGGAGAAATTCAGTTTATATTGTGTCACTAATAAAATTACAGTTTTTCAATTCTGGAAAAATAGTTGTAGGCAATAGAAAAAGTCACTTATTTTTTTACATGTAATCTGAAAGTTTTTAATAAAATTATTGTATTTAAGAATTGTGATATTACTGATAGATTTTCATTGATAAACTTAAATTAGTAAAGTATTATTTAAATAAGTTGCATCAAAAAATACTGTGCATTGAGTAGACTCATGGAATGATTTTTTCTGGCTTCCATTCAGTTATCCTCACACTTTCACCATGTTTTCAATATAGATCCATTCTTGTTTGTGTCATACTTCAAGTGAAAGTTCAGTATTACTTCAGTCTGAGTTTCATCTGAGTTTCATCTGACTTCAAGTTGAGGACATGCTAGCAAGTCCCCCCCAAATATTGTGTGTTTAAATCTGCTAAATTTTAAAACACTATTTAGGCAGCATATATGCTCTTACCCTTTCTCTGAATAGAAAAAACTTGTATTTCCTTAGTCCTGGAAATAACTGAGCTGATAACTACCTTTATAATAACTTGATGATGCACACTTTTTTATTATTTATTTATTTTTAACATTGGAAAAGTTAAAAATCTTTAGATTGTTAAACTGAAGTATCTTTGATGTAAGTATAAATTATAGCCAATATCTTATTTAATTATTTAAGAAAATTTTTTGACTACTTTGAATTTAACTGTAGAGATTTAATCATTGATATTATTAATTAACTTCAATATAGATATCAAATTTTAATTAATGGTAGAAAAATAGATTATCATAAAAAATTTACATTAAAAATATTGTGTATTTTAATATTTTTTTGTAATATTTAAAAAATTTATTGATGCCTTTAAACCATTCAATCAGCTGCTCCTTAAATTCCCAATCCATGAAGTACACATAACTTCACTCTTCATTTATGCTCTGATATCACTGAAAATTAAAACTCCTGAGAGGGCTAGCCAACTTGTCAAGGTACACTTTTGGTCTAGAAGATTGGTATGAAGTTTTTACAAGGATTTTGAAGGTTTAAATGGACTCTCAACAATTTTGTATGTATCTCTTAAATCTAGGATGATTATTTTACTCAATTTAAAAGACGTATGATTAAAATATTGATATAAATTATATATTGGAGTTACGTATTGTAAATACTAATGCTATAGATTATAAGAATAAGCGTTTGGTTTGTTATTGTTTTTATAAAGTAATGTAGTAAAGGAATGATTAAAAGACAACAAAAAGAGGGGCCTTATATAGGCAAAGGAGAGACAAAGCATGACAATTAAATTCTAAAAACAGTAGTATGAGAGGGAGAAAAGAATATTCCAGAAGGAGTATTTCAAATAATAAAGTTATTCTAAAAAGAAGGCGTCAAACAGATGTATTTACAGAGTATGTCAGAAAATACATCCATTTATTTAATATTTACTGTAGAAGTCAATTCTAAATAAGAAATTTGAATTTTTTGTATATATTTAATATTATTTGAATATTAAAATCTTATTTTAACTTAATATCTATTTTTTAATATAAATTTTTATTTTTTCCAATCTGTCAAATGAGCACGGTGTTAGAGAAAAATATAAGTGACAATTTTATATTTAAATTTTAATTATTTATTTAATTTTATCAATCTGTAATTAGTTAATTTATTATAACTAATTTTAATGTAACTAAATTATAATTAAATAATAATTAAAATGATAAGGTGCGTCTTCATCCAATAAATAATTAATTATTTTACTGGGTAAGTCTAGTAGCCTGGCTGACACTCCCTCACTCTAAAAAAACAATAAAAAAAAATGCTATGATTTTTTCTTTTTATACTTTTTTAGTAGAGTAGGAAGATTAAATATCTCCTTCCCAGGTATCCAAGAATCATATTCAGATGATTTATTCTTAAATCTCAAAAAGTATTCTGTACCTTTTTCAGCAGTGACTATTCTGTCATTTAAAACTTTTTCAATTTCTGCTGTTTCAGTGATTTCATTTGGGGTTTTCTTTGGTCTACCCCTCCTTTTTGGAAATAAATTACTATTGGATGTGTAAGGTTTCGAATAAGATACTGGAAAAACAGGATGTTTTCTGTCATATGGGGAATACAGAATATCTTCAACTGCATTATCTCCAATAATTCTTCTGAAAACAAATGGACCAACAAATGGATCTTTCAATTTGTTATTACCTTGTAAGGTGAAGTGGACTGTAGAAATCAACACTTCATCACCCTTTTTAAAAGTGTATTCTTTATGGGATTTGTCCCATCATTTCTTCTCATACTCAAATGATTTTTCAATGCATTTCTGAGCATGATTTCTACATAGTTGTTGCATTTGAAGAAAAGATTTTACACCAGGATGTATATCCAATTTAGGTATTTTGTTATTGAGAATTTGGGCAGGAGTATTTGGAACATATCCAAGCCAGAGCTCAAAAGGCTTTCTTTGAGTAACAGAATGAACAGTGCTGTTATAAGCAAATTCTAACCCAGGAAGTAAGGTAACCCAATCATGAGTGAATCTGTCATTATCTTTATACTCAAGGCCAAAGGCACAATATCTTCTTATCATGTCCTCTAAAGTCTGAATCATTCTTTCAGCTAAACCATCAGTCTGAGGGTGATGGGCAGTAGAAAGTTTCAGATCACAACCACAAACATCCATCAGAGACATCCAAAATTCAGAAGTAAATTTAGGGTCTCTGTCAGAGATTATGGATTTAGGAAAACTAGCAGTATTAAACATATGAGACCACCATAAGAAAGCTAATTCTTTGGTGGAAACATCCTTGTGGGTAGGGATAAATTTACACATTTTTGTGAATCTGTCCACAATAACCCAACAAGAGTTATAACTGTCTTTACCAGAAATAGGTAATCCTGTTACAAAATCCATGTTTATTATTTGCCATGGAGCATCAGGATGTTCAATATGTTGCATTAATCCTGCTCTTTTACCAGTTAATCTTTTTGATTTTTGGCAAGAATCACAAGATTCAACATATAATTTTGTGTCTTCAGACATATTAGCCCACCAAGCAGTGTTCTTAATTCTGATAATTGTTTTGTCAAGATCAAAATGTCCAGCTAGTATGTCATCATGACAAATTTTCAAGATGATTTCTTTCATAGAAGGAGGAATAACAATAACATTACTCAACTTTCTTCTATAATATAGATATCCCTTATCAATTGAAAATTTACCTTTTTCCAATGACTTTTGGTACTTTGGTGGAAGGGTTTTAGTTAATGCTTGTATTAAAGCATTCTTTGGATCATTTGATATGGTGCATAACATTTTCAAGTCAGTGTCCTTATAATATGATTCCAGAATAAGCTGTAATAGCTCTTCCTCCATATCAACCACATATATCCCATGAATATGAATAATTTCATCCTCAGGATCATAAGCGGGATTAGAGTCATCATTTGGTAAAGGTAACCTTGATAACATATCCACATTTGAGTGAACAATAGCAGCCCTATGAATAATTGTCATTCTCCCTCTATACTCTTGAACAGCCAGCTGCCATCTGAACATATTTCTGTTAGGTGTTTTCAAGTTTAAAAGGGATTTAACTGCACTGCAGTCAGTGACAAGTTCAAATTTCTGGTCATCTAGGTAATAATGAAGCTTTTCTAGATCCCATACTACAGCTAAACACTCTAATTGAGTAGCACCATATTTCAATTCACTATTTCTCAGGGTTCTTGAAATATAACAAATTACCACTTCTGAAACTTTATCATTCATCACTTGTTTTTGATGGAGGGCAGCACCAAGACCAATGAAACTGGCATCAGTGTACAAAACAAATGGTTGATTAAAGTCAGGTAAAGCAAGAATTGGTGCTGACATCAAGCAGTGTTTCATAGTGTCAAAGGATCTTTGTCTTTCACTATTCCAGACAAAAACAACATCCTTTCTAGTTAATTGGGTAAGGGGTAAAGCTATGAATTGTTAATTTTTAATATACTGTCTATAGTATCCACACATTCCCAAAAAACTTTGGAGCTCTCTCACTGTTGTAGGAGCCTTCACCTGTTGTATGGCTGCCACTTTGTTCTGGTCAACACATATCTGCAAGCCTGAAACAACATGGCCAAGAACCTTTAAAGAATGGAAACCAAATTTACATTTCTTCAAAGCAAGTGTCATATTTATTTCATCCATTTTCTGGAATACTTTACACAGGTGTTTAAGATGGTCCTCAAATGTTTTTGAGAATATAATGATATCATCAATATAAACCATCAGCCATCCTTCAATAATCTCTTGATGGAATGTGTTATCCATTACTTTTTGGAAAACTGAAGGGGCATTTTTAGGGCCAAATGGCATCCTAATATACTTATAAATACCCATATGAGTGGCAATCATCAGAAATTTCTGAGAATTTTTCTCAACAGGTACCTGGTGATATCCCTTATTACCATCCTAACAGCTGATATATTTATCACCCTGTAAAGTAGCATGTATAGAGCTGATTCTAGGTAAAGGATAGATATTATCAACAGTATAAGTGTTTAGTGCTCTATAATCACCACATAACCTGGCTTTATCTTTCTCATAAGAAATTAGGACAGGTGAGATAACACAATATTTAGGTGTTTCAACTACCTTTTCAATAATATTCATTTTTAAAAGGGTAGAGATATTATCTTCAATATCTTTTCTCTTTGTGGGAGAAGCAGGATAAGGCTTCTTCTTTAAACTAGGTGGTATATCAGTTAATGGGCAAGAAAATGAAAGTTTCATTTCCTCTTTAACTAATCCCAGTTCATGTGACCCATGAGCAAAGGCCATAGGAAAAGATTTTATCAAGTTAATGATGGAATCTTTATCCTCACCAGAAAGTTTTTCTCCAAAAGAAGCACTGTCAATTTCAGACATAAGGGCATGCATTTCCTTTGTAGATCTTCCTTTATATTGAACCACAGAATTACATGTGTTCAATTCTGGTTTTAATAATTTTTTAGGGGAGGAAATTTTAAATTCTCTCTTCCCATTCATCCCCATTGTGAAACATTGGTTTGAAGGATCCAATTTTATGCCATACTTGGTTAAAATATCATTCCATACAATAAAGCAATTGCTCAAGTTATCATTTTTCTTGACAAAAAAATCACAAATAGCTCTTACAAAACCATGGTTATATTTAAAAAACACTGTGGCTTTGTATTTACCAATGGGGAACAAAACAGAGCCATACCCTCTCCAATTTTCAGAAATGATAGGCATCAGTTTAGATTTATAGTCTTGATCTACTGAAGCAAGTGCTCTTTCAGATACTACACTTCCTCCAGCTCCAGAATCCAGAACAACTTCAATGCTGGTTCCATTGATCAAGACTGGTGCCTTAAGAGGGGCAATAACAATTGAGTTATCCTCAATGTTCTTTATGATCTCAGCATCCTCAACTGCAGATAAATCATTTTTATCATTGTCAATAGTATTTAAATAATGAATATCTTCTTCCAGCATCAAGATTTCTTGTTGAGATTCATATGAAATATTGCTGGCACAATCACTTGATGTATCATCCAGTGCCACTGTGTCATAAGCATGCTTCTCTGTTTGTTCTACAAGATTTATCTTCTTGTCACAAACATGGACTTTCTGCCAAGGCTTGTTGCACTTGAAGCAAGTGTTTGTTGCATACTTATTTGGTGCAACAGGGGCAGAAGGTTTACCAACCTTTTCTAGAGGTTTTTGTTGGTAAGTGGAGGCTTTCTCCAAAGGGGTCCTAGGAATGAATATTCTTGCATCATACTTATTGTTCAGAAGTATCTCATTGTAAGTATTAATGAAAGAAGAGGGTTCTTTGGAGAACTCAGTCCTAGCCACTATCAAGTCTCTCAGAGACATTGGTAATTTATAGAGGATCCTGTCCTTCCATAAATCAAACTCCATATTTGGGTCCATTGCCCTTAAGATTTTTACAAGTTTCATTAAAAACCCAATAGGTTTATCAGTAGAAGAGCTATATCTAGTTTCCTCATACTGCCTTTGTTGAGCCATTCTGAACTTGGAGCCACCAAATTTTGCTTTAATTAATTTCTTCCAATCCTCCCATGAGTAGTCATTCCCATCCAGGAGAACAGATTCATACCACATCAGGGCAACATTAGTGAACAAGGAAATTAACTTGGACACAATTTCCTCATCTGGGAGTTTGTAAGAATTTTTTAAGTTATCAATTCTGCAAATAAATTGTTGCCAATCAGAAGAAGAATCACCATCAAATGTTGGGTACTGGTCAAGTTTTGGCCAATTCTTTTGATTTGAAAGAGTCTCCTTAGTACTAGCTTGTTTCTGAGTAAGAAGCAGCTGTAATTTCTCTAATTGTGCTGAAATCTCATTGTTTAATCCTTCTGTTGCAGGTCCTGGTGCATCATCAGTTTATGATGGAGACTCAGTGTTATCAACAGGTATTTCTAGAGCTATTTTTACTTTAGATGAACTAGCCACAGGTACTATTTGAGAATCCTGTACTATATGTTCCTTCACAGAAATGTCAGAATATTTTTGGTCATTTAACAATGAGTTCAATTTTTATTCAATGGCTGTTAGTCTTGTTTTCATTCTTGGAAGACTAGATAAACTCTCATTGATAGTTGCAAAAGATAATTGATTTTTATGTTGAAAAGATGAAAAATGGTCATTCAATCTTTTCAGATTTATCTCATCTATCTCTACCTCCTGGCAACAGGCGGATACAGTATCTTTTAGTTTAGACAAATCATTTTTTATATTTTGCCATAATGCAACTTTCTTTTCATGGGTTGCTTTGTAATGAGACAATTCATCAGAGACTCTCTGTGCTTCACTTCTTAATGCTTGATAACCCTGATCAGTCAACAAACTATTATATCTCTGAGTCAATTGCATATTGTTCATTATATGATTTTTCTTGGCAATAATATCTCTCAAGTGCTCATAATTAACTCTTGCTACATCTGGAGTGTTTCTCAATAAGGAAACTGAGTAACTTTCCAGACTCTCATAGAACTCAGGGTCAAGAGTTTCATCAATCACAGCCATATCAGGATTAATCATTGAGGTAGCAATTAAAAGTAATGGTTTGGATACATGAGTTATCTGTCTACTATTCCCAGCCTCTATAGGTCTCAAAGTTTCATCCTCCCTTCCAGATTTACCTGAAGGAACAGAGTCAGACACAAGAAAAGGCACTTGAAAATCAATAGAGGGATGTACCAGGGTTTGCTGGGTATCACCATATTTGGCTTCCTTCTTCTTTTGCCTCCTTGATAAGGGTGGGGAGGAGTGGGGTTGGCCTGGGTGGGCCTTGATGGACCTACCTGAGGTAACTGATGCTGGTTTTGAGCCAAGTAGTCCCACTGAGTGTTGAGCCAGTCCCACTGCCACTTGGACACTTCCACCATCTCTTGGGACTGGGGAGCCAATTGTTGTTGATCCCTGGGAGGAAGAGGTTTCTTCTTCTCTTGGAGAAAAGTATCTGTTCTTTTCACCTTTTCTTCCAAGGCATCTACCCTTACCTTTAGTCTCAAGCTGTCTGTCCTTAACTCCTTTATGTGGGTAGACAGATTCTTTACCTGCTGAGACAACGGCATCTTTTTTATCCTGAAGCCTTTTGGAAGCTCTTCTGGTGGGTTTGTCATGGGCTTCTGATCATGAGTATTGTCCACTAGGATTTCTACTTCTTTCTGTCACGCGCCACGTGACACTCGAGGCGAAAGCAGCTCATTAAATCAATAATATCGAGTCCTAAATCTATACTCGATGCGCAGAAAGCAATTCTCCATAGCAACTGCGATTTTCCTTTGTGTACTTACTATTTAACTGCGCTAGCCTAAACTCTAAATCTAAATTAGTCAATCTCCCAATAGGGAGCCTTAGTCTCCTTTTCAATAAGCGAAGCACAGCGCTAGGTTCAACAAAATAGTACAGTAGTAGTTTTTCATTAAAGTTTTGTTAATTAATTAAAAAGGTGTAAATTGAGCATGGACGGATATTTAGCGAAGAGGGTCTAAGTGTATGTTAGTAATGGTCAATGGTATGGGAATGGTGCGATGGAAGGGAGGTCAATGCGAGGAGGAACAAAGGATATAAAACGGTTGGGTATTTTGGTTCAATATTCCTTAGAATTAAATTATAAATTGTATTTACATTAATAGTGGTAAATCTTTAAAGTTAAAACATTGTTATTGTATCTTTCTTCAATTTCTCAATATTCATTTCTAAATCCTAAATATTTGATTATTGAGTTTCCAACCCTTCATGAGATCTTAAGAATTCCTATTACCTTTGAAACTATTTTATAATTCTTCTTGAACAAATCTCAAGCCTGTAGTTCTTACTTCGAGTGAACTTTGAATCACTTCCTCGAATCATTCCTCTGTGCCTCGAAGAAGTTTCTAAATCTCTCATCTCACTTTCAGGAACATCCTCGACCTTGTGCGTAGGTCGTCCGGTGACAGTATAATTTAACTCTCCGTAGTTCTCATTCTTTTCACTACTACGTCCTTTTAGGTGTTTTTAAAGTTTTAAAATGGCACCTGTTCAATGCACTCCTCCTCCGGGTGCTACTACTAGAGCTCGCGCTAGGGGCAGGCCATTCGAGTGGGAATTATCAGTCTTGGACGCCCCAAGGATGGACGATACCATTCTTGGCCATGACTTTTTAATGCATTGGAATCCCGAAATTGATTGGACTAAGGGATTGATCACCCCACTCTCTAAGTATATTTCTGATTCTTCAATGCAGGTCAATAGGGAGTTAAACAACCCGCCTGACAACGTCCTGCTAGAGGAAAAGTCTCTGCCAGATGACTTGCAAGCATCTGATCCTTCTCTAAATGAGCAATTGGCTAACCCTTCTAGCTTGATGACTTCACTCGAAGAGGATTTAAATTGCCTCAAAGTAATCGAATTCTGCTCTCTCAATACAGGTATCCCCTCGACAGATTCTCTCGAAGATGAAGAGGACGACCAAATCAACGTTGAAGCCATTAAATCAACTCTACCTGAAATCTACCACAATTTCCTCAATGTTTTCTCAATCTGCAAGGCCAATAAGTTACCACCTCATCGACCCTACAACCATCAAATAGAGTTAATAGGCCCAGTACCTCCGGCAGGTCCTGTCTATTCTTTATTGAAGGACAAATCTCAAGTTCTTTGAGACTACATTGCAGAGAATGTAGCCAAAGGTTTCATCAGATCCAGTAAATCTCCAACCGGCTCCCCTGTCCTCTTTGTAAAAAAGAAGGACGGTAGTCTTAGGTTGTGTGTTGACTATAGAAAGCTCAACACAGTCACGAAGAAGAATTCATATCCTGTTCCTCCTATGTCATTACTTCTTACCCTTTTCAATGGTGCTAATTTCTTTTCTAAAATTGATCTTAGAGGCGCTTACAATCTTATTCGCATTGCAGAAGGTCATGAACCACTGACTGCAATGCGCACTAGATTTGGTAGTTTTGAATATTTAGTTATGCCTTTTGGATTATGTAACGCACCTTCAAATTTTCAAACTTTTGTTAATGATATCTTTCAAGATGTTGTTGAACAATTTGTAGTCGTCTATTTAGATGATATTTTAATATTCTTGAAAACACTAGATGAACATATTCATCATGTTCGACAGGTCCTAAATCGTCTTCGAGATCATGGTCTCTACGCCAAGCATAATAAATGCAAATTCCACCTCAAATCAATTGATTTTTTGTGTTTTACGTTGTCCACTGACGGTTTAGTCATGGATGATAAAAAAGTCCAGAAAATCCTGGAATGGCCTGAGCCCAAAAACATTAAATCACTCCAAGGATTTTTGGGTTTTGCAAACTTCTATAAAATATTTATTAAAGATTACTCTAAAACTATTTCCAATCTTACTTCTCTTCTTAGAAAAGACATTTCTTTTGTTTTTACTTCTACAGCACGAAAGGAATTCGAAGCACTAAAAACGGCGTTCACCAAAGCCCCAATTCTTCGACATTTTGATCCTTCTGCCTCGACAATAGTTGAGACAGATGCGAGCAATTATGCTATTGCAGGGGTCATCTCCCAATTAAATCCTGAAACAAATTTGTTTCATCCTGTTGCTTTTGAGTCACGCAAACTCATAGCCGCAGAATTAAATTATGAAATTCATGACAAAGAGCTTTTAGCTATTATCCATTGCCTTAAAAAATGGCGTTCTTTTCTTCTCAGCCTAGATAGTCCTTTTCAAATCTTAACAGATCATAATGCTTTAAAATACTTCATGTCTTCTAAAGTGTTAACCAGGTGTCAAGCCAGGTGGGCTGAATTTTTGTCTGAATTTTCCTTCTCTATTTCCTATCGCCCAGGAAAAAACTTCATTGTCCCAGATATCTTGTCACATCGGGACGACATTTACCCACAGCGGGGGGACACATTTTCTGACAAGAACCCAGCAAATGTACAATCAATCTTCAACGAATCAATGTTAACGACTCATCAACTTAATTCGATGACAATTCAATCTTTTTGAAATCCACTATCCAACATCCTCAAAGCTCAGTCGAAGGACGAATATTGTTTAGGGTTAAAAGACAAAATACTCTCAAAGCAAGGGGCCAAAAGATTTAGTATTGAATCAGGTCTATTAGTCTTCGAAGGTAGAGTAGTCATACCCGACAACAATGAGATAAAATTATGGATTTTCAACAGTCGACATGATTCTCCATTAGCTGGTCATTTTGGGGTTGATAAAACCTACCAGTTAATAGCAAGGGATTTCTTCTGGCCAGGTATGACCAGGGAAATCAAGGCCTATATAAAAGCTTGTTACGAATGTAATAGGAATAAGGCTCCCTGTCACCGGAAGCATGGGTTTCTTCAACCACTTCATATTCCCTCTAAACCTTTGGAATCTTTATCGATGGATTTCATTTCTCAACTTCCTTTTTCTAATGATTTTGATGCTATATTAGTAATAGTAGATAGATTTTCAAAAATGTCTATTTTCATTAAAACCACTACTACTGCTACAGCAGATGATTTGTCAAAATTGTTTCTAGAATATGTATTTTCTAAACACGGCTTACCAAATGATATTATTTCAGATAGAGGCTCATTGTTTGTATCCACATTCTGGACCCAACTGTGTCGACAACTCAATATCACGAGGAACCTCTCCACGGCCTATCACCCTGAAACCGATGGTCAAACAGAAAGAGTTAACCAAATCCTCAAACAATATCTTCGAATGTATGTCAGTTACCAACAAGACAATTGGACCACATGGTTACCATTGGCCGAATTTGCTTATAATAACTCGACTCATTATTCGACACGACAATCTCCCTTCGAAACCATTTATGGACGACATCCTCAATTCAACTCAATCCATGTAGGAACTAATCATCCTGCAGAACATTATCTTCGAACTATATCACGACTTCAAGAAGAACTTAAAACAAATTTGGAATCAGCGATTCAAAGATACAAGGAACAGGCCGACAAACATTGACAATCTGCTCCTTCTTTTAAACCAGGCGACAAAGTATGGCTCGGTGCACGAAACATTCGAACAACACGACCATCAAAGAAACTGGCTGAAAAGCGCTTGGGACGATTCGAAATCGACTCTGAAGTCTCTAAAACTGCATTTCGACTCAAGTTACCTCCTAAATGGCAGGCGATTCACCCTGTTTTCCATGTATCTCTCCTGGAACTGGCTCGAGAAATATACCCGGGCAAGAACCAACCCCCTCCGGAACCGGTTGAAGTAGAAGATCATCTAGAGTGGGAAGTAAGTCGAATCCTTGATTCAAGAATACGCAAGGGGAAACTTCAATACCTCGTGGAATGGGAAGGCTTCCTCAATGACTCAGAAAAAACATCCTGGGAACCAGCCATCAATGTTTCTAACGCCCCTGAACTCCTAAAATCTTTTCATTTGAAATATCCTTTAAAACCAAAACCTTAAAATTTCTTTTATTTAAATTTTCTTTCCTTTTTCTTTCTTTCTTGTTCTTGTAAAAATCTAAAACACCTCTTAAAAGTCTTAGCCTTGTTTTCTTTTTTCTCCTCTTCTTTTTTTTCTTTCTTCTCCTTCTATAAAATTTCCTCCAAAACCAACTAAAAATAAAATCAAAATTAAAATTAAATAAAATAAATATAAATAATAAAATAAAACAAAACAACATAAAATAAATAGAATAAACATAAATAATAAAATAAAATAAAAAAACTCTTAAATCTCTCTAAAATATTTTCTTTATTTTCTTTTTCAATTCTCTAAATACATTATTTTCTTAAATTTAAAACTCTCTTTAAAATTTTCTTTCCTAAAATTTATTCTCGCTTTAAAAACTTCATTTCCTTCAAATCATCAAACCTTGTACGACACGACCATTTCCTCGAACTTGACTTCAACATCTAAAATCTCCCTATAAAATTTCTTTGAACAAATGATTCTTCTTTTCAAATTCTCTTTAAATTATAAATTCTGTGTTTCTGTTTTTTTTCTTCTTTCCTCTTCCTCTCTTTTCAACAAAAAAAATCAACTTCTTTTTGCAAATAACAAATTCTTCTTTCATTAAATTCTCAATTTAACAAACTCATCTCAATCACCAACTGTTTCTTTTTCTCTCTCTTTTCTTACATAAATTTTCTCTTTTAAAACCTTAAAACTTCCTTCAATTAAACAATTTTTTTTTTTCTTTCTTTATTTAAATTTCTTCTTTCAAATTCTAAAAGCAAAATTTCATTTATAACTTCTTTTTCTCTTTTTTTTTTTCTCTCTCCCAAACCTTATAAAAAATTAATAATATTCACCTACAAAAAAAAAAAAATATATATATAGTAAAATAAAATAAAATAAAATAAAATAAACCTAAAATACAATTCTATTTTTCTACTTCTTTACATCTCCTTTTCATTTCAAATTTTTTCTTTTAATTTTTCTCGAACCAATCTTTTAATTTTCTCCAAAACTACCCTTATCTCCTTCCTGCATTTCTCAAATACCTCCTCCTCTCCTACCGGAACCACCTCTCCAATCTCCAAGAGTTCCTCTGCCACGTCGAAGGAAGCAGCATCTATTATTGTGTCGACCTCCCCACACAACTCTTCCGTGAACCTTACTCGTTGACCTTGACGAGGTTTCTTCGACCACACCTGGTCCAGTGTGTCTTCAGGTTCTTCGACTATATCTGTGGCCGGAGGGTTTGCCTCAGTTGGTAAAAGCGGCGCAGGCTCCCCAATCGGGTCTTCAAGGGTATTCGATGTCTAAACAAAACTCATCAGTAACCTCATCCTTAAAAAATAACAATTGAAAACTTACCTCGAAGATGGGGTCAGGCTCTAAGAATAACCTTGGCGCCACCTCTACCTCTGCTTCTCTTTCCTCCTCGTTGTCTTCGGTGACCACCCGTCGTTTCTTGGGTGCCCGCCCTAGAACAGGGACTTCATCTTCATCTTCCTCCACCAACTCGTCGACCTCTTCCTCGACACCCCGCTTCGAACTCGTGGCCTGGGTTACCCAGGTTGTGATCTCGTTATTTAGCTCCTTATCATTCTCCCCCACCGATTGTTCATCTTCAACCGAGACATCCCAAATGTCTTCGACCACCTCTTTTGTTTTAGGGATTACCCAAAACTTGGTCTTGGTAAACCGTTGTTCGATCTCTGCGTTCTTCGTCAACGCATCGCACGCCACTCGTCGCCAACGGCAAAACTCGAATTTCTGGCGAGGGCCTCAAGTTGCTGTACTTTCGACACAAAAGTATTCCATGCTTTCACAAGCCGTGCAAGTTTGTGAAAATTTTCGCGTAATCATTCCCCCATCCGCTTTAGGGTGTGGAGGCGTAGGTGTGGGAGTAGGGCAGTTCATTATAAAGAGGGAAATTAATAAGTGAGGAAAAAGTTATAGAAGAAGGGAAACTAGTGTGAGAAGATGGCTCAAGCTCAACGGAGTTTGCGATTCTTATACCCGGGCATCTTTCACACGCCACATGACACTCGAGGCGAAAGCAGCTCATTAAATCAATAATATCGAGTCCTAAATCTATACTTGAAGCGCAGAAAGAAATTCTCCATAGCAACTGCAATTTTCCTTTGTGTACTTACTATTTAACTCCGCTAGCCTAAACTCTAAATCTAAATTAGTCAATCTCCCAATAGGGTGCCTTAGTCTCCTTTTCAATAACCGACGCACAGCGCTAGGTTCAACAAAGTAGTACAGTAGTAGTTTTTCATTAAAGTTTTGTTAATTAATTAAAAAGGGGTAAATTGACCATGGACGGATATTTAGCAAAGAGGGTCTAAGTGTATGTTAGTAATGGTCAATGGTATGGGAATGGTGCGATGGAAGGGAGGTCAATGCGAGGAGGAACAAAGGATATAAAACGGTTGGGTATTTTGGTTCGATATTCCTTAGAATTAAATTATAAATTGTATTTACATTAATAGTGGTAAATATTAAAGTTAAAACATTGTTATTGTATCTTTCTTCAATTTCTCAATATTCATTTCTAAATCCTAAATATTTGATTATTGAGTTTCCAACCCTTCGTGAGATCTTAAGAATTCCTATTACCTTTGAAACTATTTTATAATTCTTCTTGAACAAATCTCGAGCCTGTAGTTCTTACTTCGAGTGACCTTTGAATCACTTCCTCGAACCATTCCTCTGTGCCTCGAAGAAGTTTCTAAATCTCTCATCTCACTTTCAGGAACATCCTCGACCTTGTGTGTAGGTCGTCTGGTGACACTTCCATCTCTACATCCTGTTTGGGGCAAGGATTTATTAGTTTGAGAAATTCTTCTTGTTAAAGGAGAACTTACAGAAGTAGGCTCATCATAATCAATTAAGTCTAGTTCTTCTTCATGTGCAGCAAAACCACTTTGGTCAGTCATTTTAAGATTCTACTGAAATGAAGGAAAGAGACAATAAGATTAATTAGTCTTTATTTTTAATTTTTATTTAACAGAAAAATAAAAAATAATAAAAAAAATCTTTTTAGGATAAAAATAAACTTAAATAAAATTAATTTATTAATTAAAAAAAATTTAAAACCAGGATTATAATACAATCAACTGTAGAAATAAATTAGAATTTTTATTAATAATTTTTTATTTTCAGGATTTAAATCAACTAATTTATTACCAGGATTTATTGTCAACTGAAGTAATCAAATATGAATCTTTATTAATTAAAAAAAATTTATTTTAACTGATCAATTAACTGCCAGGACTTAATGTCAACTGAAGTAATTAAATATGAAGTTTTATTTTAAAATTTTATTACTGATCACTTAACTACCAGGACTTAATGTCAACTGAAGTAATTAAATATGAGTTTTATTAATTAAAAAGATTTATTGGATTACCAGGACTCAAAGTCAACTGAAGTAATTAAATGTGAATTATTTATTAATAAAAAAAATATTATTGTCAGGACAATTTGTCAACTGGAACAATTAAAATTTAAATGAATCAGGAAAAATTTCAACTGAAAAATTATAATAATTAATATTGAAATATAATTATTTTATTAATAAAAAAAATATTATTGTCAGGACAATCTGTCAACTGGAACAATTAAAATTTAAATTAATCAGGACAAATGTCAACTGAAAAATTATAATAATTAATATTAAAATATAATTATTTTATTACTTCTGGGACTAAGAACACTTATTGCTCTATTATGGTCAACCAGGAAAAATAAAATAATAATATAATAATAAAAAAAATAAATTCCAAATTACCAGACACCTCCCCCTGTAAAATGAGCAAATTAATGCCACTTACAGAGTGCTGAGTAAAAGGAAATACGTAGCAAATGAAGAGTGAAGAGTAACCCACAAATAGTAATAAAAATAATTACCACAATATATAAAATGTTTAGTCAGTATATGAACTTAAGTTTTGGAGCGCGGTTCGATTCCCGTTCGCAGCAAAAACTTTCATCACATGACGTATGACGTTTGTTGTTTTCTCGCCTTCTCTCGTCCTGTACAGGTACTTGTACGCTGATGGTCCCCTTGATTACGCCTCAAGTAACATTGCGCCGTTGATATTTCGGAAAGGATCCCAATTGTCAAGGTACACTTTTGGTCTAGAAGATTGGTATGAAGTTTTTACGAGGATTTTGAAGGTTTAAATGGACTCTCAACAATTTTGTACGTATCTCTTAAATCTAGGATGATTATTTTACTCAATTTAAAAGAGGTATGATTAAAATATTGATATAAATTATATATTAGAGTTACGTATTGTAAATACTAATGCTTAGATTATAAGAATAAGTGTTTGGTTTGTTATTGTTGTTATAAAGTAATGTAGTAAAGGAATGATTAAAAGACAACAAAAAGAGGGGCCTTATATAGGCAAAGGAGAAACAAAGCACGACAATTAAATTCTAAAAATAGTAGTATGAGAGAGAGAAAAGAATATTCCAGAAGGAGTATTTCAAGTAATAAAGTTATTCTAAAAAGAAGGCGTCAAACAGATGTATTTACAGAGTATGTCAGAAAATACATCCATTTATTTAATATTTACTGTAGAAGTCAATTCTAAATAAGAAATTTGAATTTTTTGTATATATTTAATATTATTTGAATATTAAAATCTTATTTTAACTTAATATCTATTTTTTAATATAAATTTTTATTTTTTCCAATCTGTCAAATGAGCACGGTGTTAGAGAAAAATATAAGTGACAATTTTATATTTAAATTTTAATTATTTATTTAATTTTATCAATCTGTAATTAGTTAATTTATTATAACTAATTTTAATGTAACTAAATTATAATTAAATAATAATTAAAATGATAAGGTGCGGCTTCATCCAATAAATAATTAATTATTTCACTGGGTAAGTCTAGTAGCCTGGCTGACACAACTCCTCATGTCCTCCAATTCAATTAAATTCAGATTTCCAAGCTATAGAGCTAGTCCCCTCCACAACATATTAACATAAAAAATAATTTCTTAAAAAATAAAGAAAGAAATTGATCCTGGAATTAAGTAAAATGGATCAAGTAAAATCTTTGAAAAATGTATAAAAAATGAAAAGATTTTCTATGGATTATGTAAGAAAATGTTCCAAGAGAGATAAAAGTGAATGAGAGTGGAGTTTAATTTTACCACAAGACTCCTTCAAGATATTGAGTAATTCTCCAAGGAGTTGAGTTAAATTAATCAATAGGTAAGTTAAGGAAGAGATTTGAGAATACTTTGAGGTAATATGGAACACACAAAAGTGCATAAGTAGTGATAGGTTAAAGTAAGGAAACTTTTAAGTGGGTTTTTAAAATTAAGTATATGACAATCTACAAGTAATATTTCAGAGTTTAAGAAAAATGAAGACTGAGAAGAAAAGAGTAAAACATACTATAATTTAATTCTAAGTAACTACCAATACAATACTCCTAAATACATACCCAAGATACAACCAAGCTTGGAACTCCTAATATATTTTTGAATCTTTTTCACTTTCCATCTGTTTACTGAAGTGCATACAAAATAAGCTAATTGCTAAATTTTTTGAACTAATCTTATTTAGAAGTATAGCCAAATGAAGAACACACAAAGAAAATTAATAGTAATGTAGTAAAGGCTTATATTTCATATCCCTTACTACTACTAATATATTAACTTAATAACCTCTAACCTGATACAGCTAGTGGAGCATTTAAGTGCATATTGCATAGGGAGTCATGTCAAAGTTATATTCTGCACTTTGAGTAAGTTATGTGTCACATTTTGTGTAACATAAATCTATGAAACTCTATCATATTAACCTAATATGTCACCTAAATATCACTAAGCCACCACACAGACTCCAAATCAAAATAATCCACCATAATTAAGCACCAAAGTATGGCTTGTGTGCATGCCTTCAGGTTATTTTGCATGTGTGGGTCTTGCAAGTGAAAGTGAATATATGCACTAGAGAGACATAGATGTTTTATACAGGTGGTATTTTGATGTGCCCAAAGGCTGGATACCTGGACTAAAAGCTCAGTCCTGGAACTAACTGGGCTGACATAAATGCATGTTAAAGGATTACTTTTAATTTTAAGACTTCTTACTTTCTTTCTTCTATGTATGTTATAACTTGCAAAAGATTCTTCCTATTCATCTCTTTAATTCTCTTAGACTAGGTAAAAAAACCGTAAAAAAAGAATTTTAAATTTTCAGCCCTTAATATTTTTTTGTAAAGATTCAAGAATCAAAAAAAATTTGATTTTGATTTTCAACGAGAATAGCCAAGGAAATGCTTCTTTGTATTCCCATTGTCATTTCTATAGATTCAAATTTCAAGCTTAGTATTATTGTTGTTTAAAGCCTTGAAAGTATTACCATTTTACAGTTTAGTGTCTATGAGATAAATGATATTCATTTATGAAGGAACTATGAATTACAATTGTGAATATATGGCTAAATTTTTTTCCATTCAATTCATTTATAATAAATCTAGCTTTAATTAAAAATCAAAAGCTTACTCATAAAGCAACATTTCAATAACGTTGGTAAGCAGTAAACAGAACTCATTAACAATATCAAATCCTGAGGATATCTAAGAATTTCAAAAATAGAAAAAGAAAAGAAAAAAAAGAAAATATCGTAAGGTTGAACGATATTATTTCAAAATTTCTTTAAAATAAAACGAAATATTTAATAGATTAACTTGAAAATAGAAAAAAAAATGTGTGTGGGTGGTTAAAAAAAAGAAGACATTCATCACATGTCATACAAATAGATTAGAAAATTAAAGGAAAACTTGGCTATTCCAATCAATCAAGGCTTCTTCAACTGGCTTAGAGTTTAAATTGTATGACAATAACTCGCACTTTTGAACTGATTCTGGAGATGCGCCACATTCAATCAACGTTTGGCAGATTTGATGTCTAATTATTGAATTATGTTCGAAATGTGCATCATTGATAATGATACCACCAAACAAAATTTAGTTAATTCTAAATTTGTTTTAAATTAAATGAGATACTTACATTAAAGTTGTCAATTGGGGTGCAGCATTAAGTTCAAATTGCCCTTCTGAATAACCCAAGTTTGCCTGCATAGGCATGAACACTCTGGGCTCTAGCAACAAAAAGAGGTATTTTTTTAGAGAGTGATGGTGGTGGTGGGAGTATAAAAAAGTAAAATAAAAAATAGTCAGCTTCTAAAGGTACATTGAGAATATAAATCAATTTTCTTTCTTACCAGTTGTGTAGAAAATTCCAATTTGTTTACACTTTCCAGCTTTTGCTTTACTGCTAGCAAATCGGACATGATTCCACGAATGTACTGGACCTTGGTCGCTGAAATAGGTAGAAGACAACATATTCGAAGCTGTTTCACACTGGTTTTGAATCATTTCTGAATGTGAACCACAACTCGAGTTTAATGATTGACAAATTGACATGCTAAGAATATGTTTTACGAATAACAGAAAAAAAAAGAAAAAGTAAAGATTGACACTTTTTTTATTTAATGACGTGGAGAAAGAACTCATCAGAAAAAAAACGTACGTGACGTTCTTGAATGAGCCAGAAACAATGTTTGAGAGCCAAACATCCACAGGCTTGCAATTCGCTTTAATAAAAATGATTTCAAGAGAAAAAAATCACAATATATATATATATCTATATATATACAAATGACCCGAAATCAATCGAAAAAAGTAAAAATCTTACAAAAATGACCTTTCAGAGTTAGCACACATTTTCCAGTTCCTCCAGCAGAAGGATAAAGCTCTGGCGAGTCTCCTTGGCTTTCACTGGAATTATGCGCGATAGGCGCTAAAACCTTTGCAAAGAGTTCTTGGTTTAGCATAATCAAAAAAGTTAATAAACTTGCGACCAGATGCGTTCCACTTCTTGACAGCATCATGAGTTGTGAGAATATGCTATATTGGATATGGGTTTCCCCTCCGAAATTTCTGACGTCAGTTATCCTCTGGAAAACACAGAAATTTTAAAATTCTCAGAAAGCAAATCAATATTTTTATATATTTATAATTTTTTTCTTTTTTTAAAAAAAAGGAAATTAGATATAGAAATTAAAGAAGATTGAATCAGATTATCCTCTTCAAAGAAAAGGATGAATAACAAAATTGAAGTTTTTTTTTTTTTGATGATTGAGTGCGGAATTAACTTTTGAGCTTATTAGGACCCTTTATAGGCCAATTTTTAAATATTCTTATTTTTGTTTAAGAATTAAGAAAAAGGAGTTAGCAAATGAAGTTCTCGGACTATCGTTTTTTGAGCTAAAACAAAAAAACAACTTGTATATAAGCTGGTACTAAAGAGAAGTTTAGATAAATATTAATATATTTGTAATCGACAGGCTAGTTGATTATCGGAGCTCAGAAGAATTTAGTTATAGAAGCTTCGAGGGCTGTTTTTGATAGTGGCCGTACAATTTAACTGTGTTTTCTGCTGAGCAACCGAACTTTATTGAACAAAGCTCAATAGAAAAATGTATAAATGTCAAGGGGATATCTGAAATCCAGGAGGTCTCAATTTCAGTTGCTTTGATAACGAAGTCACCTAAAATAATTGGAGTCGTTTTCAGTAGATAAAATGTTATTCGTCCTTGAAACCATTTTATAATCAGGTTGCTGTATTGTATTGGTTTGGTATAAATTCATTCTGCTTGAAGTTTTTTAATATAATAAAATGAATAGGCACTCTAAACTACAGGAAATTATAAAGGGCAAGTCAATATAGCAGTCAACCTAATTTTGGGTCTTGCAGTCATATATTAAGAGGTCTATCAATTTATTCAGTAAAAAACAATTTGGAGAGCAATCTTGTTGCAATTGAATAGCCAAATGGAAGAATATATCCATCCCTTGGATACAATTTGGATGCTAGTCATATTAGGGGGGATTAAAGTTAGAAATCTTCCATTTCAAAATACTTTTTTTTTCCACCAAATCAACCATGATTATTTTTTAAAATATGCCATATTGTGCCCCCAAAACACCTTTTTACTGAAAATCAAGGTCAAGTTTGTGGCTTTCTTTTTGTGTTGTGAAATACCTTTTAAATAATTACAAATTTCTAACTTTGATACCCCCTATTCAGTTTTTAAATAAACGTATCCACACAAATAGGTTCTCATTGATGATATAGTTAAAATAGATTCAGGCTTAAATATCCGCTAAGGGAAACTTAAATGTCATTTCTTCGTGCGAAAAAAAAGTAAACATTACACAGGGGGCAAAAATGGTGAGCTGTGTTGCACGGTATCAGCCAACTGGACTCCCGAAAGAACCGGAGAACAGGAGGTACCGCTGCAACAGTATATCTACAATAATGACTAAGTACATAACATCCCCCCCAATTAGTCATTAGAATAATTCCAACACTACCACCGTGATCCCCCCCATTAACCTTTCCATCCAATAAAATAACCAACTCAATAAAAAAAAATTTTAAAAAAATTTAAAAGAAAAAGAAAATAGACATATCTTTATCAAGTATCCCCCCCAGCCACCATTACCATTTAAAACCATTTCACCAAATACTAAATACTAAATAAGAGAGAGAGAGAAAAAAAAAAGAAAATTAAAATTAAAATTAAAATGAAAATAATAATAATAATAATAATAATAATAATAATTTTTATTTATTTATTTTATTTTATTTTATTTTATTTTATTTTATTTATCTTATTTTATTTTTTTTATCTATTTTTATTTTATTTATTTTATTTTATTTTTATTTTTATTTTATTTTATTTTATTATTGTTATTATTTTTATTTTTATTTATTTATTCTACCACACACAAACATCCTTCCTTCTCAGTAAAGTGAGAGATGGGCCCAGTGCCTTAATGAGAATATCAGCACGCATTTGAGCAGTAGGGACCCATTCTAAAGTAGCTTTTTTGAGGAAGAGTTGTTCATTTACAATATAAAAAGATCTATCAACATGCCTTGTTCTTTTATTTCCAGGATTATTTTTTGCATTAGCTATTGCACCCTTGTTTTCACAAAAGATTTTTATTGGAGGAATTTCAGGGAAGATGTCTTTGAGAAGATTTGAGATCCAGATAGAATCATTCATACCCATTCCAAATGAGACATATTCAGCTGTCATTGAGGAGTCAATAACTGTCAGTTGACACCTAGAGGTCCAAAAAATGGGGCCTGAATTAAGTAGTAGAAGATGACCTGACCGAGCTCTGTAGTATTCTTTATTGTTCCAGGTTGCATAAGAGAAGGAGGTGAGTACAAGGGGAAGATCATGGTCAGGATGAATATGGAGTTGAAGTTTAGCTGTATGTTGAACATATTGAAGGAGATGATTGATTGCTGTCCAGTGAGTAGAGGTAGGTTTTGAAAAGAATCTAGCTAGAAAATTTACAGGAAAAGAAAGATCTGGCCTTTTTGCCACTGCTACACAACTGAGAGCACCCAAGATAGAGAGATATTTAGTTGTATCAATAGCTTCATCTTCATCCTTGGCTGTTTCAATGACAATGTTATTTGGAAGGGGGGAACTAGTAGTGAGGCCACAAGGGTTGGGAGTCTTCAAAATCTTCTCAATGAGTTGGAAATTGTTGAGATCAAAACCTTCAGGAACCTCCTTGATTTCCACTCCCACTATTACATCTACCTTATCACTCCACCTCACCTTCAAACTACCATCCAAACCATCCTCCAATTCCTTCAAGACTATTACACTACTATCAGTCACAATTCCATCATCCACATGAATCCAAATCACACCCATAGAATCTTTCTTTCTGAGAATACAAAAAGACTTATCATATTGACTTGCCCTATATCCTGGAGCATCCAACCTGCTGGCTATGTGGAGCCACCAGCATCTAGCAGCTTGCTTTGTGCCATAGAGAGCTTTCTTAAGGCGTAAAGCACTATCTTTATCTTTCAGCTGATAACCTTCAGGAGGATGTACCCAGATTGTTTCATCAATAGGACTGTGAAGGTAAGCTGCAGTGACCTCAAAAGACTTTATTGACCACTGGTGATAAGCTGAAAGAGTAAGAAGAATGCGCTGGGAAGCAAAAGTTGCAGTAGGAGAAAAAGTTTTGGTGAAATCAATGCCATATTGCTGAAGAATACCATTTGCTACATAGCAAGCCTTGAATGTTGGAGATGGGGAAGAAGGATTTTTGATAGTGAATACCCATTTGGAATTTGTGATCTTGGAACCTGCAGGGAGTGTGTCTTCAAACCACACATCCATGTCCTTCATGTTGTCCAATTCTCTTTTGCAAGCTTGTTCCCATTTTTGGCAATCAGGTGAAAGCATAGCTTGCAAGTGTGGCCTTGGAATGACAGATGAGTGAGACATACCCTTTTTGATAACACCAGAAACTGATTTTTCTTGAGAAAGAAGAGTCTCTTCATCCTTGAAATCACCAAGTTTTAAATTATTGAGGATTTGATCAATAGAACCTTTGGATGGTGGATCAGGTGGTGGGGCTTGGAGAGAGATATCATGGGATGGGAGATTGTCACCAGGAAATTTGGCCATTGCAGATTCAAAAAAGGTTTTTGTCTCTTGATGCCAAAAAATCCAACCAGTATTTTTAAACATAAGCAGTTTCACCAAAGATTTGAAAATTAGAATAGTTGGGGTCACAGTTGTGCATCAGATGTAAGGGAGTTTTGTCACCAGTTTTGACATTGGGGAGGCGATTGTGAACATGAGCTGCCCATTTGTAAGCAAGTCCCCTGAAACATTCTGGCAGTTTGCTAGCAAGAAGAATCATATTTGCAATATCACCAACAGTGCTGTTAAAACGTTCATCTGTGCCATTTTGCTTATGATGGTAAGGACAAGAAATTTCATGAGTTGCTCCAATTTCAGCCAGTATTTGAGCCATCTTTTTACTATGCATTTTGCCTCCATCTGTCCTAAGAGCTTGAATTTTCTTTCCAGTGACATTTTCCAACTTTTTATAAAAGGAAACAAAAGCTGAAGTAACATCAGATTTGGCTTTGAGTAAAAAAACTTCACCGTATGAGGTTTAAATTTCTCTAAACATAGCAGCCCATCTAGCACCATTGACTGTGGGATCCATAGGTCCAACCAAGTCACCAACAATAAGAGTCATTAAAGATTCAGTTCATTTTTCTCTTGTTGCTTATGCTGTTCTTGTACTTTTGGAAATTGCACAATCTTCACAATTGATTGATCCAGGTGGAATTGACAAAGGAAGACCAGAACCTAAAGATTTATGGATGACTTGTTTGACAATTTTTTCACTCGCGTGACCTAGTTGCCAGTGCCAATCCATGAGGGAGCATTTCATAGCAGGTGGTCAATTGATAACTGCATTCTTTTTCACTGTTTGAAAAAATGAGGGGGGCAAGAAAGAATTTGAAGACGTAGAAGAAGATTCAGCCACAGACTCCCCACCTGAGGTTACATCAACACTAATAAACTTGTTAGATGTTTTAACTTCACAACTTTCAATCAATTCTTCCACTGACACATCCTCAGATTCCTCCAGTTTTGAGTTGATCCAATCAACACACTTGTAGAGTTTCTCTATGTTTGCAGCTGCAATGTGGGATAAATGGATGTGGTTGAATTTATCATGTAAGTAGTGGTACAATTGATATGGTGTCCAATAAGTGTGAATATTGAGTTAAAATTCTGAAGTGAGCATTTGATAAATGATGTTGAATGTCATCAGTTCAGCTTCTTTATCAGCTGGCATTCTTTGATTGAAAGCATAGTCAATGGTACCAACAATGCTTTTAACTAGTGCCAAGGTGCTTTTGTGCCAACCCTCCGAGTTTTCCAAGTCTTTGTTGCGCTTTGGAAAGTTCTAAGAAAGATCGAAAACTAATTTCATTGCCTCTAGACGTTGCTTCATTAAAAGAAGACTATTTACACATTGAGTGGAGAAGGTAGATTCATAGGAGGGAGCCAATGAGGAATTGGATGATGAAGACAATTGCATGATGTTGCAATGATGAGTATAAGACAGGAGAGTGGAAGGGGGGGAAATCCAAGACAGAGGGAGGTATTCTAATATAGGGGAAGGTAGTCCAAGATAGGGGGAGAGGAATGGGTTAGAAGAGAAGAGAGGGGTTTCCAAGAAAGGGAGATAAATTCCAAGAGAGAGGGAGGATTTCAGAGGGAAAGAGAGGGTTTATGAGGGGTAGGGGGACAGGTTAAGAGACAGGGGAGTGTTACAAAATGAATTTTGTGAATCAGATATGTTGGGAGGGTAAAATTCTACCAGTGCATAGAAGTAAGTATTTTCAGACTTCACTGGGGGTCTTTTGGCTACTCACGCTGCTCTTCTGCTAACATAGTGGAGTCTTGGGTCACTGATAGCTACTTATGCCAATGCAGGACAGCCCATAACCTGTTGCACAGTATCAGCCAACTGGACTCTGGAAAGAACCAGAGAACAGGAGGTACCACTGCAACAGTATATCTACAATAATGAATAAGTAAATAAGCTTCCCAAGTACATAACAAGCTGGAGGTCTAGTCCAGTTTGTAGACACAGCATCCGTCTCAGTCCCAGAATAACTGGGTTTAAGGATTGGTGCTGCAGCAACAGGATTATATACATGGTAACCAAGTACATAACTATTAGGTACCTAACATCCCCCTACTTTGTTACTGTCAGCCAGGCTACTAAACTTACCCAGTAAATAATTAATTATTTTCTAGAGTAGAGATACACCTTTACCTCTAATTTAATGAATTATACTTAGTTTATTGATTACTTATACAATTTTGACTAATTAATAGGTAAAAATAAGTAAAGATAAAATTCTATTAAATCCTCATGACAGCTGAAGAGAAAACTAAAAATATTTAATATTAAATCAAATATTTTTATTTTTACTTAGAAATTTACAGAAAATAGAAATAAATGAAATGAAATGGACATATACAGTTAAATACAGTATATGGGTACATTCTTTATAGAACAACTTTAATATTTGAAATGTCTAATTGTGGAATTGTTCTTTCATTGATACTCATGAATAAAGAATTTTTGATTCTGTAGTTTCTTACCTTTTTACCTATATAAAGCCTCTCAATCAGACTGTTTTCATTCATTCCATTCTTACTTACTTTACAAACAATATTATATTTACAATCTATTCTATTACTACTATTACCACCTTAGTATTTACAACTGCCTGTTTCTAAGTCTTTAAAGTAATAATAATAATAATCATTTTACCTTTTTATTGAGTATTAAATTATAAAGATAAAAAATATGTACCACTTTTTGAATCTTGAGTTTTCCCACCTTTTATTGCTTTTGGAATGCCATAAAATCTTCTAGACCAAAAGCACCCCTTGACAGTTACCATTTTATCCCCAATCAGAAATTCTCAAAATCACCAGATGCTAAAGAGAGAAAGAGAGAAAAATTAAGAGATAGAAAAGATAAAAGAATAAAAAATTAAAAAATTAAAAAAAGGAAGAGATATGTAAGATAAAGGAAGATAAAATTAGTTAAATTATATTATTTTGGTAATTATTTTTATTATTATTTTTATTTTTATTTTTATTTTTATTTTTATTTTTATTTTTATTTTTTGTTCTTTGATTTTTTTTTAATATTTACTTACACATTGTCGGTCAGTCGTCTAGAAGAAGGTAAGGAAAAGAGGAGAAAAGGAGGAGGAAAGGAGGCGGACAAGGGAAAAATAAAAGAAATAAACTATAATAGAATATTTAATTTATTTAAAAGGAAAACAACGGTGAGTAACTTGAGAGATGACAAAAACTTAGGATTTATTAATAATAATATTATTTAATGTAAGGGTTCTGCGCGGCAAACACTTTTAATTACTATCAGACTTAAAGCAACCTTTAAATTGTTATATAGAATTTTAATTAGAATTGTATTACTAATAAAAAAATATAAACATAGTAAAATAGTATTTAATTTGTGGAGTGTATAATAAGTGATCAGGCTACAGGGGATTATCCAAGGCCCTTTTATAGGTAATGGGTCCTCTGAAGCGCCACTATATTTGTAAATAAAATAATTAGAATAGAATAAAACAAGTATATCAAAGAGTAAATGAAACATAACAATGTAGAGAAAAATATGAAACAAATAATTAAAACCCCAATTAAGAATCCAATTTTCCCGCCATTAATTCCCAAATCAGTAAGTAAAAAATAGTGAATAACTAAACAAGACTGGAACATAGGAACTATGAGAATAATAATTCCAAACAGATGGTACAGTCTGATTTAAGGATATTTTAAGTGAAACAAAAAATACTTTGACGCAACAAAACATGTAATTAATCTCAATTTAGTATAAATTAATTAATTGGTTTTTCCTGACACAATTAAGGGTCAAAAGAAGCGTCATTAATTATTGTTTAGTATTATATGAAAGGTGTTATTTAATATATAAATTTAAATAATTAATTTAAATATATTATAAGTCAATTTTACACTTATAATTATAATATATATTTTTCAATTAATTAAATATAAATTTATAATTATTAAATACATAAAAATGCGCCATTATTTGTAGAATATATTATATTATGTTCAATTTAAATGTATATAAAAATTTATATAACCAATAAAATTAATATAACACTTGTATATAATAAAATACTTATATAATTTTATCATGCAATAAAATATTAATTTATATTCATTAAATACAATTCTTGCCCACTCTTTCAGATTTTATAAGTTACACATCATTTACTGGACTCCTGGAATAGCCTGGCTGACACACATGGTCCAGGCTTTTAGTAAGGATGTCTGCTTTTTATTTGTTTTTTGGGACCCATCACCAGAAAAAAACATGGGCACCTGATAGCAGGTGCCAGTCCCTATCTTTGACTTAACTCAATTTAAGCTCAGCTGTAATTCTTCTGGAAAGACTGCACACTTAAAAATGAGCACACTAGCTCTCACAACATCAAATCAAATTTAATCTTAAACTAAAACTGGATATAGGGATAGGCACCTGCTAGCAGGTGCCACTTGATTTTTCGCAGTGCATGTCAATAAAATTACCTTCATGTTTATTTTTTGTTTCACAATGTAGAAAATTCTTTTAATATTAATAGTGCTTTTGGGATGTGTTATATGTCACATTTGATATGGCACCTTTATTATTGCAATATATAGTAGTAGTTGGAAGGCTTGGGCAAAAATCTTTTATAAGTTTATTTAGCCAAATAACCTCTTTTGTACCATTTGCAAGTGTAATTTTCTGTGTAGAATGAAGAACCTGCAACAATTTACTGGAAACAAGGTCCCCAGATGAGTGGTCAACTGTTGAGAAATATGATATACCCATTTTTTGATCTTGAAAATTTGCCACCCCACGTTGTGTTGGTATTACATTTCAAACGTGCTGGTTCATGGTTGGGGTATATTCTTGATTTTTCTCTGGAAGAGAATTCAAAATATCTTACCTGGTATTTAAGTGCTTTCTAGTGTTGAGAAATAGGTTTCAAAAAAATCAGGCTAGATAGTTTACAGAAAATTCCAGGTCTGGGCATGTTGATATAGCAAAATAGCTAAGTTGTTTAGACCTAAGGAGATGGACTACTACTAGCACTGACACTAGCCTGGTACGGAACTGACTATGCTACTAAGAAGTGAGACTAACTAGACTGACTATTTTGGGATCACAAACAGTGAGATGGGACTGACTATGCTCATACAGCAGTGAGACTAAGAAGTAACTGGATTACTATATAAGTTGTCCAATGAGGAACACTCCACAGTGCTTGCCCCATATAACCCCCTTATGCAATATCTCCTCATCCTCCTATCACAATGCATAGAGCCCATAGTACTCCTCCCTCTCACCTCTCAACAAAATCCTACCATTACCCCCTCTTTTACTCCTCCTTCCTCCTGCACTCCTTCTCAAACTCCTTCAACTTATCCTTAGCATTTTCCAAATCATCCACTGGCTCCCAGGACCTATCCCCAACTCCATATCCTTTCCAATGAACTAAATACTGAACCCTTCCCTTGTACACACTCTTAGAAATAACCTTTTCCACATCAAACTCCTCTTCATTTTCCACCAGGATTGGTACTGGTGGCTCCCCTGGATGCCCTGGGATTGTATCTTCTATATGCTTTGTGAGCAATGAAATGTTGGAAACTGGATATACTTGCCTCATTGAGATTGGTAGTTCCAGCTTATAAGCTGAGTCGGATACCCTGCATTTGGCTTTAAATGGCCCCACATTCTTGTGATCTAGTTTAGCGCTGGGGTGAAATGTGGAAAGGAAATGTGAGCTTGACCAAACCCTGTCACCTACCTGTAGCACACAATGCTGCGTCCTTCCTTGATCATGATTACGCTATATTGATTGTTGAGATAGTTTGAGAGGTACTTCTAGTCATTGAAGTATACTCAATATTCTTTGGTTCTGCTCTTCCACTTCTGGGACTTGTAATGTGGGTTGGGTACCAATTGAGAATGTTGGGTGATATCCATGGTTGGCATAAAAGGGTGGCATGCCTGTTGCAGCATGTGTGTGGTTATTGTATGAGGATTCAGCCAGTGGTAACCTCTGCACCTAGTAATCTTTGTGATAGTTAATGAAACGGCACAAATATTGTTCAATTGTCTTATTCACTATCTCAGATTGCCTGTCAGTATGTGGATGCCATATTGTTGTTGACAAGATGGGCTTAATTTTCAGTTGCTCATACATTGCTTTAAGCAGCTTAAAGTTAAAAGTACTTCACCTATCTGATACTATACTTTCAGGAAATCCATGTAATTTACAGACATGTGCCACCATTAAGTCTGTAATACCCTATGATGTAACCTTAGTAGTGGTGGGGATGAAGTGCGCCATCTTGGTGCAGTGGTCAACTACTTTGAGTATATCATTCTTTCCTTGATACTTGGTTAATTCCGCTATAAGATTTTAATAGAGCTCCCTCCTTGACTGTTTGGAAATGTTTAGTGATGTCAGTGGTGTTGTTGTTGGACTAGCCTTGTTCCTCTTGCAAGATTCACATTCTGCTACATAGTTCTGGACATATGCTTTCATGGACTTCCAGTAAAAACTAAAATTCACCAGCTCCACAGTCTTCAGTTGACATGGGTGTCCTGCCATTGGGGAATCATGCCTTGATTTGATTATCTGCCTCTTGAGGTCCTCATTATTTGGAACCAATATCCTTCCATTCCAATATAGCGCTCCCCCTTCAAGATGATACTTTTCCAATTCTTTCCTTACCAATACTTCCTTTGATAACAGTTCCTTCATCAACTCCTTTACTCCCTCATCCTTTTAATACCCTCTTCTTACATATTCCATTGAATCCTCATCTTCCTATTACACTTTGTCTAGGATTACCCCTTCATCAAGGTCCCCCTTCAACAATGTTGTCCCACCGGTGTGTAGTTGGCCTGGTGCTGATCCTAAGTCAGGAAGTCATGATAGCACATCAGGTTCTCCATTTTTCTTACCTTGTCAAAATGTGACAACAAAGTTAATTCTACGTAGAATTTCTTTCCAGCATGCCTGCCCAGAGAGTCAGATTTTTTGTGGTCAGAAAGGTTTCCAGGTTTTTATTATCCGTGTAAATAATAACTTGTAATCTCTGAGAACCTCCTTCCAAATAATGGTGCCAGGCACATACTACTTCTACTAGTTTCAATAACTCCTTATCATATATTTCACATTTTATTTTGGCACCTATCAGTGTTTGTTACAAATAAGCTATTGTGTGGAAGAAATTTTCAGCATTGTATTGAGATAATACTGCACCTAGTGAAGAATCTGAGCAGTCACATTCCTGAAAAAATGGCTTTAATAAGTCAGGGATTGTGAGAATTGGGGCTTTCAAAAATCGGCTTTTCAGGTATTCAAATGCATCTTTTTCCTACTCACCCAGATAAATTTGGCTTCCTTCTTTGTGAGGTCATGCAATGGTTGGCCAATTTGGGAGAAATTTTCAATAAAACAGTGGTAAAAATTTGTAAAGGCTAGGAATGACTGGAGCTCCTTTACTAATACTGGTGTTGGACATTCTGTTATTGCCTTCACTTTCTGCTGATCCATTTTAACCTTAATTTTTGAAATGATCATACCCAAGTAGGGGATTTCACTCACTGAGAAGACACATTTCTCCAGCTTTAACCATACCTGCACCTTCCTCAAGGGATGAAAACAGTCCTTTACACATATCCAATGCTCTTACAATGATCTACAGTAAATCAAGATAGCATCCATGTATACTGCTACATCTATTCCTATTCTCTCTCTGAAGATGCTGTTGGTGAAGTGTTGGAAAGTGGAAGGCGCATTACATGGACCAAATGGCATTAACAACTATTCAAAGTGACAAAATTCAGTACAGAATGCCAGTTTGTTTTCATTGCCTTCTCTTACACATATGTTGTGGTAACCTGCCCTAATATCTAGAGATGTAAAGATCTCTGCAACTTGAGAGTATCAATTAGCTCACTAGTCAAGGGAAGGGGATATCTGCTCTTAACTGTCAGAAAATTTAACCTTCTGAAATCCATGCAAGGTCTTAGTGAACCATCCTTTTTTCCTGAAAAGATGACAGGGGCAGTCCAGGTAGATTTGGTTTCCCTAATAAAGCCATTCTTTAAATTATCAGCAGTCATCTCTTTTAGTGCTGTTGGATCTAGGGTTGATAATGGAATTATGCAGCTAAATTGAGGGTTTGCACCTGGCATCAGATCAACAGTGAAGTTTTATGGTTGATGAGGTGGTAGGGTCTTGAATTCTCCCTCTCCAAAAAGTGGTAAGAATTCCCAATAAGCTTCAGGGACCATTACCTTGAGGATTTTTGTTGGCTTTGAGGACTGGACCTTGGTAGAAATGTTGGTGGATATATTCCAAGCTGTTTTGTTCAATTCCAGCCCTTCCCCTTCCTCCAGCACCCCCTCCAAGTACTGAAACTTTGCATCAAAAGAAAGTGTTAGTTCTTGTGGTAAGTCTTCTGATGATAATGAAACACCAGGAGACTTTACAGGAGAGGACCCTGACCCCTGCAGAGGCCAGGTACAAATTCTTTCTCAGCGCCATCCACCTTTCCATCTTCTGCTTTCTCTTTTCTTTGTTGCACCTTCTCCTTTTCTTGGTGCACTTTACCCACTTTCTGCTCCTCCCCAGTGATTCCTGTTGGTGCCCATCCCCAGCCTTCTGCTTAAAATAAAGAGAAAGCATAAATTATTTTGGCAAGTCAACTGATGATAAAAAAACATCAGAAGACTTTCCAGGATGGGCCCTGACCCCTGAGGGGTCCAGGTGGCTTATACTTTAGCACTGGTGTGGTCTTCCAACATTGGCAGGGGCCTTTGTTGTGTGATTTGGCGCTGTTTGTGCATGTCTTAATTGACATCTGTTAATGAATTAGGTATTTTTCTGGTTTTATTCAGTGCATATTGGGTCTGTGGGTATGTGGTTACTATCATTGGATAGCCCTGGTTTTTCTCTATATTTTATGTCTTTTAGACAATTTTCATATTCTGAGTTTTAAGGGGTCATTTCCTCATTTTTCATTTATAAAAGATTGCTGTTTAATTTTGTTTTTTGTGTTTTACAGGCTAACCTTAAGTCTTAGGGTTAAGTGCTTAGTACCATTGGATAGAGCTAATTTTTCTCTATATTTCATGTCTCAATGTTGTTATAGTGAAATTCCGTGTTTTAAAGGTTTTAGTAGATGTAGCTAATTTTTCTAAGTAGATTAGTGGTTTTTATTGGTTTTCTGGCTTCAGGGAGGCCGGGCCGCTTCAGGCGGCATCTCCCACGTCGGGCGGCCCGCCCGCCTCTGTTTTAGGAGGTTGGGGAGCGCTTCAGGAGGGTTTTTTATGCAATTTGGCGGGTACAGGCGCCAGATTGGTGGGTGCGCATGGGCTCTTAGTTAGTGGTCTGTGTGTACATAGTGAATAAGACAGTTTGGGGCAACCTTAATCATCATACAACCATCCGGAGGTGATATCATTGTTCCTCACTCAGTTTTCACTGTTTTCTGGCCACAATTGGCTGTGTTTGTTGCAAGTGAGTTCTTCATTTATCTTAACTTTGGCAACTGTTTTCTGTGTTATAGTCTTGCAAGCTATAGCAAGTATTATTGCTGTCTCTGGTGTGGATTTGCAGCCTACATCAAGTATCTTTGCTGTCTCTGGTGTGGACTTTGTTCTACATTTCAGTTCTTTGGTCTGGTAGTCTATCTGGTGACTACTTTCTTGGCTCATCAAGCAGTCAAGTTTGTTGAAAAGGAGCTTTAGCAAAACAGGAACCAACTTACTTTAGCAAGTAAATCTCACTCTATTTTTCTAAAGGGACAGGGGATTTTATCTCTGGTTTTTCTCCAACTCCCTTGGTCAAGGCCTATAGCTAGTACTATAGGATTGTCTACATTTCTGGCGCCCAACATGGGGTGAACTTGCTAGTTCTTTGGAATCTCTGTTTTCTTTGGTTGGCTCTTTTTGGTGTTTTGGTATGGAGGAATGGCTTCTGGTTCCTCTATTCCTGTGGTGACTGTCAGTGGGGGGGATGGTCCTCCTTCTGTGATGGTTAGGGAGTGTGTGAGGATTAAAACTTGGGATGGTACCAAGTTTAATGGGGAGGATTTCAAGTGGTTTCTAGAGAAGTATGAAACTTCTGCTGGAGTGGATGGTGCTTCCTACCTGGAAATGTTGAAGCAGATTATCTTCTTCATTGGTGACAGGTCAGTGGAGAAGGAGATTTTTTGGCCATGTCTGGCTACAAGAAGAGGGATTGGAAGTTATTGTGTAGGGAGATGGTGGATAGATGGGGTGTCAGGTTCACTATGGTGGATCTGAACAAGGTTGTCAGTGAATGGCAATCTTATGGTGGTGTTGGTAACTTACATAGTTACAGGAAGTTTCTGCTACAGTTTGATCCTGTGGTGGAATATTTAGTGGAAGTGGAGGAGCTGGCACATGAAAATGCTGCCAAGGATGTTTTTTGGTCTGCCCTGGCTAGAGATGTCAGGATGGATGTGTTGAAGGAGTTGTCAAGAAAGGAATTGATGAAGACTCTTTCTGATGGGGACCAGAAGTTGCCTGCTTTGAATAAGGTGAAGGAGGCTGTTGAGGCCCATTTGAAGTTATTGGCTGTGGACACCTATCAGGAGGGGTGTGCCAAGTATGTCAGCAAAGTAAGTGAGGCTTTGGCTGAAGAGGAAGTTAGGGAGAAGAAGGAGGAGAAGAATTTGGTGCAGGTTCCCAAAAAGGAGAGGGACCCAATGGTGGAGCAGTTGGCTGATCTTACAATGAAGCTGCATATTTTTGTTCAGGAGGCCAAGAAGGTCAATAAGGCACCTTCTCAGCCTAGAGATTTTGATTGGAGGGCTTGTAGGAGTGATCTTTGAGTCTGTTCTTATTGCAGCAGGAGGGGCACAGGTCCAATGATTGTTGGGCATTGAACAGAGATGTGTCTTAAGGAAAGGTGGAATTCGATGGCAGTGTTTTCAAGTTCCCAGATGGTTCTTTTGTTAAGCCCAGTGAGGGGCAGGCTCCTGTTGATTTGGTCAGGAGAAGAGGAGGTCTCAATCAAAGGAGGCCAAGGTTTGAGGAGATTCCTGATCAAGGGAAGTCTTCTGGTAAGGAGAATGAGGATGGAAAGGGAAAGGGGAAGGAGGTCAATAAGGTCTCTTTTTCTACTTCATTTGGTGGTTTGGAGCTGTATTCTTGTGGTGGACAGTCAAGTGGTGAATGCTTGGCTGGTGTTTATGATGTGGAAGCAGGAACGGTGGGAAGGCCTAAGAGCAGTTCTCAGGCCCAAACAAAGCCAAATGCTTCAAAGGGGGATCCTAAGCTGAGTGCAGCTAGGAAGGGGTACAGCAAAGAGTAGCTGTACAAGATGCAGAAGGTTATGGCTGACATGGGCCCCCCTAGTTTTGGTGCATTGGACATGAATGGTGAATCAATGCCAATGGAGGTTGATTCTGACTCTGAGGAGGATGTCCCTTTGGCTTCATTGCCAAAGCCTGCTGGAGTCAGAGGTTCTGGTGAGGGATCTGGTTTGGTTCCTGTTAATTGTAAATCTGTTGATGGTGCTGGTCCTCAAGAATTTTCTAGGACGAAGGTGGTGAAGCAAAGAGCTCACTTTGAGAGGCCAGTAGTGTCTGGTCAAGTTAATGTTATGGACTCTGTCCTGGAAAGGATGAATCAGGGTCAGGTTTCCCTATCTTATGGGGAATTGTATGCTATCAGTCCAGGGTTGGCTGATGAGCAGAAAAAGTTGTTGACCAGGAGAAGAGTTTCTTCTGGTGAGGTAGAATACATTTGTGATTCTGCTGAAAAGTTTGGTGAGGGGTTGGAAACTCATTTTTCTGCTCCTCTGGGATATGTCAATGTCACTCTGAATGGCAGGGAGGCCAGGGCATTGGTGGATTCAGGTTCTCAGATAAACCTGATTTCTTTGTTTGAGGCAACTCATATGGGCCTCCCCATCAAAACTGGTATTGGTGGGAATTCGAGAGGGAACAGTGGCCATGTCACTGAATTGGCTGGAACTTCAGAGTTTGTGAAGTTAGATGTTGGCGGAGCCTCAGGGAAGGTTCATTTTTACATTGCTAGAGGTAATGTAAAAGCAGTTTTGGGTGGGCCATTCTTGATGGATTTTCAGGCAAGAATTGGTTATCAATTTGATTTGAGAATCAGTTTGGAGTTGAATGGTGAAGATTAAAGGAGACTTCACATGAGGTTGTCATCCCCTGGAGAGGATGGTTGGGAGAACAGGCCTGGTTTATCTTCAATGTGCCAGTGCATGGACTGTTGAAGGAGAAGGAAGGAAGTGCATGCTGCCTCTGGTTTTTTGGAGTGCGGCTCAGGCTCTATTGAGAGTCTGTCTTTTTTAGAGTAATAAGGGCTGATCACCCTAGTGCTACAACCTCTCCCCAAGATGAGGAAATCCCAGGTTGTAGTAGGTCAGCTCCCTTGGAGATATACCAAGTGGATTTTCAACTTTCTCTTTTTAATTTTTCTCTTCTCTTCAAGTATTCATCAAGTTTTTTATCAAGGCTCTGTTCTCTCTCAAGATTCTTAATTATTTTTAATTCAAGTTCAAGGAAGAAGATTGGTTATATATCTTTATTGAAAGATATGCGGAAAAGTTTTGGGGTGGTGAGATTGGGGTCTAAAAGTAAGTCCTCCCAATTGTGCACCACTAGGGTTTCTTCTACACCTTTCAAAAACATTACCTGGGCCACACCTGTGAGCATTGGGGAAACCCCTGGTTATTTTTGTAAGTCAGAAGAAAACTCAAGAAAAGAAGATAAAAATTTCAAGATAATTCATGAAAATCAGAAATAAATCTGAATATAATGAAGAAAGAAGATGCAAAATATTTTTGTGTAGATCGTCAAGATCTATCTTTGGGCCTCCAGCATGAGGTTAAACTGCAGAAAATTATGAAGAAAGAAGATCATCAAGATCAATCTTTGGGACTCCAGCATGAGGATAAACTGCACAAGTTTACAAGATGTGATTAAGAAGATGAATCAAGATTTGAAGATTTGGAAGTTGGAAGTGAGGATGAAGATGTGGAATTGCGGAAAAGTTTTGGAGTGGTGAGATTGGGGTGTAAAAGTAAGTCCTCCAAATTGTGCACCGCTAGGGTTTCTTCTACACCTTTCAAAAACATTACCTTGGCCACACATGTGAGCAATGGGGAAACCCTTGGTTTTTGTTCCAGGTCTGGTGGTGAAGTTTTCCTGAAGATCCCTCAAGTTGAAGGTGGAGCCGCAAAGTATAAGAAGGTAGCGCAGAAGATTAGGCCTGTCAATGAGCCTATGCCTGTGGGTTTGAATCCTCCCTTGAAGAGACCTCCTTTGTCAAGAAATCTGTACTGTACTCCTTTGGTGAAGAATCCTCCAGAATTTGTAGAGACGGCTAGGGTGACCGTGGAAAGGTTGAAAGTTGTTAATTTTGGTCCTGATGGGTGGTTGTCTGAAGAAGAAAAGAAGTTGTTGTTGCACGTTATTGTGCTAAGGGAAAAGGCTGTGGTGTTTGTTGAGGAAGAAAGGGGTGTATTGAAGCACTCTTATGGGGAACCTTACTTGATTCCTGTGGTTTGTCATGAACCTTGGCAAATCAAACCTATTCCGATTCCAGCCGCTATTAGAGAGGATTTTGTGGAGACTGTTAGGGAAAGAGTCAGGACTGGGTTATATGAACAATCGACATCCAGTTACTCAAGTCCGGTGTTCTGTGTAAAGAAGCAGAATGGAAAGTTGCGGGTGGTTCATGATCTTAGAGCCTTGAATAGAGTCACTATCAAGGACGCTGGGATGCCACCAAGTGCATAGAATTTTGTTGAAGCTTTTGCTGGAAGGATGTGTTATGGTTTGAATGATATTATGGGTGGTTATGATGAGAGGGAACTCCATACAGATTCAAGGCCTCTCACAACTTTTGAGACTCCTTTGGGAAGATTTCAGATCACTAGGTTGCCTCAAGGAGCAACTAATTCAGTGGCAGTTTATCAAGCACAGATGGCTTTGATTTTACAGGATGAGGTTCCTACTCATGCTGGTATTTTTATTGATGATGGTAGAATTAAAGGACCATCTACTGATTATGGTAATGAGGCGTTAGCAGAGAACCCTGGAATAAGGAGGTTTGTGTGGGAATATGCAATAACTCTAGAGAGAGTGTTGTTTAGGATTGAAGAGGCTGGTTTGATCATTTCAGGCTCAAATTTCTGTTGTGCTCCTGCTTTGGAAATTCTGGGTCATGTGGTATGTAAAGAGGGAAGGATTATGGCGAAGAAGAAGATTAATAAAATTCAGTCATGGCCAAGGCCTAAAAATACTACTGAAGTCAGGGGATTTTTGGGTGTATGTGTATATGTCAGGATTTTTATTAAGGATTTTTCCTTGTTGGCTTCACCTTTAAGGAGGTTGACCAGAAAAGATGCAGATCAGAAATGGACTGAAGAGTGTGAAGAATCTTTTCAGAAGTTAAAAAAGGTGGTTAATAAAGATATTGCTCTTCACAAGTTGTATTATTGTGTTGGTGCTGGAAAAATTTATCTGGCAGTGGACTCAAGTTATATTGCTGCTGGTGCTGTTTTGTCTCAGGAGGATAAGACTGGGAGGGTCAGGCCAGTAAGATATGAGTCTGTGGTGTTTAAGGAGGTGGAATCTAGGTATTCTCAACCTAAGTTGGAATTGTGTGGTGTAGAAAAAATTTTAAAGAAGCTACAGACTGTTTTGTGGGGGCAGCATTTTGAGCTACAGGTGGATGCAAAATCTTTGGTTCAGATGATCAATACGACTAGTCTTCCAAATGCTCCAATGACTAGGTGGGTGGTATTTATTCAACATTTGTCTTTTGACCTGGTACACAAACCAGGAAAAACTTTTACTATGCCTGATGGATTATCAAGGAGGCCACCTACAGATGAAGATTCTGAGGCTGAAGAGTTTGACGAAGATGTCCCAGTGGTTAGGGCCAGCACAAAGGGTGCTGAAGATTTTTCTGACCTCCCCCAAGAGGCTAAACTGGCTGGATCTGATCTTGATTCTGGTGATTGGGATGTTTTTGTTGATGAAGATGGAGTTGTTGTTTGGGACAGCTCAAAATCGAAAAAGGGTGTTTTTGTTAGTGAACTGGATTCTCACAAGGTTTAGTGGAAAGAGAAGGACATGCCAAAATTTAAGGATTGGTGTCCTGGTTGGGCTGCTCAATTGGCTCATGTTCATACTGGTGATTTTGATGACAGAATTGTACACTTGGATGTGGTGTTGTTGGATTTTGAAGATGAGACCTGGGGTCAGTCTGGGTTTTATTTTATTTTGGTGGAATATCTGTTGACCTTGGAGAGGCCAGATAGTTGTGATGATGATACTTGGTTGGCAATCAAGAAGAAGAGTCCTGAATTTTTTGTGTCAGGAAGGCGGTTGATGAGGAGGAGAAATCCAAATCCTCAAGTGGTGGTGACTCAGAAGAAGGGTCAAGAATTGGTTTTGAAGTCTTTGCATGAAGACCTTGGTCATAGAGGATTTGGGGAGACTTATAGAAGAGTAGCAGACAGATTTTGGTAGCCAGGTATTAAGTTGGCTGTGCAGGGTTGGGTTCAATCTTGTGAAGAATGTCAAAGAATAAGTCACTTGTTTTTGGAAGGGTCAGTCTGGATGCTGTCCATATTAAAGAGGGCAGGTATAAATATTTGATTTTTGCTAGGGATGATTTGTCTGGTTGGGTTGAGGCAGTGCCTCTGGTAAATTTGACTGCCAAGAATTTGGCAGAGTTTTTGAAGAAGGAGTGGATTTATAGGTATGGGTTGATGAAGTTGGTCACTGTTGATGGCGGGCCAGAGTTTGGTGCCAAATTTAAAGAAGCTGTGGCTAGTTTTGGTTCTAAAGTTAGAGTGGCTACACTGTATTATCCTGAAGCTGAAGGCATGGTTGAAAGAGGCCATCAAGTTATCAAGAATTGTCAGTATAGTCTAGTATATAAGTATGATATAACAGTGTTTATTTATGGTCCTACTACTTATTGATAAATGATTTAGTGATTAAACCTCAGGGAAAGACTAATAAAATAGTTATACTCAAATAAAACTCACAATATTTGGATTTAAATGTGTGCTAGTGGTGGAAAATAGAAGAATAAAATATAGTTATAGCTTATATAAAGATAATATCAATTTAAAATGGCTTTATAATATATTTCTGAATGCTAATAATTGTATTGTAGTGGTTGTTTTAATTGTAGTAATTGAATGATGATAAATAACCATCAAAATCCCTCTTTACTTATACCCAAATCCACTGGAGTGCACAGACCTTCAATCCAGATGATGTCACTGCTATCCCCGGCAATTACAGCACTGTGAGGGCCCATCACCTCCCCATGGCATCCACTTCAAGCAGTTTCAACACCCAGACCTCCAGTAAGGACCCTCCATCACTATTAATAATAACACTGATCCATACCATAAATAGAAAATCCAGATAAAAGCGGATACCATAAAGAAACAGGTAAGATAAATAATCAAAAAGAGATTTAATAAAACTAAAAGCATATAAAGGAAACAAATAAAATGTCCAAGCCCCCAATAACATCCCCAAGCATCCACATTAATCCAGAAACATCTTTCCAACCCATAAATCCGTGAATAACCATCCAAGGAAGTAATTTTAGTTGTCCAAACTGGGTGTATGCGCCTGATATAGGTGTCTATGCTTCTGTAGGCGTTGTGAGTCCACTGATTTCGTTCATATGACCTAAAATAAGCATAAAAACAAATGTTTTAGGCTATTAAGGGGCTAAAACCCACTTTTATACCTAAATATACATAATATACTGCATATTTCACTGAATATGAGATTTATGTATACATATTAGCTTATGTATGTCAATAATTACTTCATATCACTTAAGATAAGTATATTATGACTCCAGTAACACCTTAATAAGTATTATTAGGCTATGGATAAGCTATTTAAACTATTATAAGTTATATAATAGAATAATAATTATATATATATATAATAAAATAATATATATTATTATTTTAACCTTATTTTTAAGATATAAGCTTAATATACTTAAGGTTATCTTATTTTAAGCATAAGAGATACTCAGTCCTAAGGATATTTAGGCTGAAAAGAATGCTTTGGTGAAGATGTGTGGAGATAGTGCTGAAAAGTGGAGGCATTATTTACCCTTGGTGTTATTTGTTGATAGGGTCACTGTGATGAGGACAACTGGCTATTCTCCTTATGAGTTAATGTTTGGTCAGAAAGCTGTTCTACCAGTGGACTTGGAAGCTGTCTCCTATCTTGGAATTGATTGGGATGACGTGCACTCAACAGAAGATTTGCTCTGTGCCAGGATGCAACAGTTGGAATGTAGAGAGGAATGTCAAGAGAAGGCATACTCTAAAATGATGAAGATTAGGAATTAATCAGTCAGGTACTGGGACAAGAAGATGGCTCATAGACTTATGAATCCCTTGAAACCTGGTTGTTTGGTTTTGGTGTATAATAGAAGTTTGGAGAGTCAGTGGGGGGAAATGTTTGCTGACAGATGGAATGGACCTTACAGAGTCAGATCTCAGGCGTCTGGAGGTTCTTATGTTTTGGAAGAGTTGGATGGTGCAGTCTTGAAAAAGAGAGTGGCTGCAGACCAGGTGAAGAGGTTTTATCTCAGAGGCACTAGGCATGAAGAAGATTGACTCCGCAATGAGGATAAACTATGGAACGTTCTTTTTTGTTTTGGAATTTTTGGTGTTGCAGAGCAACTTTTGTGTTGGAAAATTTTTGTTAGAAGGTACCCATGGGTGGGGCTTCTAGATTTGATCTTGGCAAGTGTAGGGGTGACTGATGGGCTGGCTGCTCTATCAACAGTTACCCCAGATTGTCTGTTTCCAACCCTTTCTCTTAATTTGGTTGAACCCTAGTATTGGTTTCTTTTCACAGTTTTTAGTCCTCTATGACTTTAAACTGGAATTTCCTCTGGTTTTCATGTGCTGGTCTCTTCACTCTTATTGGTTTTGGTTTTTTTGTGTTGGATGTTGTGTTTTTGTTAGAAGATACCTAGGGGGGCTTCTAGATTTTATTTTGGCAAGTTTGGGGGTAACTGATGAGCTGGCTGCTCTGTAGAACAGTTACCCCAGAATTTCTGTCTCAAGTCTTTTGTTTTTCCTAGTTAAATTCTAGTTCTGTTGTTTATTATTCAGGTTTCAAGTCCACTATGACTTTAAACTGGTTTGGGACTGGATTCTTTATCTTTGGTTCTTTCAGATTGGTGGTGGATCACTGGTGGTCTCCCATCATTTTTACTTATTGGAGGGAGTCCACCCAGTGATCATTTCTATGGACAGGACTTTCCCTTATTGGACCATCTATGGAGCTGGACTTTCTTTGATTTTGCAGTTATGTTTTTGCTAGATAGCAGTTTTAGATTATTTTCTTTTTTCTCTTTTTTTCTTTTAATTTTTTATGGGGGTTGTTTAAAATTATAAAATCAAAAATATAGGGTGTTACCACATCAGGGTCACCTGGATGTGGGCAAGCATTGGTGGTGAAAGGCTCATCAATAGGCCGGGCAATGCTATTTTCTTTTTTATTATTATTATTTATTTATTATTTATTTCATTTGTCTCTGTTTTTCATTATTTTTATTAGCTTCTGAATTTCTAAATTTTTGTTTTTTGTTTTCTCTTAATCATTTAAAATATTTTATTGTGTATCCACATCAAGGTGCACTTGGATGTGGGTAAGGTATCAGGGGATCAGCTCATCAATTGGCTGGGGGATACCATTTGTATTATTTTTTATATTTTATTTTATTTCATTTATGTTTTTTCATTTCATTTATTATTTTTTAATTTTAGTATATTAGTAGACAAAAAAAAAATCTGAAATTATTTTTATTAATTCTTTTATATTATTATTATGTCTCTAATCTTTTTGCAGGAGCTCATTGTCTGGATGATGAAGCTTCTGGAGGCTGGTCCGGATTGTGATGACATTTTTGTTTTTTGTTGGGATTGTGGGAAGCACTGTGTTCTTTGAAGTGCATCCTTCTGGATAGATTATAGGGATTGTAATGGTCAGGAATTGGATTAGAGGGAAGTTCAGAGGAGGAAGAAGAAGAGGCAGGAATGGAGTGCTGGAGGGTGTGTTTAATGATCCTAGACATTTTCCAGTGGTTGTCCAACAGGCGCTTTCTCAGGGATTTTTCAAAGTCATTCAAAGGTCCATGGAGGGCAAAGGCTTTTAGCATGTTGGAACCCATGGTGCTTAGGTGTTTCTTCATGTCTCCATAATTCAGGGTCAAAGAAGTTTCAAGAGGTTGGCCAACTCCAATAATAGATTCAGGAGGAGGGGTGTCAACTAGACAAGAAGAATTGGATCAGTAATTATTTTTGTTGAAGAAATGGGATAATTAATTTGGTACTTACAGATTGGAAGCTCATCTAATTTGTAAGCAGCTGGAATTTGGATTTCTGAAGATTTTGTAATGGTAATAGTGGGTGGATCAACCAGGGAAAGATATGGATTCTCTTGGTCTTCCTCTGAAAGATTTTGAGAAGGTGAACTAGGAGGCTGATGTTCCTGGGGTCTAGTTGGAGCAGTGGGATTGATGTTGCTGTTGTGGTTGTTATTTCTGTTGGATTCAGCTGGAGGAGGTGCTGGTGATGGTGTACCAGGGTTGTTAAAGGATGGAGCAGGAGAGGGTGATTTGGAAGTAGATTGATCTCTTCTGGATGGAGCTTTTGAAGAGATGGAACTGTCAGAAGAAAAGTTGGCTGACAGAGGAGAGGTGTAGTTTCTTTGTCTTAGTTGGGGACAAAGTTGTTGCTTGGGTGCAGTGTGGGGTGTTCTGGTTTCTTCTTGGGGCTCTCTGGCAGGTCTCCTAGAAGTTTGGGAAAATTTGAATTATTTGGACCTTGTAAGAGTTGGCTGCATTGCTCTGGGAGCAGTGGGAGGTGATTGTGTAGAGTTGATTTGGTTGATTGAAGGAATTTATCTATTTTCCGGTCATTTTTGGTGATTTTGAGCCGGATTTTCACTGTCCAGTGAGGCGGGCGGGCCTCCTGGACGCAGTCTAGAAGCCTGGGAGTTGATCTTAAAGCTTTTGGAGCTAATTTGGTGGAGATAAAAGCAGTTTCTTGGGAAGCTAAGGCTGGTCTTTTGGGAAGAGTTCTGGAAGCGGAGCTTCTGGATCTTCTGGAAGGTGTTGAAGATAAAGAGGAAGAGGAAGGACCAAGCTCTGGGGATCTGGTAGGGGATCTAGAGATGTATTTGTGAGAAAGTGAAGGAGGAGGAATAGGGTAGTTGGTATCTCTGTCACATCTTTTCTTTTTGGAATAGAAAGAATCACAAGTCCTGTTGTAGAATTTGGATTCAGGAGTTGTAAGAGTGAATGTGCAAGGTCTGCACATGTGGATGCACTGTTTGCAGGCATAGTCCTTTGGAGCAGTGAAGCAAGGGAGAGTAGAAGGGTGAACATCAGGAGATCCAGCCATGATCTGTGGTGAGAAAAGATGATGGAAAGGGATAGGAGGAGATTTTTGTCAGTGATGGGTAGATGATGAAGTGAAGGTGGAAGTTCAGCAGGTTGGCTGTAGGGGTGGTCTGTATGAAATTTGCTGCCTCTATTTTATGCAAAATTCCGCCAGTCCATCAAGACTTTAAACTGAAATCTGGTTTCTGTCAGTCCTCTAAGACTTTAAACTGCCTGGTTTCAAGATTCTATCAAGACTAGTCCGTCACAACTTTAAACTGAACACTGCGTTAGTCCCCCAAGACTTTAAACTGAGGGTTGTAAGTTCCCAAGACTATAAACTGAGGAAAAAGTTTTTGTTGTTGGAGTTGGTTTTGAAAGATTGGTGGAGGGTATCCACAGGGGGAGCCTCCGAATTTAGTAAAGGCAAGTTTGGGGGTAATTGATGGGCTGGCAGCTCTATTTACAATTACCCCAGAATGTTAGTTTTTTCTCTGTGTCTTAAAGTGGTTGATCTCTGGTTCTGGGTTTATGATTTAGGTTTTTGAGTCCCCCAAGACTTTAAACTGAGGGTTTTTGAGTCCCCCAAGACTATAAAACGAGGATAGTCCCCCAAGACTTAAAACTGAGGGTTGTTTTGTGGTTACATCCTATAGAGGGTGTGGTCAATTTTTCTTTCGGAATCAAACTCAAGTACTAGTGGAATTACAGAGGGAATCAAGAGATGAAATGAAGTGTTCAGAATTAGGCTTGAACTGTTGAATGAGGTGTCTTCTGTTCTCAATGTACTGTGGATCTCTAGCAGGAGTGGATTGGAAGTAGTGAAGCAGAAGTTGTTTCTGTTGAGATGTGTGTTGTTGGAACTCGGCCTTAATTGTGGGCAAGTGGTTTTGTGTTGGTCGTGCAATTGATCCTACATTGTTATCATCACTATCAGAAGATGGAGGAACTGAGAAGTCATTAGTTTTAAAGTTGAAGGAAGAAATGAATGTTCTTTACCATCAGATGGACCAGGGATGGTGGAACTAGTTGTTTTATGGGTTGTAGCACTCTTCTGGGAAGGGTGAAGCTTTTTGATTAATCTGGGTATCAGGATGGATGGCCTAGATCTTTTGGTGCTGGAAGAAGATGGACCAGGTTGAGGTGGAGGTGAATCTGTTGCAGAAGATAGTGGACCAGGTCTGTGGCAGGTCTTCTTTCTAGATTGGCAGACATTGCAGGACGTTCTGTATGGATGGACAGGTGGTATCATGGTTCAGATTAAATTATTGTCGATGCAGTATTGGCAAGGACCCATTTCAGAGGCAGAATTGGGAAGAAGGTTGAACATGGTGGTTGGATGAAGAAAGAATGTGGACATTCTCAAATGGAGGGAGGATGTGGTCTTCCAAAATTGGCAGGGGCCTTTGTTGTGTGATTTGCCGCAGTTTGTTCATGTCTTAATTGACATCTGTTAAGGAATTAGGTATTTTTCTGGTTTTATTCCGTGGATATTAGGTCTGTGGGTATGTGGGTACTATCATTGGATAGCCCTGGTTTGTCTCTATATTTGATGTCTTGTAGACATTTTTCATATTCTGAGTTTTAAGGGGTCATTTTCTCATTTTTCATATATAAAATATTGCTGTTTAATTTTGTTTTTCGTGTTTTACGGGCTAACCTTAAGTCTTAGGGTTAAGTGCTTAGTACCATTGGATAGATCTAATTTTTCTCTATATTTCATGTCTCAATGTTGTTATAGTGAAATTCCGTGTTTTAAAGGTTTTAGTAGTTGTAGCTAATTTTTCTAAGTAGATTAGTTGTTTTTATTGGTTTTCTGGCTTCAGGCGTCATCTCCGACATTGGGCGGCCCGCCCGCCTCTGTTTTAGGAGGTTGGGGAGCGCTCCAGGAGGGTTTTTTATGCAATTTTGCGGGTACAGGCGCCAGATTGGTGGGTGCGCATGGGCTCTTAGTGGTCTGTGTGTACATAGTGAATAAGACAGTTTGGGGCAACCTTAATCATCATACAACCATCCGGAGGTGATATCATTGTTCCTCACTCAGTTTTCACTGTTTTCTGGCCATAATTGGCTGTGTTTGTTGCAAGTGAGTTTTTCATTTAACTTAACTTTGGCAACTATTTTCTCTGTTATAGTCTTGCAAGCTATAGCAAGTATTATTGCTGTCTCTGGTGTGGATTTTCAGCCTACATCAAGTATCTTTGCTGTCTCTGGTGTGGACTTTGTTCTACATTTCAGTTCTTTGGTCTGGTAGTCTATCTGGTGACTACTTTCTTGGCTCATCAAGCAGTCAAGTTTGTTAAAAAGGAGCTTTAGCAAAACAGGAACCAACTTACTTTAGAAAGTAAATCTCACTCTATTTTTTTAAAGGGACAGGGGATTTTATCTCTGGTTTTTCTCTAACTCCCTTGGTCAAGGCCTATAGCTATTACTATAGGATTGTCTACACTGGTGTCACCTTTCCTTCCCATATGAACCTTCTTTTCCTTCCAATTAATTTGTGGGTTATATCAATGTAGCCATGTCATCACTAGTACCATGTTGTACTGGCCTTTCAGGTTTGTCACACATTCCCTGCACTGGGGCACCCTTCCATCACACCAAAACCTGCAAAAAACCTTTTCTCCTACTTCTCCTCCCCCACTGGGGATCTGTCAGACATAATTATATGCCTAGGGTGGTCCATTTTTTCTTTTTTCTTTTTATTTCTCTGTAAAAACTTGTTGAAAATAAAACAGTCTGTGGCCCCAAAGTCCAGTAGGGCTCATACATTTTTTGTGTCATCAAGGGTCATTAAATGCAAGTTTAGTATAATGTGATTATCATTTAATTCAAATGGCTTACACACTTATGATTCTTCTTCTAAGTCCCCCTTATCATTTCCCACTAATCTGCTTGTGGAGGGCACAACCTTCACTGCCAAGCACTGTATTTTACTTGTGCCTTTCCTGTGCTATCCTCCACCTCACAAACCCTTATTTTTCCTCTACATTCTTTTATCAGATGACCACCACTCCCACATCAAAGGCACAGCCCTCTAAAAATATTCTGTAGAAAATCCTATAGTACTATCTATAGGCCTTTACCAAGGGATTCGGAGAAAAACTAGAGAGAAAATCCCCTGTCCCTTTGAGAAATACAAAATGAGATTAATTTGCTACAGAAAATTAAAGACTGTTACAATACTCCTTCCAAAAAATTCTTGACTTCTTGAAAGGCCAAGAAAGTAGCAAATAGTAGACCACTGAGAACTAAAGAGCCAAAACCTGAAATGTAGAGAAAATACACAACAGAAACCAGAGACACAGTGCACTTGTTTCACAGAAAACAGTAATAATTCTTGTTGCAGGTTGCAAAGCTACACCAGAGAAACCAGTTTCAAAAGTTGATATAATGAGGAGCTAACCTTGCAACAAAAAAAGCTAATTGTGGCCAAAAAACAGTGAAAACTGCACGAGAAACAGTGATCTAGTTACCAGATGGTTGTATGATAATTAAAGTTTTCCCAAACTGTCTTATTCAGTATGTACACACAGATCCCCATCTAAAAATCTATGCTACAGCCACTAATTTGGTAATTATTCCAGCCAAGTTGCATAAAAACCCTCTAGAAATGCTCCCCAGAATGCTATGACTGAGGCGGATGGCCCACCTAGAGGTGGCTGGGCCCCCTGAAGCTGTCAAACTACTAAAAACAACTAAAAAACAACAGAAAACACCTTAAACCTTAAAATATGCTAAAAAATCATCAAAAAATAAAATGTAGAGAAAAGCCAGGGCTATCTAATGGTACTAAACACTTAACCCTAAGACTTAATGTTAGCCCAAAAAAATGAAAAACATAATTAAAAAGTTATAGTAAAAAATGAAAAGTTACCAAAAGTGCCCTTAAAACTTTGAATATAAAAAATATCATCAATATATAAAGTATAGAGAAAAACCAGGGCTATACAATTATAATAGCCTTGTCCTTGTGGATTCAATATTCAGCCCATGAATCCAGAAAAAAACCATAAACAGAAATCAATGCCATTTAAGACATCACCAAACCATACCAAACTACACAACAAAGGCCCCAGCCAATGTTGGATGACCACAACGCCTCTGGTATTCCTCATCAGATAGCCTTTTTTTCCACTAGTGCCACATGCATGTACTGAATAAATGTCCATGGCATTTGGGTCCCTGGCATTGGCCCCAATTGATCAGGCATAGTTGCACCACTGACAGGTGCCACTCCAACCATCCATCTGCTGAAGTGTAAACTTGTTATTGATTTGGATGTCCAGCTCCATGAATGCTTGGAGGGAGGTAGAAGGAGGGTGACTGATTAGGGTGCTCCTAATTTTTTACAAGAGCCCATTCTGAAGTGAAACATGAGTGCTCCTTCTCCCCATATTGTAACAGCTGGCATGGCCCCAAAATTCTGAAACATACTCAGTGACCAAGTGTTTCTGTCACAACAGGTTGTGAGAGTACTCCATGGTTGTGGCCACATTGGGTTTACCAAAGGCCAGTTTGAAAGCCACCATGAACTGACAGATAGTTGTTTCCGACTTGTCATTTCCAAGGAGTTCCTTTGTATATGGCCTTGCCCAGAGTGCCACCTCATCTGTGGGGTAAGAGATTGCAAACCCAATTTTTTAATGCTCATCTGGGAACTGATGACTTTTGAGCAGGAAATAAAGGCTTAACTGCAATGCCTAATGATCTTTGCAGGGGCTTTGCTATCCATCAAAGATTTCTGGAACTGCAATTTTTGGGCCATTAATATGTTACAATGATGTTGTAGGCTGTGCCTGTGCCTCAGCTTTGGTGGTGTCCAGTTCTGCTTCTGTCGGTCTGTGGTATGAGGGCCGTTCCTCAGCTAGACGTTCCATGAGTCTGGCATTTTGTTCTTGCAAGCATGCAATTTTTTCTTGCATTTCAGTGAGGGTTTCTGCATCAGGTTGACCTGAGGGATTCATTGTTTTTCAGTAGTACACCAATTAAGATTGGAAAAAATGTTAAGACCTAAAGGGGCAGACTACTTCTAGTGCTGACTATGGTACTAGGCAGTGAGAATAACTAGACTGACTATGTTGGGATCACCAACAGTGAGATGGGACTGACTATTCTGATACAGCAGTGAGACTAAGAAGTAACTGGATTACTATATAAGTTGTCCAATGAGGAGTGCTCCACAGCGCTTGCCCCATATAACCCCCTTACACAATATCCCATCTTCTGCCTCTCACAATGAATAGAGCCCATAGCTCTCCTCCCTCTCACCTCTCAACCAAATCCTAACATAAGTGCTCCTACTATTGAGAGGTAGCCTTTTGAGTCAATAATTTTGTCTCCAACATCAGAATTTTCCAGTTTGAGGCTCAATGGTAGTTATGATGTTGTTGTTAGCCTTTCTGGCTTATTCTTTTTTAGTATTTTGTTGATTAAAAAGAAAATATCTAAATCAAAACCCTTGTCATCACACTTGACTCCCATACCTACCATTGAATCAATGTTTTCAGATCAACATATTTTGAGAGATCCCCTCAGCTTAGATCCCATCTCCCTCAGTACTGGTTCACTACTACCTGTTACCACTCCATCATTAACATCTAGCCAAATCAAGCTGGTTGATCTATACTCATGTAATACATAGAAACTCTGATTATAGTGTCTGGCTTTATATCCCAGCTAACATAATTTACTAGCTATCAATTTCCACCAGAATCTGAATGCTTTCCTTGTGCCATAGAGAGCTTTTTTAGGTGCATGAATTTCAATTGGTTTTTAAGAGGGAAGCCTTCAGAGGGTTTAACGCATATTTTTTCTTTAATAAGGCTGTGTAGGTATTCTGCCATAATGTCAAATGATTTTACAGGCCAGCTCTTTTTTTCTGCCATAATGAGTAGGATATGGAGTGAGGAGAAGGCTGCTGTTGGTGAAAACATATCTTCAAATTCAATTCTGTATTTTTTATCAAAACCTTTTGCTAGGTAGCATGCCTTGTAGATCAAATAATTGGATGTAGTTTTTTTTATCATGAGTACCCATTTTACTTTAATCCTTTTTCTGTTTGAATTTAACAAATTCTCATCCCATGAATCCATGTTGTGCATGTTTTTTATTTCTTTTTGTATGGCTTCTTTCCATTTTGTTGATTCATCAGAATTTATTGCTTGCTTGTATGATTTGGGAATGGCTTCACCACCAGAATTTTCTATTTCAATTATTGACTCAATGTCTCTTTCCACCATTTTAATAGTTTTTTTCCACAATGAAATCACCAAATGTGAGAGGTTCTAATATGTGACTGAGGGAAACTTTGTTTTGAGTTGGGTTATTCTGTAAGTTTTCTGCTAATTTATGTAAAGTTAACTTGTCACCTGGAAAATTCTCCATAACTGAGTTGATGAAAGTATCAAACTCCTTGTGCTAAAATATCAAGCCAGATTTATTTTGTGAATATCCAACTATTTTACATTTTAGCCCCCTATTTCCTAGCTTCATTTGGTGTTTGTTATGAACATGCACAATAGCATCTTGGCCAAAAATTCTGAAGTTAGAATATTGTGGTTCAGCGCCAAACAGGATTTTGAGAGGGGCAAATGATATTATTTTGCTGTTTGGAACTTTGTTGTGGACTTAAGCACCCCACTTTTATTCCAGAAACTAGGAGCTTTTAGGAAGATTTCTCAATGTCAAGATAGTTCTATCCATGGTACAGACTTTTCTATCAAATCTTTCAGCAGAGCCATCTTGTTCATGGTGGTAGGGGAATGTAACTCTGTGGACTGCACCAACCTCCTCAAGGTAACATAGCATTTCATTGATTTTTAGCTCACCGCCATCTTTATGCAGTGTTATAAATTTTAAAATGGTGACATTTACTAACCTTTTTTAGAATGATTTAAAAGCTTTCATGGTGTCCAATCTGTTTTATAGTAAGAAAACCTTGCCATATGTTGAGTACAATTCTCAAAAAATTGCTTCCCACTTACATTCATTGACAACCTCGTTTTTTACAGGACTAATAAGATCACCTAAAATTAATCACATCTGCTAGTCAGGGTTGTTCTCTTTTTTGGCTGTGTATTTTCTGATACTTTAACAAATTTTTCAAACCTCACAGAATATTATGCCTTTGGGCAGGTATTTTTGGAAATCCTTACCTGTTTGGAATTTAATAATGTTTCCAAGTACCTGTTTGCCCATGTGTCCAAGTTGTCTGTGACAGTCTAAAAGTGAACCTTTTTGGGCTGGTGGGTAATATTTTTATTATTATTCAGTTTGGTGATGAATGGGGACAATAAATAGGAAGAAACATAAGTTTCATTATTATCACTAAGTAATGTATTAGGATTAGAAAAATCTATCAACCATTTTCTAAAATACTTATCTCTTTTTTCCAATCCTGATGTTTTTATAATTTTTTTTTATATTTATGTTTTTGAATTTTGACAGATTAAATTCAAGACCACACTTAACTAGGGTAGTAAGAGAAATCAGGCTAGTATTTACATCTTTACTATAGAAATTTTTTTTCGACACTATTCATTGTCCTCTGAGCATTACAAGGTGTAATGAACTGGTGACCATAATGAAATGTTGGTTAGGTTTTTTTGTCCATTTAATTGGAACTTAATTTTTCAATTCCTTAAAATTAGTGAGAAGGCTCACATTGCCTTTCAGATGTTGAGTAGCACCACTTTTGAGAAGGTCTTGAGAGTTTTTTGTGATATCTTTGTTAAGCCACTCTAGACTTTTTATGTCTAGCCTTTCAATTGCCATTTTCACTGCATTAAAATCTTCTTCATCTAGGATTATAAGTTCATCATTGTCTTGTAGATTGGAAAAAGTAGTAATGTTATTGTTGTTGATTTGGCATATCAGAAATTTTCAGTTTTTGTTGGATTTCTCTGATGTGAAGGTATGAATAAAAATTTGGGTATTGAAAATAAGATGGACATGAAATTTGATCATGTGCTGCTTATTTGAATTCTAAACATTTATGGTGTGCTTCTCTTGGGGAATATGAGTCCATACTAAGGTGAGTGTTTCCCAGTGGTTAATGATTTGGGTAGGAGTGATTGGGATGTTAGTATAAGTTGGCTTTGACATCAGCAGTAAATAGTGATGAAGATGATGGAGGATTTGTGATTGTGCCTCTTGCTTTGGAATTGATATAACTATTTTTTATCCTAGTCATAAATTCATTGTGGGTTAATTTAGCAGAGTCATGGTTGTTGTCTGCAGCTTTGCATACTTTCACATATATGTCAGAGAATTAATGGGTAGGAGACCATGAGTGAGTATTGCTAGAGTTGTTTGTTTTTCAAAAATGAAACCTGTATTCTCAACAGCTTCATATTTCTCACACAGCTGATTACCACACTTGGTTGGTTTGTTTTATGTCTTATTGGGAAACGCAAGAAGTTCCCACAGAATTTGCATCCTTGATGAGTGAAACAATTTATTGAATTTGGAGTAGAGGATGGAATAGGCAGGATGACATTGGCATTTGTCAGGAATAACTTTATGAAGGGAGGGGTAAATTGAATGATAGACTATGAGATAAAATATCCAGTCTTCTGATGGGTTTGAAAACTTTTTTATAGATACTAGTGTGTAGTTTTATGTACCAACATAGTCTTTCATGAGATTCATGATGCTTTGATTCCAGTCAAGCCAGCTGGTATCATCAGGTTTTAGTTTATGGATGTTGTGAAGCATTTCTTCAACATATTTTATTTCTTTACAATGACTGGAAAAATTTTCTAGGGATATGGATGGGTCAGGGGGCTGATTCAAAGGGGGAGGCATGGGATTATGTTGGGAATGGGGATTTTGATGCTTACTGAAATCATCTTTTAATTCAATGTTAGTGATTTTTTGAGATGTAGAAGCGATTGGATGGGGTGGTTTAGATGAGCTTTTTGGTGAAAGTCTTGGATGATGATAATGATAGTGAGTGGGGTATCATTCAATCTTTGGGAGATTCTCTCAAATTTCTTATAGCAGGGAGCCCATAACCTGTAGACACAGCATCAGTATCAGTACCGGAATAACCAGATTTTATTGCTTAAGTAAGTGCTTACCTGTAGATATGGAATCTGTCTCAGTCATGGAATAGCCAGAAAAAATGACTGGTTATTAGGCAACAGGATTATATACATGGTAACTAAGTACATAACTATTAGGTACCAAACACAGTTTTGTGACCCTGTTCCATTTCTAAGTGAGTTTTTGTGACAAACTTCTAAATGTCACTTTATGAGCCCACCTTATCTTTTGCCTTTGGAAGAGGATTAAGATGGTGTGGTGTGGGAAGGGTTGTAAGAGACAAGAAGAAGAGATGAAAGAGTTTTAGAGGGAGGTTACAAAGTGTAAGAAGTGGGAAAAGAGGACAGCAATGAAAAAAAGAATGAAACACTAACAAAAGAAAGTAAAAGAATTTTTGGATGAATCCATGAAGATAAGAGGACATGAGCCAAGGAGATGGCTATGTCAGAAAAGCAAAAAATAAGATGGGGTCAAACAGGGTCACTCCACAAATCAAACCCAGAATCATACCCTGCAACTAAAAACTGAACTAGACATCTAGTTCAGAGCTTTCCCCCCACCTTGTGATAGTGCTTCTGCTTTTTTAAAAAGATTGAGTGAAACTGACAGGATGAGATGAGGTACAGATACGTAAACTAGCTTGAATGGTCAGTTTTCTAGAATATTTCAATGGTCCTATATGAATACTGTAGTACAAATCCAATAAGTTTTAAAATATAACTCAATATAAGGGTCTTAGTAATTTAAATCTCACTAATTATATATGGCTCACAATCTTATAGTTGGTAGAAAAATAGATTTAATAATTCAGATAATATTCAAAGAATTTATAAGTGCTATTGATATTTATTGTAATTATATTGGTTATATTTTTCATTTTTATGATAAAGAATGTAGAAAACAAGACCAAAAACCCCATCCTTTTATACCCAATAACTTCCCCAATGAAACCCTTGATTTACCAGCTCTATACACATTTAATGACACCTAATTCCAACTTATAGAAATTTCCAACAACATAAAGAGTGACCAGTAACATAACTAGAATGATATCACCTGCCAAAATCTTGTAGTAATAGTGATAATCCATCAAAAATAAAGAATAAGCAAAAAAGAGAGTACATGTATGTAATACATTAAAATAAACAACTAAAAAGGGAAAACTAAGACTAATTTTTACTCAATATTAAGGGAGAATAAAACTAGAAATTATGGGGCTAATCATGACATTAAACTACATGAAATCCCCATTCAAAAATAACCAAAATTGACTGAGAAACCATTTAAAAAGCCAAAAAAGGGCATGAGATGTGGGGTAACTACATGCAGATCTTGGCAGGCACTTTCATGGGTAAATACTTGACTAATTTAGGTAAATTTAAGCATGGTAATGAATCAAAGGGCTAAGCTTGAGGTGACTAATGAAATTAGTGCATATAATAAGGGTCAATTCACCTATAATTAAATTAGGACACTAAATAAATGTCTGTTGCATATTTTAGTGTGTTTCCCCACAGTGGGCGTAGAATGTGGGTTAATTATAGTTTCAAAAATCTAACTTTTCTAAAAATGAATCTATTCACACAGGAAAAATGCAGGCGGTATGTGGCAAGTACACAGAAGCCATTTCTGGCATAAAAAACACCAAATTTGAAAAGTGTTATTTTTATGCATTTAAATAGCCAAATCAATAGTCCTAAATGATAAAAATTGATCTGTCAAAGCGCAATTTTGATATTCTAAATTTTATAGCTCATATAGTCAACTTTTAAGTGAAATAAAGCGCATTTCTTGTTTTTTGCATAAAACAGTGAATATAATAGCTTTAAGTGTACTTAAAAATTATGTAGCCTTATACTTAAGGTTCTTGAGATTACCCTAACATATTCCAACTTAATATTAAGTACATAAGACCTATAAAATGTGGATATATGCGTGTATATAAGGTGTTATAATGGCATATTTTGTATATTATCATAATTTAACTTATGTATACTGTTTGTGTACTCTCAATCATTGTTCCCATGTATAGTTCATGTGTTTAACATAACTTATAAGCACTTTTTACTGAGTCCTGGGGATATACAGGCTGACACTCTCCCACCCAAAAAAAAACAATAAAAAAAATGATAAGTTATACATTTTATTTATTTGTTAATTTTCAGGAATTCAGATTAATTCTGTAGCATTAAAGATTATTCTCTGAAGAAATAAAAAATAATAAAATATTATGAGTACTGTTTTTTAAACCCTCAGCTGGTTGAACAGAAATTTATTTCTGTTTAAATTTCTTAAGAAGGGTGGATAAATTAGAAATTTCTTTTTCAGGTATCCATTTATCAAATTAATTTGATTTCCCTTTAAATATTAATAAATACTCAGTTCATTTTTCTTTAGTAAGGATTCTTTTCTTGAGTATTTTTTCAATCTCTGCTTTTTCCACAATTTCTTCAGGTTGCTTTTTAGGCCTTCCCCTTCTTTTTGGAAATAAGTCAGGATCATTTGCATGGTAAGGTTTCAATAATGAGATAGGGAAAACTGGATGTTTACTATCATATGGAGCATATAATATGACTTCCACTGCATTATTACCAACCATTTTTCTTACTACAAAAGGCCCTACAAAGGGATCCTTTAATTTAACATTACCTTGTAAGTTAAAATGTAGTGTTGATATTAGGACTTCATCTCCCTTTTTGAATTCAAATTCTTTATGAGATTTGTCCCACCTTTTCTTTTCATATTCAAATGCTTTTTGGATGCATTCTTCTGCATGCTTTCTACACATTTTTTGCATATGAATAAAGGATTTAGTACCAGGGTGTATATCTAACCTTGGTAATTTATTTAAATTATTTACTGGGGTATTTGGTATGTATCCCAGCCAGAGTTCAAATGGTTTCTTCTCTGTTACAGAATGAGTTGTGCTGTTATAAGCAAATTCAAGGCCAGGAATTAATGTTACCCAGTCATGTGTGAATTTCTCATTGTCTTTGTATTCTAATCCAAAGGCACAATATCTTCTTATCATTTCTTCTAGAGTTTGTATCATTCTCTCAGCCAGCCCATCATTTTGTGGATGGGGTGCTGTAGAAAATTTCAATTGACACCCTGATACTTCCATTAAAGATTTCCAAAACTCTGAAGTAAATTTAGGGTCTCTGTCAGAGATTATAGATTTGGGAAACCCAGCTGTATTCGCCATTTGAGTCCACTATATTAATGCCAAGTCTTTTGCAGATACCTCTTTATGGGTAGAGCTAAATTTACACATTTTTGTTATTCTATCTACAGCTACCCAGCAAGAATTGAAACTTTCTTTTCTTGCTAATGGCAAGCCAGTTACAAAATCCATGTTTACAATTTCCCATGGAGCTTTTGGTTGCTCTATTTGTTGTAACACCCCAGCTCTCTTCCCAGTTAATATTTTAGATTTCTGACAAGAGTCACATGTTTCAATGTATTTTTGTATATCTTCTTTCATGTTTATCCACCAGGCTGTATTTTTAACTCTGGTTAATGTTTGGTTAAAGTTAAAATGACCAGCTAAGATGTCATCATGACAAGTACTCAACATTAACTATTTCATAGAAGGTGGTATCACTATTACATTACTTAACTTTTTCCTGTAGTATATATATCCATCTTCAATTGATAGTTTACCTTTTTCCAATGCATTTCTACACTTTGGAGGCAAGGTTTCAATTAATGCACTCATGGAGGCATTTGTTGGATCATTAAGAATGGTAGATAGTTTAGTAAAATCTTTATCAGATGAATAATTTTCCAATATAGTTTGCATAAAATCTTCATCTAAATCCACTATATAAATCCCAAATATATGTATAACCTCATTTTCAGGTACATAAGCTGGGTTGTCATCATCATTTGGCAAAGGACTTCTGGATAATAAATCCACATTAGAATGCAATGTCCCTGCTCTGTGAGTGATTGTCATTTTTCCTCTGTATTCCTGTACAGCTAGTTGCCATATAAACATGTGCCTATTAGGGGTTTTCATGTTTAGTAATGATTTTACTGCACTGAAATCTGTTATAAGTTCAAACTTCTAGTCTTCCAGATAGTAATGAAGTTTCTCCAAAGCCCACACCATGGCTAAACATTCTAGTTGTGTGTCACCATACCTTAATTCTGTTTTTCTTAAGGTTCTGGATATATAACAGATAACTACTTCAGATAATTTTCCATTTATTATCTTTTTCTGCTGTAAAGCAGCACCTAAACCTATGAAGCTTGAATCAGTGTACAAGATAAAAGGTAGGGTGAAATCTGGCAGTCCCAATATTGGAGCTGACATTAAACATTCCTTTAATTTATTAAAGGCGTGTTGTCTTTCATTATTCAAAATTAAAGCCTCATTTTTCCAGATTAATGTTGTTAAAGGAGCTGCAATGGATTGGTAATTTTTAATATATTGTCTATAATATCCACACATACCCAAAAAACTTTGAACCTCTTTTACATTTTAAGGTATACCAATGTTTTTAATTGCTGCCACCTTATTCTGGTCAACACAAATTGGTAAACCAGATACAACATGTCCAAGTACTTTCAAGAATTGAAATCCAAACTTACATTTCTTTAATGCAATTGTCATATTAATTTCAACCATCCTTTGAAAGACTCTTTTCAGGTGATTTAAATTTTCATCATATGTTTTTGAAAACACTATGATGTCATCAATATAGACCAAAAGCCATCCTTCAACCATTTCCTGATGGAAAACACTATCCATTAATTTTTGGAAGACTGAAGGTGCATTCTTTGGGCCAAATGGCATTCTCACATACTTATATATACCCATATGTGTGGTTATTAATAAGTAATTTTGAGAATTCCTTTCCACAGGAATCTGGTGGTAACCCTTGTTTCCATCCAGACAGGAAGTATATTTTGCTCCTTGTAAAGTAGCATGGATTGAAGCTATCCTTGGTAGAGGGTAAATATCATCTACAGTGTATGTATTTAGAGCTCTATAATCACTGCATAATCTTGCCTTATCCTTTTCATAAGAGATCAATACTGGTGAAATGACACAATACTTAGGTGTTGTGTCTACTTTTTCAACAATACCCATTTCCAACAACATTTTTATATTGTCTTCAATATCTTTCCTTTGTGCAGGAGATGCTGGGTAAGGTTTCTTTTTCAAGCTGCCAGGAATATTATCCAAATCACAGCTTAAAGAGATTTTTATCTCATGGTCTTTGACCAATCCTAGTTTATTTGAATCATGAGCAAATGCCATAGGATATGATTTAATCAATCTCAAAATATTTTCTTCTTCAATTTTTGAGAGTTGAGGACTGAAAGAGGCCTTTTGGATTTCATTGTCCAATTCAACCATTTCAGTGGTGGTTCTTCCACCTTGCAGTTGTTCTTCTCTAGGAGAAATGGCATACACTGAATTTTCAGAACATATTTTGAATTTTCTCTTACCATTCACGCTATGGTAAGGTAAACTCTTACAGTCGCCTTGCTGTAAGCAGAATCCGGAGGAGATATGTGGATTTAGCTGAAAACCCCGTCCTTCCAATAAAAATAACAAAATGGGAATTCTAAATCACTAAGCTAACCAATCTACTTAGATCTGATTGATAAAAATAATGAAACTCTAAAATAATTAACGCTTATTGAGATTTAAAGAAAGTGGCTGTTGAGAAAGAAATACTGATAACAACAATTAAGGTGTACCAGTGAAAGATCTGAAAAGATTGACTTTTATGTTTTTATAATAATTTGAATTTTTATGAGACAGCAATAATCAAGTCCCAGCGACGAAGACCTTTCTAAAGATACCCTGTATGAAGTGTGATTTAAATTGTTGAATAGTATTTCTAAAATGTTAAATATAAAAATATAAAGTTATAAGGGTATTACAAATTTATTTAATTTGTTGAGTAATAAAAAATGAGACCGTGGTGGTTAATGATTAAGCTGTCTGATGTGTCCCCCCTCTCAATTTCGAGTTTGAGAAGCGCTTAAGTATTCCTAGTCACGTGCCTAAGTTTTCCCCTCCAGAGCTCTTCCAGAGTCAATCCGGAGCCCGTATGGAGTCCGTACGGAGCCGGAACGGAGTCCGTACGGAGTCGAAACGGAGTCCGTCCGGACTTCCGGACTCAATTTAGAACCTTAAAACCATAATAAAAAATCTAGAAAAATTACACATAATAGAGCTACTTCCCCTTTACCTACCAAACTAATTTTCGTAGTCTGCGCAGCTCTAATTACCCCGTGAAAATTCATCAAAGTTAAGTAATTTTTGAAAACGTAAATATTTCTATAAAACTTTAAAATTCATTTAAAAATATAAGAAAAATAGTAAAAATTCTGGGAAAATTTCCCAAGGTTCTTGAGTGACTCGACTTGATACTTATAAATTTTCAGACCGTAAAAATAAGTTTTCTCCGTAAAATAAATTGTATTTGTGTAGGCATTCGCTCGTGACCAATTTCTTCATATTTAAAACTCAAATAAATTAAATAAAACCCTTTTATATATAAAAATAATAACGCCAATCTTGCACACCGTAATAACTCCATTTACGTACTTAGGTGCCGTACTAAACTTTAGGCTACCACATCCTCCCTCCAATCGAGAATGTCCCCATTCTTAAAACTTTGCATAAGTGGTTGAGCACAATATTCATCTTTAACCTTCAACCACCATCTTCTTTAATCAACTAAAAAATTCATCTTCATCAATATGTCTTCCAAAGAACTTGTCGCTCCATGTGAACTCTGCGCTCGATACCAGGTACCTTGTTTAATGTCCAACCCTAATCTTCCTGGCAGAACAGCTTGCGACTTATGCCGTGTGAAAATAGTCAAATGCAACCGGCCAATAGTTCCTTCTAAAACAAACGTATATTTAGGACCAGCAGCTCTCCCTGATCCCTCAACTTCTAAAAAGCGATCCAAAATTCCTGTCTTCTTAAAACGAATAAGATCAAAAACAGCTTCAAAAGTTCAATCTTCATCAACGGATCCCGGCCTAATTTTGCCTTCACAAGATCCTAATCCTGTAACGCCAGTACCCCCAACTAACTTTGCTGAGACTATGTTTCCTGGCTCTAAATGTAAGACCCTATTTATCTTACTAAAAAAAAAACTTTTAATCAAAATTGACTAAACCTATGACTTAATAACATATTTGAACTTCTAGCTGTCGAAATAACCAACACTGATGATGTTGGTAGAGTGAAGACGGACTATATCAATCATTACCCAAATTTTCATCGCTATCTTTTTCTTGACTTTACTAATGAGTTGAAACGAAAAATGCTGGCTTATTTTCAAGAAACTCCAGCTAATAACCATGAAGACCTCATGAAAAGAAGAATTTTAATGCAAAGCTTTGATAATGATGTTGAACAATTTCAAAGAAATTATCTTTTCTAACAGTATAACTTGATAAAATTTTGTTTTTGCTTGGTCTTCTTAAACTTTCAACATAAATGATGTTTTCTTTCTTCTCTGGCTTGATATAACATAAAATAAAATAAAATAAATCTTGTGATGATTCCACTACTGAGAGCAAGGTTTGAATCCCTTCAGACTCCCATATACCAGTCTTCCTTCTTGTCACAGCATTGAGAGAGTGGATCTTCCTATGAGCCGAATACTCCTGATTCCAACCTCATAGGGCCCCCCACTGAGCCGAATTCTATGATTCCAATCTCGCCATAAGGTCCTCCAAGCTTCACACCAAAAAAAAAAAATGGCCTAACTATGAGGCACTAAAAAAAATCATTCCCTAAAATCCAACTACCATCCTAACTTCTGATTCCTTCATCACAATTTTCAAACTTTGCTATACAGCAAACCCATAAAATACTTTTGCCAGGCTTCCAATAATAATATTAAATTTAGACCATGTTAAAGCGCCACAAATTTCACCTAATTAACCATTATGCTTTCCTTAGCATCATCACCACCTAAAATTTTAACCTCCTAAAGCTATCAGCACCCAATTCCAGAAATAATTGAATAACCAGTTTAGAGTCTTAGTGGACAGTGATAAATTAAAAGATTGAATTGAGTCATCCAAACAAGATTGACATTCCAATTTAAAGTCTTGGTAGACCAAACATATAATCGATTGCCAGTTTATGGTCTTGGTGGACCAAAGATCGTTTAAGTGCATAAATATCTTGATATATTCCTAAGTAAGGCCTAGGCTTGACCAAAGATTGAATAAATTTGATAATCCAGTTTAATGTCATAGTGGACCAAACATTTGATCGACAAGTAATCCAGTATAAGGCCATAGTGGTCCAATGAATGTTGAATTATCCTGCAGATATTAATTTTCTAGTTTAAAGTCATAGTGGACTAAACAATGAATGAACTACCAGTTTAAAGTCATGGTGGACCAAACATTTAATCGATAAGAAATCCAGTTTAAGGTCATGGTGGACCCAACAGCTTGATAACAATCCAGTTTAAGGTCTTGGTGGACCTAACATTTGATTGATAAAAAAAAAATTTAAAAAAATCCGTCTCCAAGAATATCCATAAAATCTTGAACATCCTTGAAATTCAGTTTAAAGTCTTGAAGGACTAACAGCTCCAATATAAAATCTTTAATGACAGTCTTGAAAATTTAGCCATTTTAAAGTCTTGGAGGACTAACAGATCCAAAATACGTATAAAAAAACTTAAAGAACGTCTTGAAGAGTAGCCAGTTTAAAGTCTTGGAGGACTAACAGCTCCTAAATTCGTATAAAAAAAACTTAAAGAACGTCTTGCACAGCAGCCAGTTTAAAGTCTTGGAGGACTAACAGATCCAAAATACGTATATATAAAGAAAAAAAAACCTTAAAGAACGTCTTGAACAGTAGCCAGTTTAAAGTCTTGGAGGACTAACAGCTCCAATATAAAATCTTTAATGACAGTCTTGAAAATTTAGCCAGTTTAAAGTCTTGGAGGACTAACAGATCCAAAATACGTATAAAAAAAAAAAAAAAAAAAAAAAGCCTTAAAGAACGTCTTGAACAGTAGCCAGTTTAAAGTCTTGGAGGACTAACAGATCCAAAATACGTATAAAAAAAAAAAAAAAAAAAAAAGCCTTAAAGAACGTCTTGAACAGTAGCCAGTTTAAAGTCTTGGAGGACTAACAGATATCTTGAAGTAAAATCCCATTGGTATTGAGTTCTCCTAGACCCTGTTTTCTGTCTAAACTAAATGAATAAAACTAAAAAGAATGAAAACTAAAAAAAATAAAACTAAGAAATATAATAATGATTTTGATTTAATTAATAAATTTTAATTTTTTTTTTTTTTTTTTTTTTTTTTTTTTTTTTTTTATTATTATTATTTTTTTTTTTTTTTTTTTTTTTATTATTTATTTTATTATTTATTTTATTTTTATTATTATTTTTATTTTTATTTTTTATTTATTTATTTTTTTTTTTTTTTTAATTTTAATTTTTTTTTTTTTTTTTTTTTTTTTTTAAATTTAAAATAAAAGATTTTAGAAAAGATAGTTTTGAAATAAAATTTAAAATTTAATTTAAAGAAAGATAAACAAATGTGAAAAGAAAAATAAAAAAAGTAATAAAAAAATTTCAAAATAAAATTTTAAAAGATGCCCCCCGGCCATTTGATGAGCCGTACCCTCGACATCATACCCACATCCAAGTGCAACTTGATGTGGTTACACAATTTTAAGAAATTGAAAAGAAAAGAAAATAAATGAAAGTTTTTAGAAGATAATTTTTATAATGATGATCACTGGGTGGGCTCCCTCCAATTTATAAAAATGATTAGAGACCACCAGTGAGCATCACCTTTACATTAATTCATAATATATATTAAAGTAAAGAAATCACAATCTAACATAAAAAATCAAAAACAAAATAAAAAAATCTTGAATCCGGCGTTGAGAGCGGTGTCTCTTGATTCGTTCCAGTTTATAGTCTTAGTGGACTTCCTAAAATTAAAAGACAAAGCCAGGATTCAACTAGAAACAGGGAAAATTTTGGAAACGAACATTATGGGGTAATTGTGTATAGAGCAGCCAGCCCATCAATTACCCCCACACTTGCCAATATTAAATTAAGAAGGTTCCCCTGTGAACACTTCTTCCAATAAATTTTAAAAAATTTTCCAACACTATCTTCACCCATATTTAAAGAATTTTAAGTTTTTGAAAATTTCAAAGATGGTCTTCTTGAATTTCGTTAAGTTTCATCATAGTTTCGTTGCCCATATACAGTGTAACGATAGTAAATTATTTGATAAAAAAAAAGATGATAGTTTATCCTCGTTGCGGAGGAATCCATAAAATTTTGTAGATATCATTAAAATTGTAGTTTATCCTCATTTCGGAGTTGATAAAATTTAAGAAATTTCATAGTTTATCCTCATTGCGGAGGAATCTGTAAAATTTCATCAATGTCATAGTTTATCCTCATTGCGGAGGAAGACTTCGGCACTCCTGGTGCCTCTAGGATAGAACCGTTTCACTTGATCGGCTGCTACCCTCTTCTTCAACACTACTCCATCCAACTCTTCTAGCACATATGAACCGCCGGAAACTTGCTCCTTGATTTTATACGGTCCATTCCACCTATCTGCAAACATTTTTCCCCACTGACTTTCCAAACTCCTATTATACACCAGGACCATATCTCCCGGGTTCAAAGGTTTCCTTAATCGATGTGCCATCCGCTCATCCCAATATCTAACTGATTGATTTCGGATCTTCATCATCCGCGAATATGCCTTTTCTAAATATTCTTCTTTCTTTTCTAGCTGCATCATTCTTGCACACAATAATTCTTCAGTAGTTTTGACCGTGTCCCAGTCAACTCCAAGATATGATTCAGCTTCTAAATCAACCGGTAAAACTGCTTTCTGTCCAAAAACAAGTTCATAAGGTGAAAATCCGGTCGTCCTTTTGGCAGTGATTCGATCAGCAAATAAAACTAAAGGTAAATAGTGCCTCCACTTTTCGGCACTTGTCCCACACATTTTAACTAAAGCATCCTTAATAACTTGATGCCCTCTTTCAACCATGCCTTCAGCTTCAGGATAATATGGGGTTGCTACCCTAACCTTTGATCCAACTTTCAATACGGCCTCCTTAAACTCTGTCCCAAATTCAGGACCTCCATCTACCGTTACCAACTTCATCACCCCATACCTATATACCCAATTATTCAAAAAAAATTCTGCCACATTTTTGGCAGTTAAATTAATAAGAGGCGCAGCCTCTACCCAACCAGATAAATCATCTCTGGCCACAATTAAATATTTATACCGTCCCTCTTTTATATGAACGGCATCTAAACTAACTCTTCCAAAGAGCGTATATTCACCGGTCGCGCGTCCAGGTTCTTTTGGCCTTAAATAACTTCGTCTTTGACATTCTTCGCATGACTGAACCCACTGTTTAACAGCCATCTTCATGCCAGGCCACCAAAATCGATCAGAAATTCTTCTAAACGTTTCTCCCACGCCTCTATGCCCGAGATCTTCATGCAGTGATTTCAAAACTAATTCTTGCCCCTTCTGTTGAGTTAAAACTACTTGAGGATTTGGATACCTCCTCCTCATTAAACGTCGACCAGATAGGTAAAACGTAGATGACTTCCTCTTGATAGCCACCCATTCATCGTCTTCACAATCTTCTGGCCTCTCTAAAGTCAACAAATATTTGACTAACAAAAAATAAAAACCAGTCTGACCCCAGACTTCATCTTGAAAATCGATTAATATAACATCAATAGGGACTTCTCTATCACCAATATCACCTGCACATGAATGAGCCAATAATCGTTGACCCCTAAATAAATCTTTAATCGAGCTATGTCGACGTTTTTCTTCTGAACCTTTGGATCCTTCGAAAACCGTATTTGAAAATACCTCTTTCTCTTTATCCACCTTTTTATTTAAGTTCTCTAATTCTCCAACATATACACCATTCCTTAATTTACTACTATCCCACACTACCAATCCATCTTCCTCTACATACACCACATCTTCTTCTACCTCCTCTCTGCCGAATTTATCTACACCTTTTCCAACACCTTTATTAACATAAAAACTATTTTCCAGTTTATCCTCTTGGTGGAGGTCATCATCATCATAATCTAAACACAATAGTCCTGCCAGTTTAACCTCATGGGGGAGGTATGGAAAGTCTTCAGCTCCTTTAGTGCTGGCTTTGATAATAGGTATATCTTCATCGAACTCTTCTGAGTCTGAATCTTCTTCAGTGGGTGGTCTCCTTGATAAACCATCTGGCATAGTAAAAGTTTTGCCAGGCTTATGAACTAAATCGAACGAAAAATGTTGAATAAAAGCTACCCATCTCGTCATGGGTGCGTTCGGTAAACTTGGGGAATTAATCATCTGGATTAACGATTTCGCATCCACTTGCAACTCAAAATGTTGCCCCCACAAAATATGCTGAAGTTTCTTCAGTATTTTTGCCACACCACATAATTCCAATTTTGGTTGAGAATATCTTGATTCAACCTCAGTAAATACTACAGATTCATACCTAACTGGCCTGATGTAACCAGCTTTATCCATCTGAGACAGAACCGCCCCAGCTGCAACCTGACTTGAATCAACTGCTAAATAAATTCTACCAGCATCTTTTCCATAATCTAACTTGTGCAGGACTAAATCCTTCCCCACAACCTCCTTCAACTTCACAAACGCCTTCTCACACTCTTCATCCCACTCCCAGTCTGCATCCTTTCTCGTTAACCGTCTCAATGGAGCTGCCAATGAAGAAAAGTCCTTGATAAACATTCTAACATATACGCAAACGCCTAAAAACCCTCTAACTTCGGTCGTATTCTTGGGTCTTGGCCAGGACTGAATTTTGTTAACTTTCTTCTTGGACATAATCCTACCCTCTCTACATACCACATGGCCTAATATTTCTAAGGCTGGCACACAACAGGAAAATTTTGAACCTGAAATAGTTAAACCAGCCTCTTCAATTCGAAACAAGATTCTTTCTAAAGTAATTGCAAACTCCCAAATGAATTTGCGTATCCCGGGATTCTCTTCCAACACCTGGTTATCATAGTCGGTTGTTGGTCCCTTAATTCCTCCATCATCTATAAAGATTCCAGCATATTGTGGAATTTCATCTTGAAGGATCCAAGCCATCTGAGCTTGATAAACTGCAACCGAATTTGTTGCTCCTTGAGGTAATCTTGTTAACTGTAAACGTCCAAGTGGCGTATCAAATGTAGTGAGAGGCCATGAGTCCGGATGTAACTCTCTCTCATCATATCCACCCATAATATCTCCCAAACCATAACACACTCTCCCTGCAAACGCTTCAACAAACTCCTCAGCACTAGGCGGTATCCCAGCATCCTTTATTGTAACCCTATTTAATTCCCTAAGATCATGAACGACTCTAAGCTTGCCATTCGGTTTCTTGATACAAAATACCGGACTAGAATAACTTGACGTTGATTGCTCATAAAGTCCAGTGCGTATCCGTTCTCTGACAACTTCGATATAAGCTTCTTTCAATGCAGCTGGAATAGGAATCGGTTTCTGCTGCCACGGTTCATGACATACCACAGGAATCTTGTAAGGCTCCCCATAGGAATGCTTCAACACACCCCTCTCCTCTTCTACAAAAGCAATGGCCTTCTCTCGCTTGACCATCACATCCAACAACAACTTCTTCTCTTCTCCAGACAACCAACCATCAGGTCCAAAATTAACAACACCCAGTCTCTCAAAAGTGATTCTTGACGTCTCAGAAAATTCAGGCGGATTCTTTACCAAGGGACTTTCATAAGGATCTCTTGATAACCTTGGTCTTCTCAAAGGTGGATTTAATTCAGCAGGTAGCGGTTCATTAATAGGTCGAACTTTATTTGCTACTTTCTTATATTTGGCTGTGTCCACATCTAAATAAGCTTGAGGTAAATCATCGCCATTAAAACTTTCATCAAATGAATCTTCTTCATCGTCAGAATCGGAATAAGAAAAATTAGAAAAATATTTTATTTCGTTTTTAAATTTTACCCTTTTCTCCTTTCCCTCGTCTAATTTATAAACAGATTTTCCAACACCTTTGCTTCCCTTATCCAACAGTAAATCACCCGTAAAGAAAGTCGGCAGTTTAACCTCTTGCTGGAGGACCGGAATTGAATTTTCACAAAAATTATTTTTTTGAGTTTTAATTATACTGAGATTTTTTATTTGATTTCGATGTGATTTTTGCAGTTTACCCTCTTGCTGGAGGTCCATAAACATACCCTTCCAATTTTTATCCAACCTAATTTGGCCCATTTTGCCTTTTTCACCGTTTTTAAATTTTATAGAAAAACCGGGTAAATCCAATAAACATATAGAAAAGTCCAAAACGTATTTGCACTCCAAAGTAATATTAACAGAAAATAATTGAGAATCCACTTGAATTATCTCCAAGTGAGCTGACCTATTGCAATCCGGGATCTCATCCTGAGGAGAGATTACAACATTAGAGCGATCAGCCCCTGCTACCCCAAAAAATGAGGGCATTCATCCCTTTCCAACAAACATAATTCACCAGAAGCCGTCCGTTTAATATGCCGCTTCTTGGTGCAAACACAACACTGGCACAGAGTAGTAATCCCTGGCCGTGTTTCCCAACCTTCATCTCCAGGAGGTGCTAACCGCATATGTAACCTCCGCATATCTTCACCAGTGATCTCCAAACTAATCCCCATGCCAGCTTGATACCCTATCCTGGCCTCAAAATCCATCAAGAAAGGACCACCAAGAACAGTTTTGACTGCTCCTCTGGCCACATAAAAGTGAACCTTACCAACAGATCCACCAATGCCTAACCTGACATGCTCAGCAGTACCCATCAGCTCTGTTGCATGCCCTCCAATACCTCTGAGGTTTCCCCCAGTTCCACTTTTAATTGGCAAGCCTATACTCGTCGCTTGCTCCAATGAAATTAAATTAATTTGAGACCCTGAATCGACCAAGGCCTTTACTTCTTTACCGTTAAGAGTTACCACCAGGTAACCCAGGGGAGCGGAAAAATGCGTATCTACATCTTCCCCAAACTTTTCAGCATTTTCACAAATATATTCCACCTCTCCAGTGGAAACCCGACACCTTGTCAAATGCTTCTTTTGCTTTTCAGCAAGCGCCGGACTAATCATAAATAACTCCCCTAAAGATAAGGGAATCTGAAGTTGATTCACCCTATTCAAAACTGCGTCCATCGCATTAGCTTGACCGGAAACTACTGGCCGCTCATACTGGACCTTTGATTTAACAACCTTGGCCCTGGGTACCTCTTGAGGTCCAAACGAGCCATCTTCACCCCCCATTATAACATCTTCACTTTCTATAACCCTAACTCCGTCACCAGCTTCTTGCACTAATCCTGATCCATTGCTAGTCCTTCTTACTCCCTCCATTGGGATGGGACCGCTAAAACTTGGTCTGGGTAGAGACGCCAACGGTACGTCCTCCTCAGAATCCGAATCATCCTCTGGCATAGGCTCACCATTTATATCAAACTTGCCATAACTAGGGGGCCCCATATCAGCAATCCCCTTCTGCATTTTATATAATTCGTCCTTAGAGTAAGGGTTCAATTTGTTGGCGGCAGTTTGAGCACTAGAATTCTTGTCCTTAGAGTAAGGGTTCACTTTGTTATTGGCCTTGCCAGGATTAGCCCTCAATTGGCTCTGAATGCTACTTTTCGCCTTAGTAGCAGCTGCTCTTCTAGCAGCATTAACATCATATTCGCCAGCCATACAGCTACCCTCCACCTGGGCAACCGTCGCCAGCTCTAAACCACCAAAAGAAGTAGAAAATGTGGCTTTACTGACCTCTTTCTCCTTGCCCTTGTCAGCTTTACCACCATTACCATTACCATTTTTGCCACTCTTGGCATTAACATCTTCATCCGTCACCTCTTCAAATCTGGCTCTCCTTTCAGCCGTTAAACTTCTTCTGACCAAATCAGAAGGAGACTGTCCATCACTGGGCTTGATGAACGAACCATCGGGAAATTTATAAACTTTACCATCAAATAAAACTCGCCCAGCATCCATATCCTTATCAAGAGCAAAACAAACTGTTGCTCTGTGCCCCCTCCTATTACAATAGGAGCACACCTTTGGCTCATCATAGCCACCTCTATATCCATTACCACCATTCCCACCATTTCTCCCATTGCCTGGGAAGCGGTTACCGTTGTTATTGCCATTATAATTTCGACGTTCATAACCTCTAGACTGATAAGAAGTTGACGTCGACGAAGAAGCGATTGGGGCCTTGTTGGCCTTCTGGGTTTCTTGAACAAATATTTTTAATTGTTTTGTTAAATCGGCCAGGTGATCGACCATCTTATTGTCTACATTGCCCTCAAATTTAGCAGCCGGTAATCCCATTTGTGCCTTCTTGGCCTCCTGGGCTTTGACCATAATATCGTTGTTTTCGGCCAAAACTTCGCTAACCTTGCTAACATATTGAGTGCATGACTCTTGATATTTGTCCAACGCCAATAACTTGAGATGGGCCTGAATGTTCTCTTTGATAACCTCCAGAGGCGGCAGTTTCTGCTCACCATTAGGCAGTTCCTTCATCAAATCTTTTCTTGAAAGATCCTTCAAGACGTCCATACGAATATCCCTGCTGCATGCTGACCAAAACAAATCTTTTGCTTGGTTCTCATGCACTAACTCGTCCACCAGTATGAGATATTCCACCACTTCATCAAACTGAACACAGAGCTTTTTGAAGTCAGCCATAGAAGAAACTCCACCTTTTGCTTGCCAGTCTCCAACAATTTTATTGAGGTCCATCATAGTAAACCTAACACCCCATCTATCAACCATAGCTTTAGAAAGCTTAACCCAATCCTTGTCCTTGAATGCCTGCATAGCAATAACCTCTTTTTCCACCTCCCTATCGGCAATAAAAAATCTAACTTGCTTCACCATGTCCACATGAGAAGCACCATCAACAGCAGCAGCAGCTTCATACCTGCTAATGAACCATTTAACCTCCTCCCCATCAAACTTTGGGCCATCCCAAGAAACAATTCTAACTGAGGGAGTAAGAGGGTTAGAAGATCCAGAAGCAACAGCAGAAGAAGACATCCCAATAAGTAATGAAAAGTGTTAACAATCGATAAAATAACAAGCCTCTTGCAGGCCAATAACAAAAATCCAATTAGAGTTCCAGAAAATAAGCCTCTTGCAGGCTAAGAACGTTCTTGATCCAAGTAAGTCTTTAAAGAAAGCTAGAGAAATCGAACCCCACGTTGGGCGCCAACTATGGTAAGGTAAACTCTTACAGTCGCCTTGCTGTAAGCAGAATCCGGAGGAGATATGTGGATTTAGCTGAAAACCCCGTCCTTCCAATAAAAATAACAAAATGGGAATTCTAAATCACTAAGCTAACCAATCTACTTAGATCTGATTGATAAAAATAATGAAACTCTAAAATAATTAACGCTTATTGAGATTTAAAGAAAGTGGCTGTTGAGAAAGAAATACTGATAACAACAATTAAGGTGTACCAGTGAAAGATCTGAAAAGATTGACTTTTATGTTTTTATAATAATTTGAATTTTTATGAGACAGCAATAATCAAGTCCCAGCGACGAAGACCTTTCTAAAGATACCCTGTATGAAGTGTGATTTAAATTGTTGAATAGTATTTCTAAAATGTTAAATATAAAAATATAAAGTTATAAGGGTATTACAAATTTATTTAATTTGTTGAGTAATAAAAAATGAGACCGTGGTGGTTAATGATTAAGCTGTCTGATGTGTCCCCCCTCTCAATTTCGAGTTTGAGAAGCGCTTAAGTATTCCTAGTCACGTGCCTAAGTTTTCCCCTCCAGAGCTCTTCCAGAGTCAATCCGGAGCCCGTATGGAGTCCGTACGGAGCCGGAACGGAGTCCGTACGGAGTCGAAACGGAGTCCGTACGGAGTCGAAACGGAGTCCGTCCGGACTTCCGGACTCAATTTAGAACCTTAAAACCATAATAAAAAATCTAGAAAAATTACACATAATAGAGCTACTTCCCCTTTACCTACCAAACTAATTTTCGTAGTCTGCGCAGCTCTAATTACCCCGTGAAAATTCATCAAAGTTAAGTAATTTTTGAAAACGTAAATATTTCTATAAAACTTTAAAATTCATTTAAAAATATAAGAAAAATAGTAAAAATTCTGGGAAAATTTCCCAAGGTTCTTGAGTGACTCGACTTGATACTTATAAATTTTCAGACCGTAAAAATAAGTTTTCTCCGTAAAATAAATTGTATTTGTGTAGGCATTCGCTCGTGACCAATTTCTTCATATTTAAAACTCAAATAAATTAAATAAAACCCTTTTATATATAAAAATAATAACGCCAATCTTGCACACCGTAATAACTCCATTTACGTACTTAGGTGCCGTACTAAACTTTAGGCTACCACAACGCCTATAGTGAAGCAACTGTTTGCAGGATCTAGTTTAATGCCAAATTTTGTCAATAAATCATTGCCAATAATTAACCAATCACTACAATTATTATTATCCATTACTACAAATTGACACACTGCTCTTATATCTATTATTATATTTAAAGAATACAGCAGTTTTGTATTTGCCAATAGGATGTAATACTGAACCAAAACTCTTCCAGTTCTTTGTCTGTAAAGGTTCTATTTTTTCTTTATACTTACTATCAAGTTTCATTAATGTGTTAATAGAAACTACACTACCTGCAGCCCCAGTCTCAAGAATGGAATTCATTTCTTTTTCACATATAATAAAAGGCTCTCTAATAGGTGTTATTTTGTTAGTATCATGAGATACATCTTAAAAATTTCAGCTTTTTTCAATGGAAGATAAAGATGTATCTGTATGAGGTATTGCATCATTCAGGAACATAATATTCTGTTCTAATACATTTATCTCATATTCATCATCACTATAAGAAATTTTAATTTTACAATCCTCACTAGATTCCTTCTTTTCATCTTCATGATTACTTGGTTCAGAATCTTGTGAGTTTTCAATAACATTTATTTTTTTCTTACAAGTATGACCTTTAGCCCAAGGTTCATTATATTTGTAGCAAGTGTCATTTTCTTGTCTTTTAAGGACAAGGGGAGCTGAAGGTTTTTTCTTCTCCACTGGTAACTTATTTTTAGTATGTTTTACTACCTCAACACTTTGCTTGTAATTATTATACCTGGTGTCATATTTGTGTTTCAATAATATTTCATTGCATATATTAATAAACCCAGAAGTATCTCTGATTTTTTCAGTTCTAGCAACAATAATGTCTCTGACTGATATAGACAATTCATATATTATTTTTTCTTTCCACTCATCATAATCCATTTTTTGATCCATGGCTTTCATGATTTTTATTAAATTCATTGAAAATACCATGAATTTATCTCTAGCATTTGGATTATATCTGGCTTTCTCATACAATTTTTGTTGAGTGATTCTAAATTTTGGGCCACCAAATTGCTTTTCAATTAGTGCCTTCCATTCATTCCAGGAGTAGTTAATTCCCTCACTCAATACAGATTCAAACCAAAATAAGGCCACATCTGTAAATAAAGATATTAATTTTGATGTAATTTCTTCATCAGGTAATTTGTATTAAAATTTTCAGTTATCAATTCTCTGAATGAATTGTTGCCAATCAGACTTTGAATCTCTGTCAAAAGAAGGGTACTGATCTAATTTAGGCAATTTCTTTTGGTTAGTTTTTTCTTCCTTAACCTGAAGAATATTAAGTAATTCACTTAATTTAGAAAAGTGATCATTTATTTCATCCTTTACTGATTTTATATTCTCAGATCCCATGATGCTATTTTTATTTTCATTCATTGGTTTATCATCTGAGTGTTTCATAAAAACTGGTAATATTTCCACATAGGAGGTAGTGTCCTTTGCTTTATCAGTATTTTTCAAAATTTTAGCTATTCTAATTTGTAATCTTTGTAACCTATCCTTTATTACAGGTACATGTGTTAAGGTATCATTCACATTTGAAAAAGACAATTTAAAATGTCCCTCTATGGTAGCCATAATATTCTGAGAATGTTCTAATTTATCTTGGAAATTTTTAATATCAGAGGTTAATCTTTTATTTTCATTTATTAATTCATTATTTAAATTTTCAGATATTTTTAATCTATTGGCTGTGGTACTCAATGATTGTGTAAGGTATAATAATACACTTTCTGTATTATTTTTTGACTCTCTAGAGAATTCTTCCAACTTTTCAATCCTTAATAACAATTTTCTAGTGATTTTTGATTCCATAGGATTTTCTTTTAAAAAATATTCAATTTTTTCCATGTCCAATTCAGAGGACTCATCATCAGGCTCAAGATTTACTTCATTTGGTTCCATTTTAATATGATTATTCTTATCCTGGTGATCAATAAAACTATGTACATTGTCATCATGTAAAGACAAATTTAAAATGTTATTTTCAAATGAATAATTTTTTAAATCTTTTTCAATTATATCCAATAACTCTCTGTCAATCTCATTACCTATGAGTAATTTATTGTTAGTGTTATATAATTGATCATGAGAAGATGGATGACTTACCAAGGTCTTATTCCATTTCCCCTGCCTCTCCTTGCCTTTCCCCTATAAGGGTGACTGCTGGATCCTGGAGGGTTATTGTAATTTTGGGCATACCAGTCCCACTTCCATTTTCTGAGTGTAATCTTTTGACCCTCTTCTTGGGCTGTAGGTGTGGCTTTTTCCACTTTGGAATTGTTTGATACAACAGTTGTTGGTTGAGCCTTTAGTCCCACTAGCTCTTGGTTGACTTGTATAAAAACCTGTGTGGCTCTTTTCTCCAGATTGTTCATCTGGTCTAATATATTTTTGACTCTTATTGTTAGGGTGTAAAAAAGGGTAGATAGGTAGTGAATTTGTTCTTTCATAGCATTTTTTGCTTTCTTTATTGATACTTGTTTTATAAGTTGTTCCCTTTCCTCCAGAGACATCTGTGGAGTGTTACTGTTGGTGGGAGAATCCTGGCACTCCATTTGAATGTCCTGTCACAGGTCTTTCAGCTTCAGGTCTTAAGCTAAATTTTTTTTCCTTTTTACTCACAATATCATTGTTGTTGTCCCACATTTTTGCGTGGAATTTATATCAAATAATTGAAATTTGAGATATTTAAACTTCAAAAGAAGTTTTATCAGTATTAATCAATACTACTGAAAACAATTAAATTGCTTACTTGTAGGTATTAAGTGAATTTATAAGTGCCAAAAGTCAAATATGCCTCTATGTGGTCACTTGATTTAACTGGTCTACAATATGTAGCCATGTTTTTATATTTAAAAAGAAAATTTGTCTGTAATATTCTTTATAAATATCAAATGAGTTTTACAAACCAATAAAAAGCAATTAAGAGTCCTGTTTAAAAGAATTCAATTAAACAGTTTTTTTTTATCTGGTTTATTATCTGCAAGAATCACAAAATTATTTGGTCTATTGACAGACTCCCACTAAGAACAATTTTTATAACAAATTAGTAATAAAATTGTTGATTCAATATCACAATTTTATTATATAACAGGGCTTCTTTTTTTTTAATCACTATATAAGTGAACCCAACCTGTTGTAATTATCCAAATATTTCTATAGGGTTTTTATTTTCTTGTAGCCTCTTTTGGAATATTTTCTTACTGAAAGATAACCAACAGAATTCTTGAGGAAAGGTCCCCAATTGTCACACTGAGATCAAGTACAGAGATGTGAACTAGCTTGAATGGTTAGTTTTCTAGAAGATTTTAATGGTCCTATATGAATACTGTAGTACAAATCCAAAAAGTATTAAAATATAACTCAATCTAAGAGTCTTAGTAATTTAATCTCACTTATTATATATGGCTTACAATCTTATAGTTGGTAGAAAAATAGATTTAATAATTCAGATACTATTCAAAGACTTTATAAGTACTATTGATATGTATTGTAATTTTATTGGTTATATGTTTGATTGTAAAGATAAAGAATGTAGAAAACAAGACCAAAAACCCCATCCTTTTATACCCAATAACTTACCCAGTGAAACCATTGATTTAACAGCTCTATACATGGTTAATGATGCCTAATTCCAACTGATAGACATTTCCAACAGCATAAAGAGTGACCAGTAACATAATTAGAATGATATCACCTGCCAAAATCCTGTAGTATCAGGGATAATCCATCAAAAATAAAGAATAAGCAAAAAAGAGAGTATATGTGTGTAATACATTAAAATAAAAGACTAAAAAGGTAAAATTAAGACTAATTATTACTCAATATTATGGGGGATTAACAGTAGAAATGATGGGGCTAATCTTGACATTAAACTACATGAAATCCCCATTCAAAAATAACCAAAATTGACTGAGAAGCCATTTTAAAACCCAAAAAAGGGCATGAGATGTGGGGTAACTACATTCAGTCCTTGGCAGGCTCTTGCATGGGTAAATCCTTGAATAATTTAGGCAAATTTAAGTGTGATAGTGAATTAAAGCACCAAGCTTGGGGTTATTAATGAAATTAGTGCATATAATAAGGGTAAATGTCAGCCTGGATATCCCCAGGACTGAGTAAAAAGTACTTATAAGTTATGTTAAACACATGGACTATACATGGGAGCAATAAATTAGAGTACACAAATAATATACATAAGTAAAATTATGATAATATACAAAATATGCCATAATAACACCTTATATACACACATATATCCACCTTTTATAAGTCTTATATACTTAATATCGAGTTGGAATATGTTAGGGTAATCTTAAGAACCTTAAATATAAGGCTACATAATTTATAAGTACACTTAAAGCTGTTGTTTTCATTGTTTTATGTAAAAAACAAGAAATGCGCTTTAAATCACTTAAACGTTGATTGTATGTATTATAAATTTAATAATATTAAAAATGCGCTTTGACAGTTCAATTTGTCTCATTTAGGACTATTGATTTGGCTACTTAAATGCATAAAAATAACACTTTTCAAATTTGGTGTTTTTTATGCCAGAAATGGCTTCTGTGTACTGGCCACATACTGCCTGCATTTTTCCCATGTGAATAGCTTCATTTTTAGCAAAGTTAGCTTTTTCACACTATAATTACCCCACATTCTATGCCCACTGTGGGGAAACACCCTAAAATAGGCAACATGTGCTTATTTAGTGTCCTAGCTTAATTATAAATGCATTGACCCTCTTTATATGCACTAATTTCATTAATAACCTCATTCTTGGCACCTTAATTCACTACCATGCTTAAATTTGCCTAAATTATTTAAGGATTTACCCATGCAAGCACCTGCCAAAGACTGTATGTTGTTACCCCACATCTCACACCCTTTTTTGGGTTTTTAGGTGGTTTCTCAGTCAAGTTTGGTTATTTTTGAATGAAGGTTTCATGTAGTATAATGTCATGATTAGCCCCAACATTTCTACTGTTAATCCCCCTTATTATGAAGTAATAATTAGTCTTTTGTTTTAATGTGTAATATGCATATACTCTCTTTTTTGCTTATTCTTTATTTTTGATGGATTATCCCTATTGCTACAGGATTTTGGCGGGTGATATCATTCTAATTATGTTACTGGTTACTCTTTTTGTTTCTGGTCATGTCTATTAGCTGGCATGAAGCATCATTAACTGGGTATAGAGCTGGTAAATCAAGGAGGTCATTGGGGAAGGAATTGTGTATAAAAGGAGGGGGTTTTGGGTCTTATTTTCTACATTCTTTAACATTACAATCAAACATATAACCAATACAATTACAATACATATCAATAGTACTTATAAAGTCTTTGAATAGTATCTGAATTTATTAAATCTATTTTTCTACCAACTATAAGATTGTAAGCCATATATAATTAGTGAGATTAAAATTACTGAGACCCTTATATTGAGTTCTATTTTAATACTTATTGGATTTGTACTACAGTGTTCATATAGGACCATTAAAATCTTCTAGACAACTGACCATTCAAGCTAGTTCACATCTTTGTGCTTGACCTCAGCCTGACAGTCAATGCACCTATAATTAAATTAGGACACTAAATAAGTGCCTGTAGCCTATTTTAGCATGTTTCCCCACAGTGGGCCTAGAATGTGGGTTAATTATAGTGTGAAAAAGCAAACTTTGCTAAAAATGAAGCTATTCACATGGGAAAAATGCAGGCAGTATGTGGCCAGTACACAGAAGCCATTTCTGGCATAAAAAAACACCAAAATTGAAAAGTGTTATTTTTATGCATTTGAGTAGCCAAATCAATAGTTTTAATTAAGACAAATTGATCTGTCAAAGTGCATTTTTAATATTATTAAATTTATAGCACATATACTCAATTTTTAAGTGATTTAAAGTGCATTTCTTGTTTTTTGCATAAAACAATGAATATAACAGCTTTAAGTGTACTTAAAAATTATGTAGCCTTATACTTAAGGTTCTTAAGATTACCCTAACATATTCCAACTTAATATTAAGTACATAAGACCTATAAAAGGTGGATATATGCGTGTATATAAGGTGTTATAATGGCATATATTGTATTTTATCATAATTTTTACTTATGTATACAACTTGTGTACTTTAATTTATTGTTCCCATGTATAGTCCATGTGTTTAACATAACTTATAACTACTTTTTACTCAGTCCTGGGGATATCCAGGCTGACAGAAACTATATTTTTTTATGTAAAGCTCAATATGAGAAAGACTTATTTACTTTCATTTCGAAAAAAACTTGCAGCATTTTAGAACATTTTTTCTGGTACTATCCTCCCTGATGAATAATATATATATATTTTTTTTTTTTTTTTTTTTTTTGCAAAGTCAAAAACTTCACTGGAAAGAGCTCCATTTATCAGTTATGTTCAGATAGACAACTGTACGTCAAGAGCGTGAAAACAATACCTGAGAGGATTGATTCATTTTAAAGTATTTATTATCAACCAATTACTTAAAAATAAATAAATAAGTAGCTTCAAAACAGAGTGATGAATTAATCATTTCAAAATGCACTTAGAAAGACATATGTAATAAGTTAAAAGGCCAATATGGATATCTATACACTGAATGGGTAATGGGTGTGTTAATTTATGTTGAATGTTGTGTTTGTGCTAGTGTTATATGGTTAGTTAATCATATCACTTCATCACCAAAATCTACATTGCGGTGAGGCGAATCACAACCAGATGTTCTTTATTACCAAGTATCTATATATATGACATGGTACTATACATTAAGTATATTTCCCACTTTAGTAAACTGATTATACTTTTTTTCTAAATTTTCTAAATTTTATATTTGGTTCTTTCTTGATATCCAATCATTAGTTGCCAAAGATGGAGATGATGTAAGACTGATAAGGTGCACAAGGAGAAGACATCAGATATTGGAGGGAGGTAATCTAGTAGCAGCCTGACGTTGTTGTTGAACGATGCGCTTGTTAAAATGTTCGAGCTGGAGTGAATAGCGAATTACAGATCAGAAGAAATTAAAATAAAATGAGTTAAATTGAGCCCAATCAGATCGGCAAATTTCATGATAGGAAGAATAAAAACGTAATATAAAAGAGAAAGAGAGAGAAGATACCCAAGACTTAGGACAAGCAGAATGGTAAGCCTGTCTGAGATCGGCACAGATTGAGCTGTCCTCAGTGCCAGGAACGAAAAAGTACGAGTTGGGCCGGGAATCGTGATGGGCGGCAAGACATGCAAAGTAGGCGTCACGTGCATTCCAGCAACGGGCCCTGTCGGAGCGGTCAGGGGCAGTAGTGGCAGGAGACATTGAATTTTCAGGGAGGGAGAGGGAGAGATTTGGTGATGGATATTTTAATATTTAAATATATTTAAATATATTTTAATATATTTTAATATATTTTAATATATTTTAATATGTCTAGTGTTGAGTGGGTTTTTGTGGGTGAAGAGGGACTAGAAATGCATAATGAAAAGAGATGCTATGCAATATGAAGCTGCATGTATGCACTGCCCTGTCAGCCCACGCCTCAAACTTTGGACTGGCCATGGATTTTTCCCACACTGGACTGGCTTTTTTCCCTGGGAAGGAGGGGGAAAAACACACTCACACAGAGCAGGAAGTGCACCAGTCATCTGAGCTTTTATTGGCCTGCTCCATTCCACTTCCACTTGCACTTTCATCGGAGAACCTTCTTCTCCAGGAAAATTATCATCAAGAACAACAGGAAGTTTGTCACGAAAATCTACATCAATTTCATCTACCCAAACTGCAAGAAAATCATCTTCAAGCAAAAAAGAAAGAAAAAGAGCAACCAACAAATGAGGAGTCTGAACTGCAAGATCATCTACAAGCACTACAAGTGATTGAGAAACATGAAGATCAAGAAATCAATCAAACTATTCTGTATCAGGACCACCCTCAACAACAAGAACAGCCAGACAATCATCAGCTTATCTTCCAGCAGAAGCAACACAACCAGCAGGATAAGAAGCAACTGTCGGAGCAAAATCATCATGAACAACTCCTAGAACATCAAAATCAACCCCTGCAAAAAGAAAAAGATCATCCATCATTCCAAGAGCAACAAAACACTTCCACTCCACCACCCAATTGGCCCCTAAAATATATCCTTTGGCCTCCATTTCCCAGTGATTGCTACCCTTCTCCTGTTCATATTCCTATCGTATGTTCCTCCTTTTTTCTATCTCCTTCACTCAACCACTCCTAATCATCTTCCTTTTTTATTTTTTATTTTTTATTTTTTATTTTTTATTTTTTATTTTTGTCTGAAGATCATACAAAACAAAAATGGCCCTTGTTCCATAATTGCACTCTCCAACATTCTCCTTCTGAAGCGTGTTATTGCCATTCCTGGATCCCCTAAAACTACTTCTGTCTCTTTCGATATCCTCACCAATCTCATTGCTTCTTATCTTCTTTCTTCTCAAAACTCCCCCGCACTCTCCAATGCCCTTTCCATTATCCCATCCACTCTCACCGGCTTAGAACTTAATCCTTGCTTCAACTCTGTCACCAGCTTTAAACCGTCAGTTGGCTCTCCTTCTCAAGCTGCTCTCGATCTTTTTCAACTTGCAGACATCCCTCTTATTCATGGCTGGCTTGCTGACATGGATGATTATGAAACCTGGGATGCTTTGGCCCCAAATCTCATAGATTACGATAGCGCTGCCGAATTTGTTGCCACCACCGAAAGCTTGGAAAAACTTCAATCCAGATCCTCTGAAGATGACCAGAAATTCAAAAAAGGTTCCCATTTCATTTCATATCTATCGATCACTTTTCATCTTCTTTTCTTTCCTACCTTATTGACATGGCCTCTTGTCATCCCGGTTCTTCAGCTATTATTATTCGCAGATTCCTTGACTCTACTAAAACGCAACTATCATATTTTGGTTTATTTCAGCTCGTCAACCAGCTGCTTCCAGGCACATTAGCTACTCTGTTTCGAAACTCTCATCTTTCGGTTCTATACCATCGGCCTCCTCTGCCGATACTTCCAGAATCCCTCATGGCGCCACCGCCCTTGCCGCCGCTACCTGAACAGATCGATTCTTCTTACTCTCATGAAACTATGCTAGAATGTCATGCGGCTGCACAAGCTGTTGAGAGGCAGTTACGGGTGGAAGAGATAGCTAATGAAGAAAGACGTTTACCTCAACTTTTTAACTTAGTTACTGACATTGGCTATCTCAATGAACCTGATATTGTGTGGGAAAGCTTGGAAGATGTAGAGGGCGGCCTAAGTGAGTTTTATGATTGGAAGTTGTGTCGCGTCGACCGGGCCTCAACTTCAAAACAAACACGTCATCAATCAAGTTCTAGTCAACCTAGACCGAATTCTCGTCCATTTCTGAACCCTCATTCCATTCCACCAAACTCCTTTGAAGATCCAGAGTTAGTTTTACATGTTATCTGTTTTTATTAATCCGCTCTCTGTCCGTACTGATGATTCCTTTATTTTTTTGGTTTCTCTATTAGTATGGTCCTAGCTAGGCAGCTACAACAGGAAGAGTATGATTCTGGACGTCAACCTCAACATAAAGAGCAAGAGCGCCAAAACCTCCACCAAAACCCAAATCCACACTATCCAGTGGACTCCCCCCAACCTAGCCAATCCACTTCAAACCCCAACAGGAAACGTCTCAGTGGTCTAGCTTCAAGTGCAATCCTTAAAGGGAAAAAGAAAGATTGCTTGATTATGTGATTTTATTCAATTTCAAACGACACTTGTTCTTATTCCATTTTTATACTACCAAATATCATTAGCAATCCGAGATGTATAAGCTGTTAAAAATTGATTCGAATAAAAAAAATTCTTGTAAATCCTAAAAAAAAAAAAAAAAACCATAACAGAAATTAAAGGGAATAGTGTTTGAGTGTCTTTATTTTCTAGCATTTTTTTAAATGTATGAGTGCTTTATCATACCAATGGAATGAGAGATGGTTGTCGTTAATGAAAACTTAATTTATGTATGTATATATATATATTTCTATTCCTTGTAACCTCAACCATTTATCGACCAACGCTTTGTTTCATTGTTTTTATTCCCTTTTTTTAAAATTCTTTTTTTTAAAAAAGAAATCTGTTTTTAGAGTTGTTTTTGTTTTATTGTCATTTTATGGGGTTTTTTTTTCTGTTAAAGTTTTAGGTAAGTAGTTAACCAGTTTATGTAGAAGTTACTGATGGTAGAAGGTGACGACGACTGGCTTCAATTTTTTTTTTTTTTTTTTTTTTTTTTTTTTTTTTTTTTTTTGTCTAATGTGATGACTTGTAACATAAATTCGTGCAAACAACCTTAAAAATTCATAATGTGAAAAAAAAAAAATTGATCTTTTTTCAATTATTAGGGGGGGGAGTGTCAGTTCTGGCAAATCTGCACTTAAATTTGCCCAAATTGGCACCTATTTAAGTGTGGATTTTTAAAACACACTAGCCTCAACACTGGTGGATCTCAAAATGAAATAAGTCACTTATTTCACTCGAATCCACATTTTCTCAACCAAAAAAATGCTGATTTCACCATAGGGTCTCATTTCACTGATTTGTCAGCATCATCCCATTCATATGCAGCACTCTGCAGCATAACACTTTATAACTCAAAACATTGTACATCATTTACATTTTTATACCATATAAGAGCCATGTCTGCCTTGCTCTCACATCATGATAAGCTACATCAAGCAATGACTTTCATAGCTCTTGATTTCCTCTTGGACTCTGATTAAAATTCTGATTCAGATCTTGAACAAGATTTTCTTTTTTTATCAAAAATGGCCAGGAAATGTTACCTTCTTTTTAGAAAGCAATCAAGTACTTCATAACCCCAAGTACACTATCCAAACACTTCTTAACCTATCTGTACCCAGTTTTAGACAGTTGTTCATGACTTCTCAGGAATAGTTCCTTAAATTGCTCAAGCTTATTCAGAACCACCCCATTTTTCACAATAATTCTCAAAAAACCATAACATGATCCTTCAATTCAATTGGTCATCACACTATGTTGTTTGTGTTCCAATGGTAACAGAGCTGCCTTGAAACATTTGGAAAATGTCTTTGATTTAGGGTATGGCTCTGTTAACACTTATAAAAAACAATGCATCACTGCTATCAACTCCTTGGAATATTAACTTCTCACATGGCCAACTAAACAAGAGCAACTTGAATGATCTCAGGTTATGCAATCAGAGGGCTTCTGTCAGCTAGACTGTACCAGGAGCCCAGTAAATTTTATGTTAATTTATTGGACCTGAAAGAGAGCGTAAAATTATGGATTTTATGTATATAAATTAATCTTATATTGCGTAATAAAATTATATAAATATCCTATTAAATATAAGTAAAATAAGTGTTATATTAATTTTATTATTATATAAATTATTTATAAATTTAAATTAAGCATAATATATGTTATATTCTATAAATTATGGCACATTTTTATGTATTTAATAATTAATTAATTAGAAAAATCTATTAAATTATAAATGTAAAATTGTCTTACAATGTAATTAAATTAAACAATTAAATTTGTATATTACATTGTAAGACATTTTTACATTTATATTACATAAAACCTTTCATATCTTATTAAAAACAAATATTGGGCACCTTTTTTGACTTATAATTGTGTCACCAAAGTATTAAACAAGTTAAAACACTTCATTGAATAAACTATTAATGGTTTACTCTAAAAATTAGTAATTTTATTCAAATAATTACTTGTTTGAATTAGAATAATTTTTATGCTAGAAACAATAGTTTAAATTAATTGATTATTTATGTTTTACACAAAATTAATTAATTTTAATATTTTTATGTTTCACTTAAATTGGTTATTAATTAAAAAAGGTATAAAACATGTTTTAAATTAATTTAGTTGTTTTTATTTGTCTCAAACCTATTTAATTACTCACTAATTTTATTGCATCTGTTTGGGATTCAATTGGTGGATTTCAGGCTCTTACTCATGTATCTTAGTTAATTGTGTCAGCCAGGCTATTCCAGGAGCCCAGTAAATGATATGTTAACTTATAGGACCTGAAAGAGGGCGTAAGAATTGGATTTAATGTATATAAATTAATATTTTATTGCATAATAAAATTATATAAGTATCTTATTACATATAGGTGTTATATTAATTTTATTGTTTATATAAATTTTTTATACATTTAAATTAAACATAATATATATTATATTCTACAAATAATGGCGCATTTTTATGTATTTAATAATTATAAATTTATATTTAATTAATTAAAAACATATATTATAATTATAAGTGTAAAATTTAATTATAATATAATTAAATTAATTATTTATATTTATATATTAAATATCATTTTTTTATAGTATTAAACAATAAATAATGACGCTTCTTTTGACCCATAATTGTGTCAGGAAAAACTAATTAATACTAAATTGAAATTAATTACATATTTTGTTGCATCAAAATATTTTTTGTTTCACTTAAAAATCCTTAAATCAGACTGTACCATCTGTTTTGAATTATTTTTCTCATAGTTCCTATGTTCCAGGCTTGTTTAGTTATTCACTATTTTTACTTACTGATTTGGGAATTAATTGTGGGAAAATTGGATTCTTAATTGGGGTTTTTAATTATTTGTTTCATATTTTTCTCTACATTGTTATGTTTCACTTATTCTTTTAGATTCTTGTTTCATTCTATTATATTTCTTGTATTTAAAAATATAGTAGCGCTTCAGAGGGCCCATTGCCTATAAAAAGGCCTTGGTTAATCCCCTGTAGCCCCATCACTTACTATACACTCAACAAATTTAATATACTTTTATATCACGTTTATATTCTTTTTATTATTAATAAATTTCTAATTAAAATTCTATATAACAATTTAAAGGTTGCTTTAAGTCTGATAGTAATCACAGTGTCTGCCGCGCATAGCCCTTACTTGAAATAATATTATTATTAATAAAACCAATTTTTTGTCACCTCTCAAATTACTCGTCATTGCTTTCTCTTCAATAAATTAAATAAGTTTATTAGACTTTATTTCTTTTATTTCTCAAATCACCATTACTTCCTTGTCCTCCTCTCTTTCTTCCCCTTCTTCTTCCCTCTTCTAGATGACTGACCGACAACTGGGGACCTTTCCTAAACGATGACGACAATTGAGCCTGGCGACAAATGACAAACGCACGGACCACCTAGAAAAAAAGAAACTTTTGCTGCGACCGTGTTTTGAACTTGGGTTCGATATATTAGGTTTATATTAAATTAATTCATATATTATTTTGAAGTGATTTTTCAATCACTATAGTAAGTTCACCTTTGTACCTCCCACTCATATTACTATATTTTTACTGCAATAACAGTGATTGTGGCTTAATTGCTGATTCACTGAGTGTAAGTGTAAAATTATTAATTTTTTTTTCCTAGTTGACCATTATAGAGTGTTAAATCCTCTTAGTCCTAGAAGAATTAACATTATTATTAATACAAATTGAATTATTAATTTAATTTTTTTTTATTATTAATTATTGTTAATTTTGGTTGACTTAAAAGTACTTTCTGCTTAGTCCGATATATATTGCCATATTTAATATTGGTAATTTAATTAATTGGTTGAATTAACTTGATTGTTTATTCCCAATTTAACTTTGCAATCCATTTTATTAATTAATTTTTTATAAATATTACTTTATATTAAAAATTTTTTTTTATATATAATTTAATTAATTAAATTTTTTTTTTATTTGGAGCAATCATTAACTGACTTTTATTAATTTTTTTACAAGTTAATTAATCTTCCCACTATTATGTCCAACAATTTGGCTGAAAAAATGGATAACATGCAAGTGGATGAAATTGAAATTGATTATGATGCTGATATTGTGAGTTCTTCTAAAGTTGTACATAACAAATCTTATTCTAACAAGAAAAATTCACATAATTCAGGATGTGGAAATGACAGGAGAGGTAAACAAATCAAACCCCCTTCCCCCAGCACAACAGAAGGAAGTAAAGCCTCTAGTACCTCAAGAAGGTCTTCCAAAAGGATTCAAAATAAAAAAGCTTCCTCTACCACAACAAATCAGCAACCTGTCCAGTCATATAAAAGAGCTGAAGACAGAAAACATGAGGTACAAAGCAAAAGTAGACACCTTGTGGGATCAGGTTCAAGAACTCAGGAACCAAAATCAGGCCCAGGCCCCTCCTCAGTTGCCTCCCAATCAGCCTCAGTTTCAGGCTCAACCTTCACAGCCACCCAGCTCAACCATCCAAAATCCAAATACTATGGAAGTAGAGCAATGGAAATGGGATCATCTAATGAGTCACTACCAACAGAATGTGCAACACCCTCCTCATCATCAGCCTGGCCCATCCAGAACACCCAATTTCCATCCACCTCCTCATCCCTACCAACAAAGCAGGAGAAAGAAGGCCCAAGCACAATCCCAAACTCAGTCTCAGGGGAAGTTTCCTCCTCTGCCATGGTAAGTAATTTGGTTGATAGTCACTTGGGTATATTTTCTAATAAAACTTCTTCTGCAGGTAATATTATTGAACATGGTGAAAGAACAGTTAAACCTGTTAAAAGACAGCTTCCTGTAACTAGTAACCCTATTGATGTAATTAGCAAATTGTCATTTGATGAACCTTTACATTTAACTTCTACTTCTTTAATTAATCCATCTCTTGCAATTAAAAATGATTCTGTTCCCCCTGAAATCTATACCTTAATTGAAAAAACTTCTGAGGAAATATTGAAAGATACCCTTGATTTTAATGTTGTGAAAGACAAACATTTGAGAGATGTGTTAATCCATGAAAATGATAGATTAAATAGTTTACACTTGCAATGTAAAGTGAGTTCTTCTGTACAAGATACAGCTTATTTAAAAATCAAAGAAACCTTGAATATTGTTCTTAGTCAACAAAAACAAATATGGAGTGACCATAGAGCTATCTCAGATAGAAATATCAATCTACATAAGACCTTGAGTGAATTGAAACCCCTTATTGAAGAAAATTATTCATTAAAAAATGAAATAAAATCTCTACAAAATGAGTTTAAAAAGCTAAAAAATGATTTCCATGCACTAAGTGCCAAACACACAGTTTCTGAGGACAGAAATGTTCTATCTCTTGCAAAAGTAAATGACCAGATGTCTGAAATTCCAAGAATAAGAAACTATGTGTCTGAACTGCAGGAAAAATTCTCAACCTTAACCATAAATAATGAATTGAATGAGAATGCTGTCAATAAGCTGCATAAAAATAAAGGAAAAAAACCTGAGCAAAGTTCATCCTTTCTTCCTCATATTTCAACCATTAAACAAACTGACAATGAGTCTGTAAAATCTTTTGCTACTAGCAAAAAATCTTGTGATGGTCATGAACCAGCTGTTTCTGTAAATAATGAAATTTCTGAACACCTGGCTAAACTTCAGGAATTATTAATAATGAATAATTCAAACCAAAAAGTGGACCATCCCAGTAGTCAGAAAAATTGGCCTAAGTTAGACCAATATCCTACCTTTGATGGTGATTCTTCCTCTGATTGGCAACACTTTATCCAAAGAATTGATAATTTAAAGAGATCTTATAAACTACCTGATGAGGAAATTGATTCTAAGCTAATTTATTTATTTTCCAATGTAGCCTTGATGTGGTATGAATCTGTTCTTCTAGATAACAATCATTATACATGGAATAATTGGAAATCCTTGATTGAGAATCAGTTTTGTGGTTCAAAATTCAGGTTAGCTCAGCAAAGACTGTATGAGAATACTAGATATGTATCCTCCTCTGTTGAAAAGCCCATTGTTTTTCTTATGAAAGTGTCAAAAATCCTAAGAGAAATTGATCCAAAGATGGATTATGATATTTGGAAAGATAAAATCTTGTATAAATTACCAAATTCTCTTAGAGATTTGATTATGGCTAGAACTGAGCATGTAAGGGAAAATTCTTCTTTCATAAATATCTGTAATGAGGTACTACTCAACCATAGATATGAACCAAAGAATTACCTTGGTAAATATTATAATGATCAGAATAAACCTTCTACAAAGCTCCCAGAAAAACCTGGTAAAACCTCTGCCCCAGTTGCACCTAAAAAATATGCAACAAATACTTGTTATAAATGTAACAAACCATGGCAGAAGGGTCATGTTTGTGACAAGAAAATTCATCTTGTTGAACAAAATGAAGACACTGATGAAGTTGAACTTGATGTCAATAATTCTTCTAGTGACTGTGAAATTAATATCTCCTATGACAATGAATCTTTTAAAGATGTTTTAATGTTGGAACAGGATCTCCATTATTTAGATAATATATCTGAAGAATGTGTATTGGATTTATCTTCAGTAGAAAATGCTGAAATAATTAAAGATATTACTAACAATTCTATACCTATATCCCCTTTGAAGGCACCTGTTATCATTAATGGTAAAAATGTTGATGTAGTTCTTGATTCTGGTGCTGGAGGAAGTGTAGTGTCTGAAAAAGCTTTAGCTTCAGTGGATAAGGAATATTTGGGTAAATTATTACCCATAACTTCTGAAAAATGGAGAGGTTATGGTTCTACCTTAATTCCTATTGGCAAAAACAAAACCTCTGTATTCTTCAAATATAATGGTGGTTTTTTCAGAGCTATTTGTGAATTTGTTGTCATGAAAAATGATAATTTAAGCAATTGGTTTATTATGGGAAATGATATTTTAACCATGTTTGGTGTGAAACTGGACCCAGCAAATAATTGCTTTACCTTAGGAATGAATGGCAAAAGGAAATTCAAAATTTCCTCTTCTAGAAAACTTTCTGGGCATCTGTTGAAGTCTTGTAATTCACTAATCCAGTGTAAAGGCAGAACAACAACTGAAATGGATGATTTATTAAATGAAATAAATACTGCTTCTTTTGGTGATCAGTTAACTAGTGAACAAAAGGATTCTATTATTGCCTCTATTACCTCTTTCCCTATGGCTTTTGCTCATGTTTCTCATGTCTTGGGAATTGTTCAGGAAGAAATGAAAAATACCTTATCCTGTAATTTTAGTGATATTCCTCCTACTCTTTAGAAAAAAACATATCCTGCTTCTCCATAAAAAAGTAAAGATATTGAAGATAATATTTCAACATTACTAAAAATGAATATCATTGAGAAAGTAGGTGTCACCCCCAAATATTGTGTCATCACCCCAGTCTTGATTTTTTATGAAAAAGATAAGGCTAGATTATGTGGAGATTACAGAGCTTTGAACACTTATACTATTGATGATATCTATCCTTTACCCAGAATTAATTCAATACATGCTACCTTGCAAGGTGCAAAATTTATTAGTTGTCTGGATGGTAATAAAGGTTATCATCAAGTTCCAGTTGAAAAAAAATTCTCAAATTTTTTTGCTTATTGCTACTCATATGGGAATATATAAGTATGTTAGGATGCCATTTGGCCCTAAAAATGCTCCTTCAGTTTTCAAGAAAGTCATGGATAACACTTTCCATCAATAAATTATTGAAGGATGGCTCATGGTTTATATTGATGACATTATTGTTTTTTCTAAAACTTTTGATGAACATATGATTCACTTGAATAGAGTTTTCCAAAAAATGGATGAAATCAATATGACCTTATCCTTAAAAAAGTGTAAATTTGGTTTTCAATCTTTGAAGGTCCTTGGCCATGTTGTGTCAGGCTTACAAATTTGTGTAGACCAAAATAAAGTTGCTGCCATCCAAAATGTGAAAGCACCAACTTCTGTAAGAGAAATCCAAAGTTTTTTGGGGATGTGTGGCTATTATAGACAATATACTAAAAATTATCAGGTCATAGCCTTGCCTCTTACAGAACTTACCAGAAAAGATGTTGCCTTTCTCTGGAATAATGACTGTCAAAAAGCTTTTGATACATTAAAAAGTTGCTTAATGACAGCCCCTATATTGGCTTTAAAAGATTTTAACAAGCCATTTGTCCTGTATACAGATGCTAGCTTTATTGGTCTAGGTGCTGCCCTTCACCAGAAACAAATTATTAATGATAAATCCTCAGAGGTTGTAACTTGTTATATTTCAAGAACCTTAAGAAATAGTGAATTGAAATATGGTGCCACTCAATTGGAGTGCTTAGCAGTTGTTTGGGCTCTTGAGAAGCTTCATTACTATCTAGATGACCAAAAATTTGAATTGGTAACTGACTGTAGTGCTGTGAAGTCCCTCTTAAACCTGAAGACACCTAACAGACATATGTTCAGGTGGCAACTTGCTGTTCAAGAATACAGAGGACGGATGACAATTATCCATAGGGCTGGTAATGTTCACTCCAATGTTGATATGCTCTCCAGACTGCCTCTGCCAAATAATGACTCAAATCCTGCTTATGTACCTGAAGATGATACTGTTCATATCCATGGTATATTTGTAGTAGATATGGAAGAAGAGTTATTGCAATTAATACTGGATTCTTATGAGAAGGATTCTGATTTAAATAAATTGGTTACTATCTTAAATGATCCTAAGAATTCTTCAATTCAAGCATTAATAAAAACTCTTCCTGCAAAGTATCAAAATGCTTTGAGTAAATGAAAGTTTTCTATTGAAGATGGTTATATATATTATAGAAGAAAGCTTACTAATGTAATTGTAATTCCTCCTTCTATGAAAGAAACTATCCTCAAACTTTGTCATGATGACATATTAGCCGGTCATTTTGATCTTGAAAAAACATTAATTAGAATCAAAAACACTGCATGTTGGGCTAATAGGGGGTGTCAGTTCTGGCAAATCCGCACTTAACTTAAGTGTGGATTTCAAACCAAATCAGCACTTAAATTTTGCAAAAAAGTCACTTATTTCAAAAAAGGGTGTCAGTTATGACCTCAAATCAGCACTTTTTCCCGTTTCTTTTCACAACCACATTTTGGCCACAAAACATCCCTTCCTTTCTTACCCCATCCCTGTCACATGTGACACACTGACCTTCCTTGCTACCTACCCATCAATCCTCGGCACACACCCCTTCCTGACATTTTCAATATTTTGACCAGGCATGTTTACATTCTTTTTTACTTATTTCTTCTACTTAATCTTTTTTCTTTGGGTGTCAGTTCTGACCTCAAATCAGCACTTTTTTCGTGATTTTTTTTTCAAAACCACATGTTGGCCACATTATCCCTTTCTTTCCCATACCATTTTGTACTCTCCAAATGTCCTCTTTGTGTACTTCATTCACTTGGGTTGGTATTTTGGTTTGTTGCATATTCATTTTTTTTTGGAATTTACGGTGAAATTTTTTTTTTGGATGGCTCATTGGTTTTCTTTCACCAGCTCAACATGAAATTGCATATTTTCTGAAATTGCATATTTTGTCAGTGATTTTTTTTTTCATTCATCCCTCATATCCTTTTCCTATTCTCCTCCAACATCCATCAAACAATTTGGCTTCATTCATTTTGTCATCTCATCTCTCCAGGTAAGTCACTTTATTCTTTTTTTTGATTTTTTGATTACTAATTATATTTTTTTTTGTTTTTTTCTGTTTATTTTATTTTTTTATCTAAATTTCTTTTGTAAGAGGTTATTTTGGATTTCAATGGTATAATTAACCTTTTTTTTCTCTCCCTCTTTACTTTCTTTTTTAGCTCCATCACCCTACTCTTCATCCCTCCTTGGCATGGTCATTATCCCCCCTTTCCCTTATTTCACTTTTTTTTGGCTCCATTTCATTGAAACACATACATTGCACATTCTTTATGCATTTCACTTACTCCATATTCAATTTCCCCACAATTCCAACATCAATCTTTCTCACTCTATTTTTCCTACTTTTCAATCAATGTAAGTTTCATCTCCTTTTTTTCATGCCTATATAATATCTCATTCCTTTTATGAAAACTTCATACTTAAATATATGTATGACTCTTATCTGGATAACAGTGAACTTATAAAACTCCTTTTGATCTCATCTTCATTACCACTTTTCAAGTTTTTGTAAAATTTTGAAACTCAGACTCGGAATTAGGGTTAGGTTTATTCAAATCTAATATTCTTTTTACTGAAGACTCTCCTGAAGGCTACCTTTAATTTCCCGCAAACAGATTTGAATTTGATTCAGTGGTTGCTGAGATATTGACTGTTAAAGTTGAGCCTTTTTTTTCCCAATTTAAGTTTTTATTTCATTTTTTTATGTAACAAGTTAGGGTTAGGTTTATTTAAATCAAATGTACTTTAACTGAAGATTCTACTAAAGCATATCTTTCATTTCCCTCAAACAGGTTTGAATTAGGTTCAGTGGTTGCTGAGATTTTGACCTTTGAAGTTGAGCCTTTTTTCCAAATTTCACTTGTCTTTACATTTTTACATTGCATATTTAGAGGATAAGGATTCTGAAACTCTTATATGATTATTATCTAGGCATTTCAATTATATAGGCATATATTCGTTGCTCAAGAATATCACTAAAGCTCAAAAAGATGAAGATTTTTGCTTATGGGACACTCTACCTTCCATTAACTCTTTTCTTGCTCTTTGACTCAAAAAGCACTGTAATAAAGCATTTGAAAAAAATCATAAACTTGCAACCAAAGTTGGAATACTGAATTGGTGTGACTCCAAATGGGAAGATATCAGCCACGAATATCTTTTATTTTCTAATGTTATTATTACTCATTCTGGATTTCACAATAAAATTCACACCAATACCAAGGACACCAATTTTCTTACTTTTGGTATATTCTCATATATCAAACCAATTACTGGCCAACCAATACCATCTCCAGCTAAAATCAAATGACATGGTTTATATTTTCCAGACCACCGGTGCATCATTGATTTTGGTTTGGGAAATGGTATCATCAAAACTATTTGGAATTCTTCTAAGGATAATCATCAAACGACCAAATCTCCTCCTGGTTTAGAATCCTGTCAAGATTTAACACATTTTGGTTGCTCATTTCAAATCAGTCATAAGTTGATTCAAAGAATCAATAAGGTAATGAAAGAAGGTAAAGTTAATCAATTTAAAAAAACTTTATTTAGATCCAAAAAGTATGGGGATTAGAGTTGTCATCAAAAATTTTATATTTTTTCGTAAATTTTTAATAAATATTTTTTATGTATCAATTTCCTCAACTAAAGTAATGGGCCCACGACCTTGTGTTGTATAAATGGTAATCATGATAACATTTATTTGTTTCATGGGGTTCCTCTAGCCTATACCTGTGGAAAGTCCCAAACTTTTGTTTCTAGATTTGATCTGCATTTTGGCTTAAGGGATTGTCATTACTTTAAACTAGGGAAATTGATATATATTAGATATTTATTTAATAATTTACGTAATTATATTAAATTTAGATGACTTCCACCACTTACTTCAATAAAATGCAGGGGGGGGTATTGCCAAATTTTCAAATCTGACATGTGAAATTGATGACTTAGAAAAATTTTGGTGATATCAACCCCTTGCTTCAATAAAATGCAGGGGAAAGTATTGCCAATTTTTTAAAACAGATATAGAATTTTTTTGACTTGTAAATATTTTGGTGAAAATTTTTGACGAGAATGTGAAAGTAATTGTTTCCACCTTGAGCAGGTTTCTGGCTCAAAGGAATAGCAGTACCATCAACAAAACCAATACATCCTGGGAAGCCCTCTGCTTGCATAACCTGAGATGATTCAAGTCGCTCTTCTTTTGTTGGCCAGGTGAGAAGTTGAGATTACAAGGAGTTGATGTCAGTGATACATTGTTTGGTATAAGTGTTAACTGAACCATACCCTAAATCAAAGACATTTTCTAAACTTTTCAAAGTGGCTCCATTACCATTTGAACCCAAATGACATAGTGCGATGGCCAATTGAATTGAAGGATGTTGTTGTTCTTTTTGAGAATTATTGTGAAATATGGGATGATCCTGAATAAACTCAAGCAATTTAAGGAAACATTCCTGAGAAGTGCTGAACAGCTGTCTAAAACTGGGTGTAGATAGTTTAAGAAGTGTTTGGATGGTGTACTTGGGGGTATGAAGTACTTGAGGCTTTCTGGGAAGAAGGTAACTTTTCGTGGCCATTTTTGATAAAAAGACAAAATCTTCTTCTAGATCAGAATCAGAATCGCAATCAGAGTCCAAGAGCAGTTCAAGAGCCATGAAAGTCATTGCTTTATGTAATTTATCACAATTTGAAAGTGAGGAAGGCATAACTCTTATATGATATGATATGAAGATGTAAGTGATGTATGATGTTTTGAGTTATGAAGTGTTATGCTGCGGAGTGCTGCGTATGAATGGGATGATGCTGAAAAATCAGTGAAATGGGACTTGATGGTGAAATCAGCACTTTTTGTTGAGAAAGTGCGGATTTGAGTGAAATAAGTGACTTATTTCATTTTGAAATCCACCAGTATTGAGGCTAGTGTGTTTTGGAAATCCACACTTATTTAAGTGCGGATTTGTAAGTGCGGATTTTCCAGAACTGACACCCCCTAATATGCCTGAAGACACAAAATTATATGTTGAATCTTGTGATTCCTGCCAAAAATCTAAGAGGTTGACAGGTAAGAGAGCAGGGTTATTACAACATATTGAAGCACCTAATGCTCCCTGGCATATCATTAATATGGATTTTGTCACTGGTCCTCCTGTTGCAGGTAAAGACAGCTTTAACTCTTGTTGGGTAATAGTAGATAGATTCACAAAAATGTGCAAATTTATTCCAACCCACAAAGATGTATTCACCAAAGAATTAGCTTTCTTATGGTGGTCTTACATGTTTAATATTATTGGTTTTCCAAAAGCCATTATCTCTGATAGGGATCCTAAATTAACTTCTGAGTTTTGGACCTCTTTGATGGATATTTGTGGCTGTGAGTTAAAATTGTCTACAGCTCACCATCCTCAGACTGATGGTCTAGCTGAGAAAATGATTCAAACTCTGGAAGATATGATTAGAAGGTATTGTGACTTTGGTTTAGAATATAAAGACAGTGACAGATTTACTCATGATTGGGTCACTCTATTTCCTGGTCTTGAATTTGCATATAATAGCACTTTTCATTCTGTCACTGAGAAAAAGACTTTTGAGCTTTGGTTAGGTTATGTCCCACATACTCCTGCTCAGATTCTCAATAGTAAATTACCTAAGTTGAAACAGCACCCTGGTGTAAAATCTTTCATGCAAATGCAACAGCTATGCAGAAAACATGCTCAGAGCTGTATTGATAAAGCATTTGAATATGAAAAGAAAAGATGGGATAAATCCCATAAAGAATACACAATTAACAAGGGTGATGAAGTGTTGATCTCTACTGTCCATTTCAATCTACAAGGTAACAACAAATTAAAAGATCCTTTTGTAGGCCCATTTGTTGTTAAAAGAATGGTTGGTGATAATGCAGTGGAAGTTGTATTGTATTCTCCTGTCACCGGACGACCTACGCACAAGGTCGAGGATGTTCCTGAAAGTGAGATGAGAGATTTAGAAACTTCTTCGAAGCACAGAGGAATGATTCGAGGAAGTGATTCGAAGGTCACTCGAAGTAAGAGCTACAGGTTCGAGGTTCGTTTGAGAAGAATTATAAAATAGTTTCAAAGGTAATAGGAATTCTTAAGATCTCACAATGGGTTGGAAACTCAATAATCAAAGATTTTAGGATTTAGAAATGAATATTGAGAAAATAAAAGAAAGATACAATAACAATGATTTAACTTAAAGATTTTACCACTATTAAATGTAAATACGTTTTATAATTTAATTCTAAGGAATATCGAACCAAATACCCAACCCTTTTATATCCCTTTATTCCTCCTCGCATTGACCTCCCTCTCATTGTACCATTCCCATACCATTGACCATTACTAACATACACTTAGACCCTCTTCGCTAAATATCCGTCCATGCTCAATTTACCCCTTTTTATTAATTAACAAAACTTTTAATGAAAACTACTACTGTATTATTACGTTGATCCTAGCGCTGTGTGTCGCTTATTGAAAAGGAGACTAAGGCACCCTATTGGGAGATTGACTAATTTTGATTTAGAGTTTAGGCTAGAGCAGTTAAATAGTAAGTACACAAAGGGGAATCGCAGTTGCTATGGAGAATTGCTTTCTGCGCTTTGAGTATAGATTTAGGACTCGATATTATTGATTTAATGAGCTGCTTTTGCCTCGAGTGTCACGTGGCGCGTGACAGATGCCTGGGTATAAGAATCGCGAACTCTGTTGAGCTTGAGCCATTTTCTCACACTAGTTTCCCTTCTTCTATATATATTTTTTCCTTATTTATTAATTTCCCTATTATAATGAATTGCCCTACTCCCACACCTACGCCTCCACACCCTAAAGCGGATGGGGGAATGATTACATGACAGTTTTCCCAAGCTTGCACGGCTTGTGAAAGTATGGAATACTTCTGTGTCGAAAGTACGGCGACTTGAGGCCCTCGCCAGAAATGCGAGTTTTGCCGTTGGCAACAAGTGGTGTGCGATACGTTGACAAAGAACGCAGAGATTGAACAACGGTTTACCAAGACCAAGTTTTGGGTGATCCCTAAAACAAAAGAGGTAGTCGAAGACATTTAGGATGTCTCGGTTGGAGAGAATGATAAGGAGCTCAACAATGAGATCACAACCTGGGTAACCCAGGCCACAAGTTCGAAGCGGGGTGTTGAAGAAGAGGTCGACGAATTGGTGGAGGAAGATGAAGATGAAGTCCCTGTTCCAGGGCGGGTACCCAAGAAACGACGGGTGGTCATCGAAGATGACGAGAAGGAAAGAGAAGCAGAGGTAGAGGTAGAGGTGGCGCCAAGGTTATTCTTAGAACCTGACCCCATCTTCAAAGTAAGCTTTTCGTTGTTGTTTTTTAAGGATGAGGTTACTGATGAGTTTTGTTTAGATATCGAATACCATTGAAGACCCGATTGGGGAGCCTGCACCGCTTTTACCAACTGAGGCAAACCCTCCGATCACGGGTGGAGTCGAAGAACCTGAAGACACACTGGACCAGGTGTGGTCGAAGAAACCTCATCAGGGTCGACGAGTAAGGTTCACAGAAGAGTTGTGTGGGGAGGTCGACACAATTATCGACGCTGCTTCCTTCGACGTGGCAGAGGAACTCTTGGAGATTGGAGAGGTGGTTCCGGTAGGAGAGGAGGAGGTATTTGAGAAATGCAGGAAGGAGATAAGGGTAATTTTGGAGAAGATGAAAAGATTGGTTCTAGAAAAATTAAAAGAAAAAATTTGAAATGAAAAGGAGAGATTTAAAGAAGTAGAAAAGTAGAATTGTATTTTAGTCTTATTTTATTTTATTTTTTTTATTGTAGGTGAATATTATTATTTTTTATAAGATTTAGGAGAGAGAGAAGAAAAAAGAAGTTTTAAATAAAATTTTGCTTTAGAATTTTAAAGAAGAAATTTAAATAAGAAAGAAAGAAGTTATTTAATTGAAGGAAGTTTTAAGTTTTTAAAAGAAAAAATTTATGTAAGAAAAGAGATAGAAAAAGAAACGGTTGGTGATTGAGATGAGTTTGTTGAATTGAGAATTTAATGAAAGAAGAAATTTTTTTTTTTTTTTTTTTTTTTTGCGAAAAGTTGTTGATTGATTTTTTTTAGGAAATTTTAGTTGAAAAGAGAGGAAGAAGAAAGAAAAGGAAAAAAAAACAGAATTTAGAATTTAAAGAGAATTTGAAAAGAAGAATCATTTGTTCGAAGAATTTTTATAGGGAGATTAGAGGTTGAGGTTAAGTTTGAGGAAATGGTCGTGTTGTACAAGATTTGATGGTTCAAAGGAAAGAAAATTTTAAAGCGAGAATAAATTTTTAGGAAAGAAAATTTTACAGAGAATTTTAAATTTAAGAAAAGAATGTATTTAGAGAATTGAAAAAGAAAAAGAGAAAAAAAGAAAATATTTAGAGAGATTTAAGAGTTTTTTTATTTTATTTTATTATTTATGTTTGTTCTATTTATTTTATTTTATTTTATTTTATTTTATTTTTATTTTATTTTTATTTTATTATTTATGTTTATTCTATTTATTTTATTTTATTTTATTTTTATTTTATTTTATTTTATTTAATTTTAATTTTGATTTTACTTTTAGTTGGTTTTGGAGAAAAATTTTATAGAAGGAGAAGAAAGAAAAAGAAGAGAGAGAAAAGGAAACAAGGCTAAGAAATTTAAGAGGTGTTTTAGATTTTTTTTTTTACGAGAAAAAGAAAGAAAGAAAAAGAAAAAAGAAAATTTAAAATAAAAGAAATTTTAAGGTTTTGGTTTTAAAGGATATTTCAAATGAAAAGATTTTAGGAGTTCAGGGGCGTTAGAAACATTGATGGCTGGTTCCCAGGATGTTTTGTCTGAGTCATTGAGGAAGCCTTCCCATTCCACGAGGAATTGAAGTTTCCCCTTGCGTATTCTTGAATCAAGGATACGACTTACTTCCCACTCTAGATGATCTTCTACTTCGACCGGTTCCGGAGGGGGTTGGTTCTTGCCCGGGTATATTTCTCGAGCCAGTTCCAGGAGAGATACATGGAAAGCAGGATGAATTGCCTGCCATTTAGGAGGTAACTTGAGTTGAAATGCAGTTTTAGAGACTTCAGAGTCAATTTTGAATGGTCCCAAGCGCTTTTCAGCCAGTTTCTTTGATGGTCGTGTTGTTCGAATGTTTCGTGCATCGAGCCATACTTTGTAGCCTGGTTTAAAGGAAGGAGCAGATTGTCGATGTTTGTTGGCCTGTTCCTTGTATCTTCGAATCGCTGATTCCAAATTTGTTTTAAGTTCTTCTTGGAGTCGTGATATAGTTTGAAGATAATGTTCTGCAGGATGATTAGTTCCTACATGGATTGAGTTGAATCGAGGATGTCATCCATAAATGGTTTCGAAGGGAGATTGTCGTGTCGAAGAATGAGTTGAGTTATTATAAGCAAATTCAGCCAATGGTAACCATGTGGTCCAATCGTCTTGTTGGTAACTGACATACATTCGAAGATATTGTTTGAGGATTTGGTTAACTCTTTCTGTTTGACCATCGGTTTCAGGGTGATAGGCCGTGGAGAGGTTCCTCGTGATATTGAGTTGTCAACACAGTTGGGTCCAGAATGTGGATACAAACAATGAGCCTCTATCTGAAATAATATCATTTGGTAAGCCGTGTTTGGAAAATACATATTCTAGAAACAATTTTGACAAATCTTCTGCTGTAGCAGCAGTAGTGGCTTTAATGAAAATAGACATTTTTGAAAATCTATCCACTATTACTAATATAGCATCAAAATCATTAGAAAAAGGAATTTGAGAAATGAAATCCATCAATAAAGATTCCCAAGGTTTAGAGGGAATAGGAAGTGGTTGAAGCAACCCATGCTTCCGGTGATGGGGAGCCTTATTCCTATTACATTCGTAACAAGCTTTTATATAGGCCTTTATTTCCCTGGTCATACCTAGCCAGAAGAAATCCCTCGCTATTAACTGGTAGGTTTTATCAACCCCAAAATGACCAGCTAATGGAGAATCATGTCGACTGTTGAAAATCCATAATTTTATCTCATTGTTGTCGGGTATGACTACTCTACCTTCGAAGACTAATAGACCTGATTCAATACTAAATCTTTTTGCCCCTTGCTTCGAGAGTATTTTGTCTTTTAACCCTAAACAATATTCCTCCTTCGACTGAGCTTCAAGGATGTTGGATAGTGGATTTCGAAAAGATTGAATTGTCATCGAATTAAGTTGATGAGTCGTTAACATTGATTCGTTGAAGATTGATTGCACATTTTCTGGGTTCTTGTCAGCAAATACGTCCCCCCGCTGTGGGTAAACGTCATCCTGACGTGACAAGATATCTGGGACAATGCAGTTTTTACCTGGGTGATAGGAAATAGAGAAGGAAAATCCAGACCACCTGGCTGACGCCTGGTTAACACTTTGGAAGACATGAAGTATTTTAAAGCATTATGATCTGTTAAAATTTGAAAAGGACTATCTAGGCTGAGAAGAAAAGAACGCCATTTTTTAAGACAATGGATAATAGCTAAAAGCACTTTGTCATGAATTTCATAATTTAATTCAGCTGCAATGAGTTTGCGTGACTCAAAAGCAACAGGATGAAACAATTTTGTTTCAGGATTTAATAGGGAGATGACCCCTGCAAAAGCATAATTTCTCGCATCTGTCTCAACTATTGTCAAGGCTGAAGGATCAAAATGTCGAAGAATTGGGGCTGTGGTGAACACCGTTTTTAGTGCTTCAAATTCCTTTCTTGGTGTAGAAGTAAACACAAAAGTAATGTCTTTTCTAAGAAGAGAAGTAAGATTGGAAATAGTTTTAGAGTAATCTTTAATAAATCTTCTATAGAAGTTGGCAAAACCCAAAAATCCTTGGAGTGATTTAATGTTTTTGGGCTCAGGCCATTCCAGGATTTTCTGGACTTTTTTGTCATCCATGACTAAACCGTCAGTGGACAACGTAAAACCCAAAAAATCAATTGATTTGAGGTGGAATTCACATTTATTATGCTTGGTGTAGAGACCATGATCTCAAAGACGATTTAGGACCTGTCGAACATGATGAATATGTTCATCTAGTGTTTTCGAGAATATTAAAATATCATCTAAATAGACGACAACAAATTGTTTGACAACATCTTGGAAGATGTCATTATCAAAAGTTTGAAAAGTTGAAGGTGCGTTACATAATCCAAAAGGCATAAATAAATATTCAAAACTACCAAATCTAGTGCACATTGCAGTCAGTGGTTCATGACCTTCTGCAATGCGAATCAGATTGTAAGCGCCTCTAAGATCAATTTTAGAAAAGAAATTAGCACCATTGAAAAGGGTAAGAAGTAATGACATAGGAGGAACAGGATATGCATTCTTATTAGTGACTGTGTTGAGCTTTCTATAGTCAACACACAACCTAAGACTACCGTCCTTCTTTTTTACAAAGAGGACAGGGGAGCCGGTTGGAGATTTACTGGCTCTGATGAAACCTTTGACTACATTCTCTGCAATGTAGTCTTGAAGAACTTGAGATTCGTCCTTCAACAAAGAATAGACAGGACCTGCCGGAGGTACTGGGCCTATTAACTCTATTTGATGGTTGTAGGGTCGATGAGGTGGTAACTTATCGGCCTTGCGGATTGAGAAAACATCAAGGAAATCATGGTAGATTTCCGGTAGAGTTGATTTAATGGCTTCAACGTTGATTTGGTCGTCCTCTTCATCTTTGAGAGAATCTGTCGAGGGGATACCTGTATTGAGAGAGCAGAATTCAATTACTTTGAGGCAATTTAAATCCTCTTCAAGTGAAGTTATCAAGCTAGAAGGGTTAGCCAATTGCTCATTTAGAGAAAGATCAGATGCTTTCAAGTCATCTGGAAGAGATTTGCCCTCTAGCAGGACGTTGTCAGGCGGGTTGTTTAACTCCCTATTGACCTGCATTGAAGAATCAGAAATATACTTAGAGCGTGGGGTGATCAATCCCTTAGTCCAATCAATTTCGGGATTCCAATGCGTTAAAAAGTCATGGCCAAGAATGGTATCGTCCATCCTTGGGGCTTCCAAGACTGATAATTCCCACTCAAAGGGGGGGGAAGTTCGGAAAGTTGAAAACCCATAAAACTTTCTTACTTACCCAATATTTGGGTTCCTCTGATTCGACCAAATAGATTGGAGTTCGATCGATATCTGTAAATGTTAGTTGAAGCTTTTCGGCAAAAGATAAACTAACAAAAGAAATTGAAGCTCCAGAGTTTATAAGACAACTGAAGGGGATATCCTCCTTAAAAAGAATGAATCTCAAGCGGTTTAAGGCAACTCCAGTCCTTAAGACATGGAGGTTCTGTGCACTGGGAGAGATAAGATAGTTTGCTTTGCACACAAGTAAACTATCTACTAGTTTTTTGACTTCGAACTAGTACCTTCTCTTTCCTTCAACTTTACACAGTCTTCCAACTTGTGCTTACCCCCACAATACATACATAACCCATTATCTGCTCGTCTCTTCCTCTCAGCTTCTTTAAGTTCCCCTTTAGCATCCAGTACTTTGCTGATATCTCCTGGGGTCAAGCCTTTTGGTCAAGGTTTATCCTTTCCCTTATTGGGTTTGGATTGAGTTGAGGAGGATTGATTTAGTCGTGGGTGTGAAGGAGTTCCCGATTTAAAATTTAGGCCTTGAGATTTGTTGGCATATCGATGATGTTGAAGTCGTCCTTGATAAACGCCGTCAAGTTTGATGGTTCGATCCATTAAATCCGTTAAAGTAGTCATCTTCTGACCGTGAAGATTTAATTGATCCAGAATCCTCGAAGGAAGTCCTTTTTTGAAATGATACTTAAGGGCAGCATCATTCCAACCTACTCGAGTTTGAAGTGCTCTGAAGTTCGAGATATATTCAGAAGCTTTACCATTATCACTCATGCAAAGAAAATCAAGTTCAATTTCTGCGTTGTCAGCTTCATTAGGATCCCCAAACAACATAAAAAGTTGGTCTTCAAACGTTTCCCAATTATTGATAAGTAATTGGGTTTCTGTCGAAGAAAGCATGAGCAGATAAGGTTCGAACCATCTTGCTGCTTTCCTGGCTAGGAATGAAGAAGCGTAAACAACCTTTTATCTGTCGCTGTTAAAGGTTCGAGGGTCATTATGGAACAGTAGCTTGCAGGTTTGCAAGAAGGGTCGCAATCTGTTGGGGTGATCTCCGTCGAATTTGTCAGGAGATTTCATAGAAGGAGTTTTGAACTTAGATCCTTCTGAAGACGTTGGATTTGAAAGGGTTTTCATGAAACGTCTCATGAAATCTTCCAGAGAGTTAGATGGTCCAGGTTCTGAGGATTGACCAGAAGGGTGATTGGCTGGGGAGGATGGTGCCTCGTGCATTGTATCCTCTCCTTCTTCTTCATCACTAGAAACCTCAAAATCTTGTGGGATGTCTTCTACAGATTGAACTGAATGTTGCTGTTCCCTAAGGTCGAGTGGTTCCAAAGAGTGAGTGCGGGAAACAGACCTTATGGCTGTTGGCCTGCCCCTAGCACGAGCTCTAGTAGTAGCGCCCGTTGGAGGAGTGCGTTGAACAGGTGCCATTTTAAAACTTTAAAAAACACCTAAAAGGACGTAGTAGTGCAAAGAATGAGAACTACGGAGAATTAAATTATACTGTCACCGGACGACCTACGCACAAGGTTGAGGATGTTCCTGAAAGTGAGATGAGAGATTTAGAGACTTCTTCGAAGCACAGAGGAATGATTCAAGGAAGTGATTCAAAGGTCACTCGAAGTAAGAGCTACAGGTTCGAGGTTCGTTCGAGAAGAATTATAAAATAGTTTCAAAGGTAATAGGAATTCTTAAGATCTCACAATGGGTTGGAAACTCAATAATCAAAGATTTTAGGATTTAGAAATGAATATTGAGAAAATAAAAGAAAGATACAATAACAATGATTTAACTTAAAGATTTTACCACTATTAAATGTAAATACGTTTTATAATTTAATTCTAAGGAATATCAAACCAAATACCCAACCCTTTTATATCCCTTTATTCCTCCTTGCATTGACCTCCCTCTCATCGCACCATTCCCATACCATTGACCATTACTAACATACACTTAGACCCTCTTTGCTAAATATCCATCCATGCTCAATTTACCCCTTTTTATTAATTAACAAAACTTTTAATGAAAACAACTACTGTACTATTACTTTGATCCTAGTGCTGTGCGTCGCTTATTGAAAAGGAGACTAAGGCACCCTATTGGGAGATTGACTAATTTAGATTTAGAGTTTAGGCTAGCGCAGTTAAATAGTAAGTACACAAAGGGGAATCGCAGTTGCTATGGAGAATTGCTTTCTGCGCTTTGAGTATAGATTTAGGACTTGATATTATTGATTTAATGAGCTGCTTTTGCCTTGAGTGTCACGTGGCGCATGACATCTCCATATGATAGGAAACATCCTGTTTCTCCCATTTCTTTGCTTAAACCTTATACTTCCAACAGTGACTTATTTCACAAAAGAAGGGGAAGACCTAAGAAAAACCCTCAGGAAGTCACAGAAACAGCAGAAATTGATAAAATTCTCAATGATAGAATTATAACTTCTGAAAGAGGTATTGAATATTTATTGAGATATAAGAACAAATCATCTGAACATGATGCATGGATACCTGGCAAGGAGATTTCAAATCTGCCTACTCTGTTGAAAAAATACAAAAAGAAAAAATCTTAGCATTTTTTTTATTGTTTTTTTTAGAGTGAGGGAGTGTCAGCCAGGCTATTCCAGGAGCCCAGTAAATGATATGTTATCTTATAGGACCTGAAAGAGGGCGTAAGAATCAGATTTAATGTATATAAATTAATATTTTATTGCATAATAAAATTATATAAGTATCTTATTACATATAAGTGTTATATTAATTTTATTGTTTATATAAATTTTTTATACATTTAAACTAAACATAATATATATTATATTCTACAAAAAATGGCGTATTTTTATGTATTTAATAATTATAAATTTATATTTAATTTATTAAAAACATATATTATAATTATAAGTGTAAAATTTACTTATAATATAATTAAATTAATTAATTATATTTATATATTAAATATCATTTTTTTATAGTATTAAACAATAAATAATGACGCTGTGGTGATCCAAACCTGGGTAGGACTTTGGAGTGCATATTTGGAGGTATTTGGTATGTAGGGTGTTATTGGGGTTATGGTGTTATTAGTGGTTTTTTTCATCTTTAGGTAATATTTAGTAGTGTTTATGGAGGCTTAAGCTAGGGTCACTTATTATGTCTCAGCTTAATGTCCTTTCTTTTCTCTTCATTTTGGTATCCCTTATGGGTGGTTACCTTGCTTTATAGGGTAGTTATGGTGTTGTTATTGGTATTTATCGGATATTTATTGCTTAGTGATGCTTATGTAGGCTTAAGATATGGTCACTTATTATGTCTCAGCTTATTTTCCTTCATTTTCTTCTCATTTTGGTATGTCTTATGTGTGTTTATCTTGTTTATTAGTGAAGTTATGGGTTTTTAGGGTTTTTTAGGGTTTTTATGGGTTGTATGGGTGTTTTAGGGCCTAGAAGCCGCCCGCCCGCCCCCAAGCGGCCTGCCTTCCCCTAAGCAAAGCCTCCTCCAAGCAGCCTGTCCGCCTGGGCACTGGGGAGGCGCTAAAATTCACTTTTATGCATGAAAAAGGCTGGGAAAACTGGATTTTGGCTGGGGAATTGGTCAGGGTGGTCTGTGCACTGGCTGTATGATGCGTGTGTGGGAAGACTTTTAGGGAATCATCTTATCTCTCTACTCATCGCCTCTCTGTTCCTCACTGTCTCATTGCCTGGTTTTTTGTTGGAATATATTACTGTTTATTTCAAATCTTTCTGGCAGTCTGTCTGGGACTATTATCTTCACTTTTAAAGAGGTCAAGAGTGTTTAATTAGATGGTCTAGCAAACAGATCTCCAATTTGCTGCAACAGGTAAATCTCACTTGTTTTTCTAAAGGGACAGGGGTTATTCTTTCTGGTTTTACTCCAACTCCCTTGGTCAAGGCCTATAGCTAGTACTATAGGATTGTCTACATTTCTGGCGCCCAACGTGGGGTGCGAATCTGTTGGCTTTTTTGAATCTCTGTTGATCTAGGCTTCTCTCTTTGGTGGATTTTGAATTTGGTGCTATATCTCTTTGTGGTTGGTCTAGGGGTCTTCTTTTCTGTTGGTTTTGGTCCCTCCTAGGTCTCTAAGGATACTTGGGGGGACTTTGGCTATCTTTGGTGGAGATTGGAGGCTGTAACTGGGAGTTGCTAGGATGGTTAGGATTCAGTCTTGGGATGGTTCAAGGTTTTTGGGGGAGGATTCAAAGGGGTTTTTGGCTAGGTTTGAGGTTGCTGCTGAGATTTATGGGGCCTCACTGTTGGATATGGTTAGGCAAGTAATCTTTTTCATTGGTAATAGGGAGGTGGAGAAGGAAGTGTCTGGCATGGCAGGATATAGGAGTAAGGACTGGGGAAAGTTGAAGATTGAAATGGTTAAAAGGTGGCCTACTAATTTCTCAATGGTGGATCTTCATGGGATTTCTAGGAAGTGGGAATTGAAAGGTGGTGTAACTTCTCTTTCTCAGTATGGGGAATTTATGGAGGAGTTTGGGGAGGCTCTGGATTATCTGGTATATAATGATATATTACCACATGAAGATGGGGCCAAGTATGTATTTTGGAGTGCCATGGGTAGGAATGTAAAGGTGGAGGTTATGGAGATTATTTTTAAGGCTGACTTGATGAAGACTCTTCCAAATGGAGAAAATAGGATTCCTGGTATGGCTATTCTGAAGGAGGTTATTTTGTGATATTTGGATGGTTTGAAGGATAGGGATGTGGAATCTGGAGAGGAAATCCTGTTGGATGGAGAAGTTCAGGAGACTGTTGTGGAAAATTCAGTTTCTAGGGAGGTGTTGGAGCCATCAATTTTGGAAGATGGGGACTCTGATGATGTTTGTGAAACTGATTTTTCTTTTCCAAAGTATGCCATGGGATCTCAGGAATTTGCTTCACTGGATGTTTTGGAAATGAACAAACTGTAGGATCAGTGTATTTCCTCAAGGTTGGGTGAATTATGTGTGAAGGAGGACTTGTCTGGTTATGAAGAAGGATTTTGGGATATTGAGAAGGAATCTGTGGTGGATGAATGGTTTTTGAGGGATGATTATTTTTCTTTCTCAAGTTCAGATAACGGCTTATTGGAGGAGGATGTATCAGTTGAATTTTTGGATGGACAGAAAGATTCTGTCTTGGATCTTTTTCTAATAGAGGAAGATTATTTTCAGGTGGTTCCCTCAAGATCAGATGGTCTCTTCTTGGAGGAGGATTTTTATTTTGATCTTATGGATGTTATTCTGGAGGATTTTGAAGATTCTAAGCAAGATTCCTGTAGGAAAGGGGAAAATTGTGATGTTTTGGATGTCACTGGTATGGAGGTTGATTTTAAAGATGAGGTGGAGGTTCCAGATGTTTCACAGGGTGGAGAATTTATTGATTCTGGTAATGTGAAATATGGAAGACTCAGTGTATGGAGGAGGATGGAAGATTTGTTTGGAGGTCTGATTTTGGGATATCAGATTTGGAAGAGGAGCTTAGGGGGTTCAAGCCCTAGGGGCAAACTTATTGGTTTAAACCTTGGGATTTCAAGAATGTGATTCCTCTGAAATGAGGATAAACTACTTAATTTGTTTTGGTTTTGCTTAATTTGGCCTCTATGTATTTGGTCAGGATTTTTTTTTGTTGTTTTGTCCAATTCTTTTCAGTCTCTCTGGTTCAAGTCTCTATATAAAAAAGGGAGGCCGGGCCACTTCAGGCGGCACCTCTGACGTCGGGAAGCCCGCCCATAATAAAAAAAAAATCTTAGTATAATGAAGATGGAAGAAAAGAAAAATTCAAGTGAAGATGGATATTTTATTTAAAATAAAATGAAGATAAAAATGAAGATTATTGGTTTTATTTCACCTCCAGCATGAGGTTAAACTGCAAAATTTTATTTTTAAATTGGTTTTTTTTTGGCTTTCAAGAATTTTAATGGTTTTTTAATGGTTTTGGTTTTTTATGGGAGAAGATTTGTGTTGGAAAATCCTTTTTGTTAGAAGGTACCCAGGGGTGGGGCTTCTAGATTTTATTTTGGCAAGTGTGAAGGTGACTGATGGGCTGGCTGCTCTATCAACAGTTACCCCAGATTGTCTGTTTCCAACCCCTTCTCTTAATTTTGTTGAATTCTAGTATTGGTTTTTTTTCTTTAACAGGTTTTTAGTCCACCATGACTTTAAACTGGAAATTCTTTTGGTCTTCAAGTTCTGGACCCCTCATGTTTATTGGTTTTTTTTAATTTTGTTGGATGTTGTGTTTTTGTTAGAAGGTACCCAGGGGGGCTTCTAGATTTTATTTTGGCAAGTGTGGGGGTAACTGATGATCTGGCTGCTCTGTAGAACAGTTACCCCAGAATGTCTGTTTCAAGCTTTTGGTTTTTTTCCAGTTGAATTCTAGTGTTGTTTTTTTTGTGATTCAGGTTTTTAGTCCTCTATGACTTTAAACTGCATTGCCTTGGATTTCTTTTGGTGCTTTTGGATTGGTGGTGGATCACTGGTGGTCTCCCATCATTTTTACTTATTGGAAGGAGCCAACCCAGTGATCTCTTCTGTTGACCTGGAGCTGGCTTTGCTATGTGGTTCTAGGGTGTTGGATGTGAAAGTGGTGGATTCAAGATTATTTTCTTTTTTTCTCTTTTTTTTCTTTTAATTTTTTTATGGAGGCTATGTTTGTTCAAAGGCTCAAGATAGGGCTCTGGCAATGTTTTTGGTAGAAGAGGAGGAGTCAAAATAAAAATTAAAAAATTAAATTTTTTTTAGGTGTGACCACATCAAGGTGCACTTGGATGTGGGTAAGGTATCAGGGGATCAGCTCATCAATTTGCTGGGGGATACCGTTTTATTTTGTTTTATTTGTTAAAGGAGGTTAAATGTTTTGGCTTTGATGGTTCTTGGTTTAGGGATTTATGGGCTATATCTTCAAGATTTTTTTTCTGAAAGGTCCTTCAAGACTTTAAACTGATTTTTTAATTACGGGCTCAAGATTTTTTGATGTCCATCAAGACTTTAAACTGAAAATTCTGTTAGTCCTCCAAGACTTAAAACTGGCTGATTTTTAAAGATTTATTCAAGAATTTAATTTTACTACTGTGGATCTAGTAGTCCTCCAAAACTTTAAACTGGCTGGTTTCAAGATTTTGTCAAGAAGTAGTCTGTCAAGACTTTAAACTGAGGATTGTTGATGGTGAAGTCCCCCAAGACTATAAACTGAGGAATGGGAGGCAGTGTGAGGTGGAAGTTTAAAGGCAGAAGGATCCAAGGGGGAACTTCTGAATTTTGTAAAGGCAACTTTGGGGGTGACTGATGGGCTGGCAGCTCTATATACAGTTACCCCAGAAAGTTAGTTACTTCTCTAAATCTTTTTCTGGTTGATCTCTGGTTCTGGGTTCTATGATTCAGGTTTTTTTAGTCCCCCAAGACTATAAACTGAGGATTTTTGGAGTCCCCCAAGACAATAAACTGAGGGCTTTTAGTCCCCCAAGACTTTAAACTGAGGGCTTTTAGTCTCCCAAGACTTTAAACTGAGGGTTGTGAGTCCCCCAAGACTATAAAATGAGGAAATGTTTATGCTGGTAGAAGGTTATAGTCAGGAAGACTTGTCAACTGGATATCACTTTTCATTGTTGGAGGCTGGTACAGCCAGAGTTGGAATTCAGGAACAGAAGAAAGAGATTCTTTTCAAAGAGATAGATTTAATTTAAAGGCATGGTGCAAGAGAAGTTTTAAAGAAGAAGCTTGGATTGCTGGTTCAGAAGTTCACTTAGGATGGAATAAGATCTGGTGGAAGAGAGAAATGGGCTGTTTGTAAATATTCTAAAGAGGTGTTTTAACATGGTTGTTGGCGAAGGAAGAATGAGGACATTCTTGATTGGAGGGAGGATGTGGTGATCCAAACCTGGGTAGGCCTTTGGAGTGCATATTTGGAGGTATTTGGTATGTAGGGTGTTATTGGGGTTATGGTGTTATTAGTGGTTTTTTCATCTTTAGGTAATATTTAGTAGTGTTTATGGAGGCTTAAGCTAGGGTCACTTATTATGTCTCAGCTTAATGTCCTTTCTTTTCTCTTCATTTTTGTATCCCTTATGGGTGGTTACCTTGCTTTATAGGGTAGTTATGGTGTTGTTATTGGTATTTATCAGATATTTATTACTTAGTGGTGCTTATGTAGGCTTAAGCTAGGGTCACTTATTATGTCTCAGCTTATTTTCCTTCATTTTATTTTTATTTTTGTATCTCTTATGTGTGTTTATCTTGTTTATTAGTGAAGTTATGGGTTTTAGGGTTTTTTAGGGTTTTTATGGGTTGTATGGGTGTTTTAGGGCCTAGAAGCCGCCCGCCCGCCCCCAAGCGGCCTGCCTTCCCCTAAGCGGAGCCACCTCCAAGCGGCCTGGCCGCCTGGGCACTGGGGAGGCGCTAAAATGCACTTTTATGCATGAAAAAGGCTGGGAAAGCTGGATTTTGGCTGGGGAATTGGTCAGGGTGGTCTGTGCACTGGCTGTATGATGCGTGTGTGGGAAGATTTTTAGGGAATCATATTATCTCTTTACTCATTGCCTCTCTGTTCCTCACTGTCTCATTGGCTGGTTTTTTGTTGGAATATATTACTTTTCATTTCAACTCTTTCTGGCAGTCTGTCTGGGACTATTATCTTCACTTTTAAAGAGGTCAAGAGTGTTTAATTAGAGGGTCTAGCAAACAGATCTCCAATTTGCTGCAACAGGTAAATATCACTTATTTTTCTAAAGGGACAGGGGTTATTCTTCCTGGTTTTACTCCAACTCCCTTGGTCAAGGCCTATAGCTAGTACTATAGGATTGTCTACAACACTTCTTTTGACCCATAATTGTGTCAGGAAAAACTAATTAATACTAAATTGAAATTAATTACATATTTTGTTGCGTCAAAATATTTTTTGTTTCACTTAAAAATCCTTAAATCAGACTTTACCATCTGTTTTGAATTATTTTTCTCATAGTTCCTATGTTCCAGGCTTGTTTAGTTATTCACTATTTTTACTTACTGATTTAGGAATTAATTGTGGGAAAATTGGATTCTTAATTGGGTTTTTTAATTATTTGTTTCATATTTTCTCTACATTGTTATGTTTCACTTATTCTTTTAGATTCTTGTTTCATTCTATTATATTTCTTGTATTTAAAAATATAGTAGCACTTCAGAGGGCCCATTGCCTATAAAAAGGCCTTGGTTAATCCCCTGTAGCCCCATCACTTACTATACACTCAACAAATTTAATATACTTTTATATCACGTTTATATTCTTTTTATTATTAATAAATTTCTAATTAAAACTCTATATAACAATTTAAAGGTTGCTTTAAGTCTGATAGTAATCACAGTGTCTGCCGCGCATAGCCCTTACTTGAAATAATATTATTATTAATAAAACCAATTTTTTGTCACCTCTCAAATTACTTGTCGTTGCTTTCTCTTCAATAAATTAAATAATTTTATTAGACTTTACTTCTTTTATTTCTCAAATCACCATTACTTCCTTGTCCTCCTCTCTTTCTTCCCCTTCTTCTTCCCTCTTCTAGATGACTGACCGACAAATTGTATCATGGGTTTCCCCTTACACGTACTCAAAATTAGTTACATTTTATTTTTATTTTATATTACTTTTTATGCATATATATTAATGTGGCTCTTCAGAGGGCCTCTTACTTATATAAAGGCCTTGGGTAACCCCCTTTAACCTCACCACTTATAACTTACTTTATTTTTATTTTTATTATTAATATTATTATTAATATATAATTTTCTATTTACTATAGTTTTTATTATGGCGCTTTCTTGCCTTTAAAATCTAGAACAAATATGAATACAAAGGTTGCTTTAAGAGTGTTTTAATATTATTAACTGTAACTTAAGAAGAGAAAATAAAATACTTACCATATATATCGGCCGGTTGTATAGAAGGAGGAGGAAAAAGGAGGAAAGGAATAGAGAAATAATAAAATAGATTGCTATAATAATTGGTAGCTTAAGAAAATAAGAGAGAAAAACAAAGAAATGCTATGATAATATTTGAGCAGTGACAAAACAGTGAGGTTCAATTTATAATATTAAAATCTTTTAAGTTATATAGCAGTGCGCAGTTCTCAATTATAATTATTAATAGACTTATAGCAACCTTAGATATTTTATTTAATTTTAAATTTAGACTTATAATGCTAATAAAAAATAAAATAAACGTAATATATTTAAAATTGTATTTGAATTGAGTGTATGATAAGTAATGGGCTAAAGGGAATTACCCAAGGCCCTTTTATAGACCAGGGGACCTCTGAAGCGCCACAAATCAGTATATACAAAATAGTAATAAGCTAAAACATGAATATATAAAAAATAGAAATGAAACATAGATATTAAGAGAAAAACATGAAACAATTAACTAAACCCATGAATAAGTAACTAATTTTCCCACCATAAGCTCTCAAACCAGTTAGTTAAAATAGTAGTAACTAAGTAAGCCTGAAACATAAGAACTGTGAGAAAAGGAATCCAAAACAGACATTAAAGTAGGATGTAAAGGGTTTAATTAAAACAATTAGAATTATTTTCATGCAAAAATCCATGTAATCAATTCAATCCAGTATAAAGCAATTTTAATTAATTGTTTTAACTATGTAATTAATTTAATAATTAGTTTAAATGAAACATATAATTAATTTAATGATATTTCTAATTTAAAGTGAGAATTTTAATACCATATTATTAAATAAGTGTTATAATTTATTTAATAATTATAATGACACAATTAAGGATCAAAAAAGCGCCAAAAATTATTGTTTAAAAATGTATGAAAAGTTTTATTTAATATATAAATTTAATTAATTAATTTAATTACATTATAAGTCAATTTTTACACTTATAGTTATAATATATGTTTATAATTAATCAATTATAAATTTTTATATATTAAATACATAAAAAATGCGCCATAATTTATAGAATATATATCATGCTTGATTTAAATGTATAAATAATTTATATAATAATAAAATTAATATAATATTTACATATATTTAATATAATAATTATATCATTTCATTATGCAATATAAGATTAATTTATATACATAATAAGCAAATTTTTACGCCCTCTTTTAGTTAAAGTAAATTAACATAAAATTTACTGGGCTCCTGGTATAGCCTGGCTGACACTCCCTCGCTCTAAAAAAACAATAAAAAAATGCTAAGATTTTTTCTTTTTGTACTTCTTTAACAGAGTAGGAAGATTTGAAATTTTCTTGCCAGGTATCCATGCATCATGTTCAGATGATTTGTTCTTATATCTCAAAAAATATTCAGTACCTCTTTCAGAAGTGATAATTCTATCATTGAGAATTTTATCAATTTCTGCAGTTTCTGTGACTTCCTGAGGGTTTTTCTTAGGTCTTCCTCTTCTTTTGGGAAATAAGTCACTGTTGGAAGTAAAAGGCTTAAGCAAAGAAATGGGAAAAATAGGATGTTTCCTATCATATGGAGAATACAATACAACTTCTACTGCATTATCTCCAACCATTCTTTTAACAACAAATGGTCCTAAAAAAGGATCTTTTAATTTGTTGTTACCTTGTAGATTGAAATGGACAGTAGATATCAACACTTCATCACCCTTTTTAAATGTGTATTCTTTATGGGATTTATCCCATCTCTTCTTTTCATATTCAAATGCTTTATCAATACAGCTTTGAGCATGTTTTCTGCATAGCTGTTGCATTTGCACAAAATATTTTACACCAGGGTTTAGTTCCAACTTATTTAATTTATTATTGAGAATCTGAGCAGGAGTATTTGGGACATAACCTAACCAAAGCTCAAAAGGCTTTTTCTCAGTGACAGAATTAACGGTGCTATTATATGCAAATTCAAGACCAGGCAATAGAGTGACCCAGTCATGAGTAAATCTGTCATTGTCTTTATATTCTAATCCAAAGGCACAATACCTTCCAATCATATCTTCCAGAGTTTGAATCATTCTTTCAGCTAGACCATCAGTCTGAGGGTGGTGAGCTTTAGACAACTTTAACTCACAACCACAAATATCCATCAAAGAGGTCCAAAACTCAGAAGTAAATTTTGGATCTCTATCAAAAATAATGGCTTTTGGAAATCCAATAATTTTGAAAATGTAAGTCCACCATAAGAAAGCTAATTCCTATGTGGATACATCTTTGTAGGTGGGAATAAATTTTCACATTTTTGTGAATCTATCCACTATTACCCAACAAGAGTTATAACTGTCTTTATCTGCTACAGGAAGACCAGTGACAAAATCCATGTTAATGATTTTCCAGGGAGCATCAGGTGCTTCAATATTTTGTAATAACCCTGCTCTTTTACCTGTCAAACTTTTAGACTTCTGGCAGGAATCACAAGATTCAACATATAATTTTGTATCTTCAGACATATTAGCCCACCAAGCAGTGTTTTTGAGTCTAATTAATGTCTTTTCAAGATCAAAATGACCAGCTAATATGTCATCATGAAAAAGTTCTAGGATAGTTTCTTTCATAGAAGGAGGAATTACAATTACATTAGTAAGCTTTCTTCTATAATATATATAACCATCTTCAATAGAAAAATTTCCTTTAAGCAAAGCATTTTGATACTTTGCAGGAAGAGCTTTAATCAGTGCTTGAATTGAAGCATTCTTAGGATCATTTAAGATAGTAACTAATTTATTTAAATCAGAATCTTTATCATATGAATCCAGAATTAATTGTAATATCTCTTCTTCCATATCAACTATAAATATACCATGGATATGAACAGTGTCATCTTCAGGTACATAAGCAGGATTGGAGTCATTATTTGGCAGAGGCATTCTTGACAGCATATCAACATTGGAGTGAACATTTCCAGCCCTATGGATAATTGTCATTTTTCCTCTGTATTCTTGAACAGCAAGTTGCCACCTGAACATATGTCTATTAGGTGTTTTCAGGTTTAAGAGGGACTTCACAGCACTACAGTCAGTTACCAATTCAAACTTTTGGTCATCTAGATAGTAATGAAGCTTCTCAAGAGCCAAAACAACTGCTAATCACTCCAATTGAGTGGCACCATATTTCAATTCACTATTTCTCAAGGTTCTTGAAATATAACAAATTACAACCTCTGAGGATTTATCATTAACAATTTGTTTCTGGTGAAGGGCAGCACCCAGACCAACAAAGCTAGCATCTGTATACAGGAAAAATGGTTTGTTAAAATCTGGAAGAGCTAAGATAGGGGCTGTAATTAAGCAAAATTTTAATGTATCACAAGCTTTTTGACAGTCAATATTCCAGATGAATGCAACATCTTTCTTATTTAGTTTGGTAAGAGGAAAGGCTATGACCTGATAATTTTTAATATATTGTCTATAATAGCTACACATACCCAAAAAACTTTGAATTCCTCTTACAGAAGTTGGTGCCTTCACATTTTGAATTGAAGAAACTTTGTTGTGGTCTACACAAATTTTTAGACCTGACACAACATGGCCAAAGACTTTCAAAGATTGAAAACCAAATTTACACTTTTTCAAGGACAAGGTCATATTGATTTCATCCAGTTTTTGGAAAACCCTATTTAAATGAACCATATGTTCATCAAAAGTTTTAGAAAAAACTATGATATCATCAATATACAACATGAGCCATCCCCCAATTATTTCCTGATGGAAAGTGTTATCCATGACTTTTTGAAAAACTGGAGGGGCATTTTTAGGGCCAAATGGCATTCTAAAATACTTATATATTCCCATATGAGTAGCGATAAGCAAAAAAATTTGAGAATTTTTCTCAACAGGAACTTGATGATATCCTTTATTTCCATCCAGACAACTAATAAATTTTGCACCTTGCAAGGTAGCATGTATTGAATTAATTCTGGGTAAAGGATAAATATCATCAACAGTATAAGTGTTTAATTCTCTGTAATCTCCACATAATCTAGCCTTATTTTTTTCATAAAAATTAAGACTGGGGAGATGACACAATATTTGGGGGTGACATCAACTTTATCAATGATATTCATTTTTAATAATGTGGCAATATTATCTTCAATATCCTTTCTTTTTGTTGGAGAAGCAGGATATGGTTTTTTCTTAAGACCAGGAGGAATATCACTCAAGTTACAGGATGAGTTAATTTTCTTTTCTTCCTGAACACTTCCTAAGACATGAGAACCATGAGCAAAAGCCATAGGGAAAGAGGTAATTGATGCAATTAGAGAATCCTTTTGTTCACTAGTTAACTGATCACCAAATAAAGCAGTATTTATTTCATTTAATAAATCATTCATTTCAATTGTTGGTCTGCCTTTACACTGGATCAGTGAGTTACAAGACTTTAACAGATGCCCAGAAGGTTTTCTAGGTGAGGAAATTTTGAATTTCCTTTTGCCATTCAATCCCAGGGTGAAGAAATTATTTTCTGGGTCCAATTTCACACCAAACATGGTTAAAAAATCATTACCCATAATAAACCAATTGCTTAAATTATCATTTTTCATGAAAAAAAATTCACAAATAGCTCTGACAAAACCACCATTATATATGAAGAATACAGAGGTTTTGTATTTTCCAATGGGACACAAGGTAGAACCATACCCTCTTCATTTTTCAGAAGTCATAGGTAACAATTTACCCAAATAATCCTTATCTACTGAAGCTAAGGCTCTTTCAGACACTACACTTCCTCCAGCGCCAGAGTCAACAAACACATCAACATTTTTACCATTAATGATAACAGGTGCCTTCAAAGGAGATATGGCTATAGAATGTTTAGTAATATCTTTAATTATTTCAGCATTTTCTACTGAAGATAAATCCAATACACATTCTTCAGATATATTATCTAAATAATGGACATCCTGTTCCAACATTAAAACATCTTTAACAGATTCATTGTCATAGGAGATATTAATTTCACAGTCACTAGAAGAATTATTGATATCAATTTCAGCTTCATCAGTATCTTCATTTTGTTCAACAAGATGAATCTTCTTGTCACAAACATGACCTTTTTGCCATGATTTGTTACATTTATAACAAGTATTTGTTGCATATTTTCTAGGTGCAACTGGGGCAGAGGGCTTACCAGATTTTTCTGGGGCCTTTGTAGAGGGTTTACTCTGATCATGATAAGATTTGCTAAGGTAATTCTTTGGTTCATATCTATGGTTGAGCAGTACTTCATTACAGATATTAATGAAAGAAGAATGTTCCCTCACATGCTCAGTTCTAGCTACAATTAAATCCCTAAGAGAATTTGGTAATTTATACAAGATTTTATCTCTCCAAATATCATAATCCATCTTTGGATCAATTGCTCTCAAGATTTTTGTTACTTTTATAAGAAAAACAATGGGTTTTTCAACAGAGGAGGATACATATTTAGTATTCTCATACAGTCTTTTCTGAGCCAACCTGAATTTTGAACCACCAAACTGATTCTCAATAAAATGTTTCCATTCATTCCATGTATAATGATTGTTATCTAAAAGAACGGATTCATACCACATCAAGGCTACATTGAAAAATAAAGAAATTATCTTAGAAACAATTTCCTCATCAGGTAGTTTATAAGATCTCTTTAAATTATCAATTCTTTGGATAAAGTGTTGCCAATCAGATGAAGAATCACCATCAAAGTTAGGATATTGGTCCAATTTAGGCTAATTTTTCTGACTACTAGGATGGTCCATCCTTTGGGTTGAACTATTTATCATTAATAATTCCTGAAGTTTAGGCAGGTGTTCAGAAATTTCATTATTTACAGAAACAGCTGGTACATGACCATCACAAGATTTTTTGCTAGTAGCAAAAGATTTTACAGACTCATTGTCAGTTTGTTTAATGGCTGAAATATGAGGAAGAAAAGAGGAACTCTGTTCAGGTTCTTTTCTTTTATTTTTATGCAGCTTATGGGCAGCATTCTCATTTATAACATAATTATTGATGGTAAAGGTTGAAAATTTTTCCTGCAGGTCAGCCACATAGTTTCTTATCCTTGGAATTTCAGACATCTGGTCATTTACTTTTGCAAGGGATAAAACATTTCTGTCCTCAAAACTGTGTGTTTGGCACTCAGTGCATGGAAATCATTTTTTAGCTTTTTAAACTCATTTTGTAGAGATTTAATTTCACTTTTTAATGAATAATTTTCCTCAATAAGGGATTACAACTCACTCAAGGTTTTATGTAGATTGATATTCTTATCTGAGATAGATCTATGGTCTCTCCTTATTTGTTTTTGTTGGCTAAGAACAATATTCAAGGTTTCTTTGATTTTAAAATAAGCTGTATCTTGTACAGAAGAACTTACTTTACAATTCAAGTGAAAATTATTTAATCTATCACTCTCATGTATTAACACATCTCTTAAATGTTTGTCTTTTACAACATTAAAATCAAGGGTATCTTTCAATATTTCTTCAGAAGTTTTCTCAATTAAAGTGTAGACTTCAGGGGAAACAGAATCATTCTTATTTTCAAGAGAAGGATTAATTTAAGAAGTAGAATTCAATTTTAAAGTTTCATCAAATGATAATTTTCTAATTACATCATTGGGGCTACTCATTAAAGGAAGTTGTCTTTTTTAAGGTTTAACTGTTCTTTCACCAGGATCCACAATATTACCAGAAGATTATTTGTTATTATACATACCAACATGTTTATCAAACAAATTACTCACCATGGCAAGGGAGGAAACTTCCCATGTGCCTTCTTTCTTTTGCCTCCCTGATAAGGATGGGGCTGCGGAGATGGATGGTAGCTTGGTGTCAGCCAGGCTGTCCCAGGAGCCAAGTAATAAACATACAATTTTATTGGAGTTAATAAATGACATAATGATTGCAGCTTATGTATATATATTAAATTTACATTACATAATAGATTATATTAAAATATTATTTTATAATTAAAATAAATTTTTTACTAATTTTATTATCATATAAATTAAGTATACATTAAAATAATTATTATATTCCATGCAAAGAGGTGTTATATTTATTTAATGAATAATTAATTACATGTTGATAATATAATTATATCTTATTAAATTATCTTATATTGTAATTACATTAATTTTTAAATATAAATATATAATTAAACCCTTTTCATACCCAAAATTATCCATAATCATTGACGTTGTTTTTGACCCTTATTTGTGATGAATATTAAATGCATTATAATAATTATTATAATAAATTTTAAAATTATAAATTTGGTTCAGTAGAAAAATTAATTACTTGTTTCAACTAGTTATTACATAGTCAAAACAATTTATTAATTTTCTACAGACTAACACTAAAATTGATTACAATATTTTGTTGCGTCAAAACATTCCATTTGCTTCACTTAAAAAATCTATAAAAAATATTGTTATACTTAATTTGATTACTTTTTAACATGGTTCTCATGTCTCAGAGTTGTTTAATTACTCACTATATTACTTAAATGATTTGGGAAATGGTGGCGTGAAAATTGTTTTCTTAATTGGGATTTTAATTACTTGTTTCATCTTTTTCTCTCCATTGTTATGTTTCAATTATTTTCTTTTATCTTTTTGTTTCATCCTATTAATACTTTGTATATACTCAGTGGTAGCACCTCATTGGTCCCTTTGCCTATAAAAGGCCTTGTGTTATTTCATTTATGATTATCACTTACTACTCAAACATATTTTTAATTACATTATAAAATTTATTTTACTTACACGTATTTAAACTGCGCTTCCACCTATTTATGTAATAAAATAAAATATTAAAGGTTGTGATAAGAATATTTTAGTATTAATAGTTGATAATTGAACAGAGAAAATAAAACAGTACTTACTTTATTAACCACATTGATCCCCATCCATTTTTATTAAAAGTCTTTAAATTTTTTTTATTAAAATTATATAATTCTTTATTTCATTTCCTTTTTACTTCCCCTTTTACCTTTTTTCCAATTACCTTTTCCACCTTCTTCTAGATGACTGGCCGACAGTTGGTGTCCTGGATGGGCCAGGGTGTTGAGCTGTTGGTGGCTGAACATTCTATGGGTAATGGCTCATCAGGTAATCCCATTTCCACTGCTCCACCTGCAGAGTGCTTTGATTTTGCATGAAGGAGCTGGGTACTTGATTGGGCTGAGTTTGAGGCTGAGGCTGGGAGGCTGGGAAAAGAGTTTGAGCTTTTTGGGATTTAATAATTCCTGCATCTGCTGCCGGAGTGTGTCTACTCTTGCCTTGTACTTCATACTTTCTGCTCTCAGCTCTTTGATGTGACTGGACTGGTTTTTTACTTGTTGAGTCAGTGGTATCTTTTTCATTTTTATACCTTTGAGTTGATTTTCCTGATTTATTAAAGGTTTTACGTCTTTCAGAGGTGTTTGGTGAGGGGGGTTTTCAACTTCTCCTGCCATTTCCACTTCTTGGAGGTTTTTTTGTCAGCTGAATAATTTTTGTAAGTTAATTTAGAAGAACCTACAGATTCAGTGTCACCATCCACTTCAATCTCATCCACTTGTAAGTTATCCATGCTGTTAGCCAAACTACTGGACATTTAAACTGTGAAAAAAGAATCAAAATTATATTAATGATTCAGATTATTAATTTCCAATTAAATTATAATTTATTGAATTTTTAACAAAAAAAAATTAAATTTTTATCAAAAATCAATTAATTAACCAAAAAGAAATGTAACACAAATAAATGTAATTAAAATTATTTTTGTTAAGAAATTAAAATAGGACCAACCAACAAAGATTTATAAGTCAACCAAAATGATTAATACCAAAATTAATATATTGGCAATATTGGGACTAAGTACTGAGTACTATTATGGTCAGCCAATAAATAAAAAATAATAATTAAATTAAATTAATAATTTATTAAAATTTAATTGTCTTCCAGGACTAAGAGTTTTACTCTATTATGGTCAACTAGGAAAAAAAATTAAAAAAAATAATGAACACTTACACTCAGTGAATCAGCAATTAAGCCACAAAAACTGTTATTGCAGTAAAAATATAATAATATGAGTGAGAGGTGCAAAGTTTAACTTACTATAGTGATCAAAAATCACTTCAAAATAATATATGAATTAATTTAATATAAACCTAAATGATCAAACCCAAGTTCAAAGCACGGTCGCGGAAAAAGTTTACTTTTTGGTTGGGTTGTCTGTGTGCTATGTCGTTTGTCGCAAGTATCGTAGTTGTTGTCGTCGTTTGGAAAGGCTCTCAGTTATCAGCCGGTTGTCTAGAAGAAGGGGAAAAAAAGAGGAAACGGAGAGGAGGGAAAAGGTAATATAAAAGGGGAATTAAATAAAATAATAAAATAGTATAATTATTTTAAAGGAGAGGCAACACATAGATTGTAGGGACTTTGTACAACAGTGAGGTTTTTAATAAATTTTAATAAAATTATTTAATAATTAATTATTTTCAATGCGCGGAAGACACTATTCATTATTATTAGAACTATTGCAACCTTAGTTATTTATATAGAATTTTGATTAGAATTTATAGTACTAATAAAAATAATAATAAATGTAATATATTAAAAAATATGTTTAAATGATGTGTGTATAATTAGTGATGGGCTAAAGGTGATTACCCAAGGCCCTTTTATAGACCAGGGGACCTCTGAAGCGCCACAAATCAGTATATACAAAATAGTAATAAGCTAAAACATGAATATAAAAGAATAGAAATGAAAAATAGATATTAAGAGAAAAACATGAAACAATTAACTAAACCCAAGAATAAGTAACTAATTTTACCACCATAAATTCCCAAACCAGTTAATTAAAATAGTAGTAACTAAGTAAGCTTGAAACATAAGAACTGTGAGAAAAGGAATCCAAAACAGACATTACAGTAGGATGTAAAGGGTTTAATTAAAACAATTAGAATTATTTTCATGCAAAAATCCATGTAATCAATTCAATCCAGTATAAAGCAATTTTAATTAATTGTTTTAACTATGTAATTAATTTAATAATTAGTTTAAATGAAAAATATAATTAATTTAATGATATTTCTAATTTAAAGTGAGAATTTTAATACCATATTATTAAATAAGTGTTATAATTTATTTAATAATTATACTGACACAATTAAGGGTCAAAAAAGCGCCCAATATTATTGTTTAAAAATGTATGAAAAGTTTAATTTAATATATAAATTTAATTAATTAATTTAATTACATTATAAGTCAATTTTTACCCTTATAGTTATAATATATGTTTATAATTAATTAATTATAAATTTTTATATATTAAATACATAAAAAATGCACCATAATTTATAGAATATATATCATGCTTGATTTAAATGTATAAATAATTTATATAATAATAAAATTAATATAATATTTATATATATTTAATAGGGGGTATCAATGTTCAGGGATCTGCAATTAGGGATCAGGAATTTTTTTTCCCGGGATCAGACATTATTAATTGCGGAAGATTCTTATCCACTAGCCCCAGGGCTAGTGGATAAGAAATCCACCATAATGCATTATCCCGCCTCTTATACCCCAATTTCCATTCCTAATTCCTGATCCCAAACTCATCTCATCCATGATGGATTTTTAAGAAAGTCACATGACTTATAATTGCTGATGCCATCCTTAAGTATTTCCTCACTCTATGCTACTTAATTTTGGTGGCGAACACTTAAGTTTTTTTTCTATCTACACACCCCAACTGCACATTTGGCGGTGAATTCCCACTTCCCTCATCACTTAACCCTTCCACCGGCAACAATGAAACACCTCTCTACTAGGAAGCTACTTCACTCAACAATGAATGCTATCACTTTTCTTTTAGTTCTTTACTATAAATCTGACTCTGATTTGGAAGATGCTTTAGCTTATATGTGTTTTCTTTCCAAAAAGCGTTACATCATCACCAGGGGGCCAAATCTTTATCATGATCCCCGATATGATCTGGCCTCCATTCTCAACATTCCTTATTTAAACTTCACACAACTTTTTAGAACTTCTCCTGATTCTTTCTTCAAACTTTATCAACTCATCTCCGATCATCCTATCTTCCATAACAATTCTCATAACAAACAGCGTAATCCTGCCATCCAACTTGCTGTTGCTCTATGTCGCTTTGGCTCAAATGGAAATGGTGCTGCCGTAAGACGTTTGGATAATCTCTTTAACATAGGATATGGTACTGTGATATTATACACCAAGCGCTGTATGATTGCTATCCTTTCCCTCAAGTCTCAAACTCTTGCTTGGCCAACTCCAGAACAGCGACTTGAATCCTCTCAAGTAATGCAAGCTGAAGGTTTCCCTGGCTGTATAGGTTTTGTTGATGGCACAACCATCCCTTTGAGTCAAAAGCCTGCTCATGATGGCAACCATTATTTTGATCGCAAAAAAAGGTTTCTTCAAAATCTTCTCCAAGTTCTCATCTTTCACAATCTAACTTTTTATCTTCTTTCTAGATACTCTATTGCCATTCAACTTGTATGCGATGTCAATAAAAAATTTATTGCTTTTCACAGTGGCTGCCCTGGATCATGTCATGACTCTTCCGTCTTCCAAAGAATGAGGATTTCTCAATCCCCTGAATCATACTTTGACGAATCTCAGTACCTCCTTGCAGACTCAGCATATGCAAGTGGAAAGTACATTATACCTGCTTTCCGTGGTGAAACTTCAGAAAATGACCCCAAAACTAAATTTAATTATCACCTTGCACAATCAAGAGTACGAATTGAACATGCTATAGGTATTTTAAAGGGACGATTTTCTAGTCTTCGGGAGCTCAGAATCCAATTTCAAAAAAAATTGGAGATCAAAACTGCAAATCATTGGATCTTGACTTGCGTAATACTCCACAATATTCTAGCTGATTTAAAGGATGAGTGGAATGATCTTTATGAAGAAGAGGATCCTGAACCACCACTGGCACTCCCCTCCCTTGATTCACAAATCATTCAATCAACTGCCATACGCCCCATTATAATGCCAATTACTCTTCAACATTTCTCTTCACCCTTTTAATTTTTAATTTTTATGTTTTCATACTTTCCAAATGTCCTCTTTGTGTACTTTAATCACTTGGTTTTGTATTTTGGTTTGTTGCATATTCATTTTTTTTTTGAATTTACGGTGAATATCTTTTTTTTGGATTGCTCATTGGTTTTCTTTCACTTCCTCAACATGAAATCGCATATTTTCTTATATCACATATTTTGTCAGTGATTTTTTTTTTCATTCATCACTCATATCCTTTTCCTATTCTCCTCAAACATCCCTCAAATATTTTGGTTGCATTTATTTTCTCAACTCAACTCACCAGGTAGGTCATTTTTTTTCTTTTTTCATGGTTTTTTATTTGCTAATCATGATTTTTTTTTTTTTTGCTTTTTTTTTGCTTTTTTTTTGCTTTTTTTTTGGTTTTTTTGTTTTTTTTGTAAGTGCTTCTATTATTTTTGTTCTAGGGTAAACTAATTTTTGTTTTGCTTTTTTCTCTTTTTTATCTTTTTATTTTTTTGTTTTTTTTTCTCTCCTTCACCTCTCTTTATGATCCTCAAGGCCCCCCTTTTTCCCTCTCTTTACCTGTCTCTGACCCCCTTTTTACCCCCTTTTTAGCTGCCTCAAATCCCCCCTTTCCCCCCTCTTTAGGTCCCTCATCACCCCCTTTCCCCTCTTTTTAGGTGCTTCAATACTCCCCCCTTCCCCTCTCTTTATGTCCCTCAAACCCCCCCCTTCACCTCTCTTTTGGCGCCTCAAACCCCCCCCCTTCACCTCTCTTTACCCACAAGCTAATATTTTATGGAAGTGAACTCTGTTCTTCGCCCGAAGAACAGAGTTCATCCTCCTATTTTCACACTCTGTTTGCACCAATCTCCATCCCTTTCAATTCTATCAACACATGCTTGTCTTCTCAACTGTTTTTACAGAATTGAAAACTATGTTTCAGCTAATATTTTATGGATGTGAACTCTGTTCTTCGCCCAAAGAACAGAGTTCATCCTCCTATTTTCACACTCTGTTTGCACCAATCTCCATCCCTTTCAATTCTATCAACACATGCTTGTCTTCTCTCCCCATGCCTTTCGCTATCCTCCCAGCCCCATTGTATGCCATCCTCTTTTGATCCCCATTTCACCCCTCTCAACCTCTCCCAGACCCTTTTCTTCATTTAAAATGCCTCGGAACCCTTAATCTTCCCTTCCAACTCTTTCCCAACCTTTTTGCTACCCCATATATCCTTCCTCACCCCTCTCTCCAGCCTTTCCAACCCTTGTAGCCCCATTCCTCCCCTTTACCTCGCCTCCACAATTCTTGAACCCCAATTTCCTCCCTTTCAACCCAGTCGCTATTTCTGTATATAAAAATAAAGTGTTAGGGAGAAATGGGGAGGTAAGCGAACTGGAAGGAGAGGAGAGGAGAGGGGTAGAGAGGTGTGGAGAGGGAGAGGAAAATGTGGATAGGGGTTGAAAATGATGACAAAGGGAGTGAAAAGGTTGGGGAGAAGGATGAGGTGAGGATAAAGAAATATTTCAAAGGGAAAAGAGTGGGTATTCTTGAGAGGGAGTAAAAAAAGACAATAAAAGAAGATAGTAATACAAATATACAAAAAATATAAAATATATAAAATATGTTACAAAGAGTGGGCACAGAAATTCCTTGAATCCTAAAAATCCACAACTCCTATACTTTTATTCTCTTCATTTACTTAAATATAATAAAAATCTACATTTTAATATTTTGAAAATTTTGAAGAAGAGGGGAAATAAACATTTTTAAGATTTTTGCACCTTCTTTAGATATTTTAATGATTTATAATATTCAATATTATCTAGTCATAAAATAAGTATATAATTTTTTCAATTCTTGAAAATAATACAATTAATAATATAAATGCACAAAATAACCTTTCATGAACAAATTGACATATTTCAAATTGTAGTTTCTCCATGTATTTCTGGCCAAAGAAACTTATATAATAATGTCACATGGTATCTTGCCGGATCTATACATTGCTCATCTTTTTTTTAAAAATTGCAAAGAAACTGCTTAAATAGTTTTAAATATGTATTTTTCAGATTAATTTGAGTGTGATCTGTACTGTATTAAAATTTCTATAAAAAAATCTCATTCTTTATATCTCAAGATTTGTTCAAAGTATTATTTCCTATGCTTCATTAAATGTTCAAGTTATATTCATATTGAGTTCACCAGAATGTCAATATTTTTTCTTGGTGGTTTCATCACTAATTCAATGTGGGCACAAAAAGATATGAATTAGGGTTCAAGGTTGCAGACTTGCTAGCAAGTCCGCCCCCCATATTGCGTGGTGAGATATAGAATTTATTTGACTTGTAAATATTTTTGTGATACCCGTCCCTTACTTCAATAAAATCCATGGGGGGCTGTGCCAAAATTTTTTATAAGACTTGTGAAATTCTTGACATGTAAGAATTTTTAGGATACCGGTAAAATGCAGGGGGTAGTAAAGCCAAATTTTCATATAAAACTTTCAAGATTCATGACATGAAAGAATTTTTGTGATACCCACCCCTTACTTCAAAAAAATCCAGGGGTGGGGGATTGTCAAATTTTCAAAGGAGACTTGAAAATTTTATTTAAAAAAAGAATATTTAACATTAAAATACGATATTTCAAGAAATACAGAAAATAATTGTAAAATTTATGTACAAATAAATATGAACACATGAAGTGTGAAAGAAATAAAAGAAACTAGTCAACAAAAAATTTCATTAAACGTTCTATTTCTTCAACAGATTTGTTTGCTTTAATACATTCGATCAAGAAATCTTTCTTTTTAGAACTTTCTTGGAGATCATGCTTATACTTCATCTGTTCCATTAAGTTTTGATGCTCGAGTGTTTTTTCCTTATTTTTGGATTTTTCAATACTAAGAGTTAACTCAAACTTCTTCTCCTCCAAATCTTGTGCCCTACCATCCTTCTGTAAAGAGAGCTCAAACTTCTTCTCCTCCAAATCTTGGATCCGATCATCCTTCCGTAAGGAGAGCTCATACTTCCTCTCTTCCAAATCTTGTACTCTGTCATCCCTCCTTAAAGAGAGCTTGTATTTCTTCTTTTCAAAGCTCAGTGTCTCTTTAGAAATTTCCACTTGTTCTAGAGTGAGAATAAAAATTAACATAAAGTAGAAGAAAAGCAGAGTAAAGTAATAAGAGGTATGATATCACTTACCAGCATCACGTTTCTCTAAAAACTGTTCCATCGAAGAAAAAGGTGTTTGTGATGAAGTATCACTTTTTCGTCTTCTTTGGGAGAGGAAATTTAGACTAGTTGAAGCCCTTCTCTTTTTGTTCAACGTAGCATTTTCCTCCTCATCATTGTCACTAGCTTCAGACTCAGTTGATTGAGGATCCTGGGTTTGTTCATCAGCCTTTTAAGAAATAAGAAAAATATAAGTAAATAAAAAAATAGAATTGATAAGATAAAAGAAACAGACCTGAGTTAGATTGGGTTGGGTTAAATCGCCAATAGGATCAATAGCAAAGCTATCTAGATTCGTAGAATTTAGAAGAGGGGAGGCTTGAGTGGAGGAAGAGGATGGGAAAAGATTTGCTTCGACATCATGTTCGGAGATAGGATCTTCTCCATCCAACATGTTTACAGGATTAACATCGGCTCGCTCTCCAAAAATTGCATCCATCTCTTTAAAGTAAGGACATAAAGAATCAAGTTTATTGTCTATGGATTTTATACCCTTAGTTATATCAATGTCAGTAACCCCAAAACCAGTGGAAGATGAAAGAGCCTTTGCCTTCTTGTATTTTGCTCGATAATGCTTGAAGCGTTCAGACATCTGTTTAGGCAAAAGATCAATCCTTCCCTTGGTCTTATTGCGTAATTCATTTGCCATTAGAAGATAGCCATTAACTTTTGATGTGGGGGGCTGTCCTACTTTAGTGGCATACTCAGTACCAAAACAAGAATCATAGTTAGATTTGGTTTTCAGCCAGTTGATAAGAATGAGATGATCATCTTTTTTTAATTGAACAGTCTTTGATTTCTTGGCTGAGCGGGGAAAAGAGGAAGTAGTGGGAATTGAAGAACAACTGGGTGATAGCTGCCTTTGAGAAGATCTAGGATGACGAGGCATGTTATTATAAATGAAGATGAAAAGGAGCAGAAACAAGCAGATGAGATAGCGAGATGAAAAGGAGAAGAATCAAATAGATGAAATGGGGAGAAATTCTGAGCGGATAGAATGAACAGGATGGGATGAGAATGGAAGTGCGCAGCAAGGTAGAAGGCTGGGATATGCAGAAAGTTGTCCAAGATGTGGTTATGGAAAATTGAGTAAATAAATGTCGGATAAGAGGTGAACATTGACACGTAAAGTGTCTAATAACCCAATTATTAGCAAAAATAATTGCGGAAGATAATTGGGGTATGCAGATTATTTTCCGCAATTAATTTAATTGCGGATTGGTCAACATTGATACCCCCTAATAAAATAATTATATCATTTCATTATGCAATATAAGATTAATTTATATACATAATAAGCAAATTTTTATGCCCTCTTTTAGTTACAGTAAATTAACATAAAATTTACTGGGCTCCTGGTATAGCCTGGCTGACAATCAGTATCTTCTGGAAGATTCTGCCTATTTGAATTGAAAGTATGTAATTTGCTGCTTTTCAGGGAGAAGCATCTGAAGACAGTCAAAATTCCAACTTCAACAATCATTATACAAAGTCAAGAGTCCATATTAAAAATTCTATTGGAATCTTGAAAGGTTGTTTTTCCAGTTTAAGGGAATTATGAAGTACTCTAAGAAATAAATCCAAAATGGAGGCACTGATCAACTGGATTCTGCTTTGCACTATAATTCATAACCTACTTTCTAACCTCAAAGATCAATGGTTAGAGTTTTATGAAGATGAAAAAGTTGAAACACCTCCCACTATATCTAAAGGTTCTATTTCTAAAAACACTAGCATACAGGCTAAAATATTTTTAATAACACTAGTGCATTGGGAGATTTGCATTTGGTTCTTAAATTATTTCAAAATTCATTTCATTTTTATCCACTATCAATCTTACTTCCCACTGGGATACACTCCATCAGAATTCCAAATATACTACAAATTTTCTCAACAAAACCCTTTTAATTTATTTTTTCCTACTCTTCAAATGATCAAGTTGTGTGTATTATTCTCTTTTTTTAGTAACTTTATTTTTTTCATACACTACACAATATAGGGGGTGGACTTGCTAGAAAGTCCTCAACCTGAACTCAGATGGAACTCAGATGGAACTCAGACTGAACTCATACTGAACCCATACTGAACCCTACTTGAACACCCACCTAAAACTGTTTTGCTGAGTGGTGTTCATACCTTATTGTATGGTTTCTTTATCAATAGCTCAATGTGTGTTCAATCTGTGGTGAGTTTGGGTCCAATGTTGCGGACTTGCTAGCAAGTCCACCCCTCATATTGTGTGGTGATATTGACTTTTATTTTGAATTCTCAGTGAAAGTCTCTTTTCCCCTGTCTCAATTTTTTTGTTCACTACCTCAACATGAAATCACATATTTTCAGCTATCACATAATTTTTCAGTCATTCTTTTTTTCTTTCATCCCTCATGTCCTTTTCCTCTTCTCCTCAAATATTCTTCAAAGAATTTGAAGTATATTTTTTTCTTAACTCATCTCTCCAGTTAAATCATTTTTTTGCTTTTTATTTTTATATTTGCTTATTGTTATTTTATTTTTTTTTTATTTTTTTATTTTCTCATTTTTCTGGTAAGTGGTTTTGTTTTTCATTTTCAAGGTAAAATAGACTTTTCTTTTCTCTCTTTTTTTTCTTCCCATAATAGTCTTCATCCTCCTTGGCCTGGTCATTTTCACCACTTTCACCCCTCCTTGGCATGGACATATCCCCCTTTCCCTTCTCTTTGGCTGCCTCTGACCCCCCTCCCCCCCTTCTTTTTTCAGTAACAAACAATCATTAACAATCAATTGTTAACTTATCAATTTGTTAAAAATCAATAAGTTAAAGAAAAATTACTATCAATCATTCATTAACTTATCCATTTGTTAACAATCATTTGTTAACAAATGAGAAGAGGGGGGGTCTGGTGAGGTTATAGGGGGGGATTTGAGGAGGTATATGGGGGTTTTGAAGCAGTTGTAGGGGAAGTTTGAAGAGGTATAGGGGGGTTTGAAATAGGTATGGAGGGCTATTTTGGGAGGTGTTTTGTCAGCCAGGATATACCAGGAGCCCAGTAAATGATATGTTAATTTATTGGACCTGAAAGAGGGCATAAGAATTGCATTTGATGTATATAAATTAATATTTTATTGCATAATAAAATTATATAAGTATCTTATTAAATATAAGTGTTATATTAATTTTATTGTTATATAAATTATTTATACATTTAAATTAAGCATAATATATTTTATATTCTACAAATAATGGCGCATTTTTATGTATTTAATAATTATAAATTAATAATTAATTAATTACAAACATATATTAGGGGGTATCAATGTTCAGGGATCCGCAATTAAATTAATTGCGGATAAAAATCCTTATACCCCAATTATCTTCTGCAATTATTTTGCTAATAATTGGGTTATAAGACACTTTACGTTGTGGTCTTCCAACATTGGCAGGGGCCTTTGTTGTGTGATTTGGCGTGGTTTGTGCATGTCTTAATTGACATCTGTTAAAGAATTGGGTATTTTTCTGGTTTTATTCCGTGGATATTTGGTCCGCGGGTATGTGGTTACTATCATTGGATAGCCCTGGTTTTTCTCTATATTTTATGTCTTGAAGACATTTTTCATATTCTGAGTTTTAAGGGGTCATTTCCTCATTTTTCATTTATAAAAGATTGCTGTTTAATTTTGTTTTTTGTGTTTTACGGGCTAACCTTAAGTCTTAGGGTTAAGTGCTTAGTACCATTGGATAGAGCTAATTTTTCTCTATATTTCATGTCACAATGTTGTTATAGTGAAATTCTGTGTTTTAAAGGTTTTAGTAGTTGTAGCTAATTTTTCCAAGTAGATTAGTGGTTTTTATTGGTTTTCTGGCTTCAGGGAGGCCGGGCCGCTTCAGGCGGCATCTCCGACGTCGGGTGGCCCGCCCGCCTCTGTTTTAGGAGGTTGGGGAGCGCTCCAGGAGGGTTTTTTATGCAATTTGGAGGGTACAGGCGCCAGATTGGTGGGTGCGCATGGGCTCTTAGTTAGTGGTCTGTGTGTACATAGTGAATAAGACAGTTTGGGGCAACCTTAATCATCATACAACCATCCAGAGGTGATATCATTGTTCCTCACTCAGTTTTCACTGTTTCTGGCCACAATGGGCTGTGTTTGTTGCAAGTGAGTTCTTCATTTAACTTAACTTTGGCAACTTTTTTCTCTGTTATAGTCTTGCAAGCTATAGCAAGTATTATTGCTGTCTCTGGTGTGGATTTTCAGCCTACATCAAGTATCTTTGCTGTCTCTGGTGTGGACTTTGTTCTACATTTCAGTTCTTTGGTCTGGTAGTCTATCTGGGGACTGCTTTCTTGGCTCATCAAGCAGTCAAGTGTGTTAAAAAGGAGCTTTAGCAAAACAGGAACCAACTTACTTTAGCAAGTAAATCTCACTCTATTTTTCTAAAGGGACAGGGGATTTTCTCTCTGGTTTTTCTCCAACTCCCTTGGTCAAGGCCTATAGCTAGTACTATAGGATTGTCTACATTTCTGGCACCCAACGTGGGGTAGAACTTGCTACTTCTTTGGAATCTCTGTTTTCTTTGGTTGGCTCTCTTTGGTGTTTTGGACTGGAAGAATGGCTTCTGGTTCTGCTATTCCTGTGGTGACTGTCAGTGGGGGGGATGGTCCTCCTTCTGTGATGGTTAGGGAGTGTGTGAGAATTAAAACTTGGGATGGTACCAAGTTTAATGGGGAGGATGTCAAGTGGTTTCTAGAGAAGTATGAAACTGCTGCTGGAGTGGATGGTGCTTCCTACCTGGACATGGTGAAGCAGATTATCTTCTTCATTGGTGATAGGTCAGTGGAGAAGGAGATTGTGGCCATGTCTGGCTACAAGAAGAGGGATTGGAAATTTTTGTGTAGGGAGATGGTGGATAGATGGGGTGTCAGGTTCACTATGGTGTATCTGAACAATGTTGTCAGTGAATGGCAATCTTATGGTGGTGTTGGTAACTTACATAGTTACAGGAAGTTTCTGCTACAGTTTGATCCTGTGGTGGAATATTTGGTGGAAGTGGAGGAGCTGGCACATGAAAATGCTGCCAAAGATGTTTTTTGGTCTGCCCTGGCTAGAGATGTCAGGATGGATGTGTTGAAGGAGCTGTCAAGAAAGGAATTGATGAAGACTCTTTCTAATGGGGATCAGAAATTGCCTGCCTTGGATAAGGTGAAGGAGGCTGTTGAGGCCCATTTGAAGTTATTGGCTGTGGACACCTATCAGGAGGGGTGTGCCAAATATGTCAGCAAAGTCAGTGAGGCTTTGGCTGAAGAGGAAGTTAGGGAGAAGAAGGAGGAGAAAAATTTGGTGCAGGTTCCCAAACAGGAGAGGGACCCAATGGTGGATCAGTTGGCTGATCTGACAAAACAGCTGCACATTTTTGTCCAGGAGGCCAAGAAGGTTAATAAGGCACCTTCTCAGCCAAGAGATTTTGAAAGGAGGGCTGGTAGGAGTGATCCTTGGGTTTGCTCTTATTGCAGTAGGAGGGGGCACAGGTCCAATGATTGTTGGGCATTGAACAGATATGTGTCTGAAGGAAAAGTGGAGTTTGATGGCAGGGTTTTTAAGTTCCCTGACGGTTCTTTTGTGAAGCCCAGTGAGGGGAAGGCTCCTGTTGATTTGGTCAGGAGAAGGGGTGGTCTCAATCAAAGGAGGCCAAGGTTTGAGGAGATTCCTGATCAGGGGAAGTCTTCTGTTAAGATAGATGAGGACGTCAAGGGAAAGGGGAAGGAGGTCAATAAGGTCTCTTTTTCTAATTCCTTTGGTGGTTTGGAGTTGTATTCTTGTGGTGGAAAGTCAAGTGGTGAATGCTTGGCTGGTGTTTATGATGTGGAAGCAGGAAAGGTGGGTAGGCCTAAGAGCAGTTCTCAGGCCCAACCAAAGCTAAATGCTTCAAAGGAGGATCCTAAGCTGAGTGCAGCTAGGAAGAGGTACAGCAAAGAGGAGCTGTACAAGATGCAGAAGGGTATGGCTGATATGGGACCCCCTAGTTTTGGCGCATTGGATATGAATGGTGATCCAATGCCAATGGAGGTGGATTCTGACTCTGAGGAGGATGTCCCTTTGGCTTCATTGCCAAAGCCTGTTGGAGTCAGAGGTTCTGGTGAGGGATCTGGTTTGGTTCCTGTTAATGGTAAATCTGTTGGTGGTGCTGGTCCTCAAGAATCTTCTAGGACCAAGGTGGTGAAGCAAAGAGCTCACTTTGAGAGGCCAGTAGTGTCTGGTCAAGTTAATTTTATGGACTCTGTCCTGGAAAGGATGAATCAGGGTCAGGTTTCCCTATCTTATGGGGAATTGTATGCTATCAGTCCAGGGTTGGCTGATAGGCAGAAAAAGTTGTTGACCAGGAGAAGGGTTTCTTCTGGTGAGGTAGAATACATTTGTGATTCTGCTGAAAAGTTTGGTGAGGGGTTGGAAACTCATTTTTCTGCTCCTCTTGGATATGTCAATGTCACTCTGAATGGCAGGGAGGCAAGGGCATTGGTGGATTCAGGTTCTCAGATAAACCTGATTTCTTTGTTTGAGGCAACTCATATGGGCCTCCCCATCAAAACTGGTATTGGTGGGAATTTGAGAGGGATCGGTGGCCATGTCACTGAATTGGTTAGAACTTCAGAGTTTGTGAAGTTAGATGTTGGAGGAGCCTCAGGGAAGGTTCATTTTTACATTGCTAAAGGCAATGTAAAAGCAGTTTTGGGTGGGCCATTCTTGATGGATTTTCAGGCAAGAATTGGTCATCAATTTGATTTGAGAATCAGTTTGGAGTTGACTGGTGAAGACGAAAGGAGGCTTCACATGAGGTTGTCATCCCCTGGAGAGGATGATTGGGAGACTAGACCTGTTTTATCTTCAATGTTCCAGTGCATGGACTGCTTCAGGAGAAGGAAGGAAGTGGGTGCTGCCTCTGGTTTTTTGGAGTGTGGCTCAGGCTCTATTGAGAGTCTGTCTTTTTTAGAGTAATGAGGGCTGATCACCCTAGTGCTACAGCATCTCCCTGAGATGAGGAAATCCCAGGTTGTAGTAGGTCAGCTCCCTTGGAGATATACCAAGTGGATTTTCAACTTTCTCTTTTTAATGTTTCTCTTCTCTGCAAGTATTCATCAAGTTTTTTATCAAGTCTCTGTTCTCTCTCAAGATTTTTAATTATTTTTAATTCAAGTTTAAAGAAGAAGATTGGTTATATATCTTTATTGAAAGATATGCGGAAAAGTTTTGGGGCGGTGAGATTAGGGTCTAAAAGTAAGTTCTCCCAATTGTGCACTGCTAGGGTTTCTTCTACACCTTTCAAAAACATTACCTGGGCCACACCTGTGAGCATTGGGGAAACCCCTGGTTATTTTTGTAGGTCAGAAGAAAACTCAAGAAAAGAAGATAAAAATTTCAAGATAATTCATGAAAATCAAGAAAAAAATCTGAAGATAATGAATATAGAAGACGCAAAATATTTTTGTGAAGATCGTCAAGATCTATTTATGGGCCTCCAGCATGAGGTTAAACTGCAGAAAATTATGAAGAGAGAAGATCATCAAGATCGATTTTTGGACCTCCAGCATGAGGATAAACTGCACAATTTTAGAAGATGTGATTCAGAAGATGAATCATGATTTGAAGATTTGGAAGTTGGAAGTGAGGATGAAGATGTGGAATTGCGGAAAAGTTTTGGAGTGGTGAGATTGGGATGTAAAAGTAAGTCCTCCCAATTGTGCACTGCTAGGGTTTCTTCTACACCTTTGAAAAACATTACCTTGGCCACACATGTGAGCAATGGGGAAACCCTTGGTTTTTGTTCCAGGTCTGGTGGTGAAGAATTCCTGAAGATCCCTCAAGTTGAAGGTGGAGCGGCAAAGTATAAGAAGGTAGTGCAGAAGATTAGGCCTGTCAATGAGCCTATGCCTGTGGGTTTGAATCCGCCTTTGAAGAGACCTCCTTTGTCAAGAAATCCGTACTGTACTCATTTGGTGAAGAATCCTCCAGAATTTTTAGAGACGGATAGGGTGACCGTGGAAAGACTGAAAGTTGTTAATTTTGGTCCTGATGGGTGGTTGTCTGAGGAAGAAAAGAAGTTGTTTTTGCATGTTATTGTGCTAAGGGAAAAAGCGGTGGCATTTGTTGAGGAGAAAAGGGGTGTATTGAAGCACTCTTATGGGGAACCTTACTTGATTCCTGTTGTTTGTCATGAACCTTGGCAAATCAAACCTATTACCAGTCCAGCCGCTATTCGAGAGGAGTTTGTAGAGATTGTTAGGGAAAGAGTCAGGACTGGGTTATATGAACAATCAACATCCAGTTACTCAAGTCCGGTGTTCTGTGTAAAGAAGCAGAATGGAACGTTGCGGGTGGTTCATGATCTTAGAGCCTTGAATAGAGTCACTATCAAGGACGCTGGTATGCCGCCAAGTGCAGAGGATTTTGTTGAAGCTTTTGCTGGAAGGGTGTGTTATGGTTTGGGTGATATTATGGGTGGTTATGATGAGAGGGAACTACATATGGATTCAAGGCCTCTCACAACTTTTGAGACTCCTTTGGGAAGATTTCAGCTCACTAGGTTGCCTCAAGGAGCAACTAATTCAGTGGCAGTTTATCAAGCACAGATGGCTTGGATTTTGCAGGATGAGGTTCCTACTCATGCTGGTATTTTTATTGATTATGGTGGAATTAAAAGACCATCCACTGATTATGGTAATGAGGTGTTAGCGGAGAACCCTGGCATAAGGAGGTTTGTGTGGGAATATGCAATAACTCTAGAGAGAGTGTTGTTTAGGATTGAAGAGGCTGGTTTGACCATTTCAGGGTCAAAATTCTGTTGTTGTGTTCCTGCTTTGGAAATTCTGGGTCATGTGGTATGTAAAGAGGGAAGGATTATGGCGAAGAAGAAGATTAATAAAATTCAGTCATGGCCAAGGCCTAAAAATACTACTGAAGTCAGGGGATTTTTGGGTGTATGTGTATATGTCAGGATTTTTATTAAGGATTTTTCTTTGTTGGATTCACCTTTAAGGAGGTTGACCAGAAAAGATGCAGATTGGGAATGGACTGAAGAGTGTGAAGAGGCTTTTCAGAAGTTGAAAAAGGTTGTTGTTGAGGATATTGTTCTTCACAAGTTGGATTATGGTGTTGGTGCTGGAAAAATTTATCTGGCAGTGGACTCAAGTTATATTGCTGCTGGTGCTGTTTTGTCTCAGGAGGATAAGACTGGGAGGGTCAGGCCAGTAAGATATGAGTCTGTGGTGTTTAATGAGGTGGAATCTAGGTATTCTCAACCTAAGTTGGAATTGTGTGGCGTAGCTAAAATTTTAAAGAAGCTACAGACTGTTTTGTGGGGGAAGCATTTTGAGCTTCAGGTGGATGCAAAATCTTTGGTTCAGATGATCAATACACCTAGTCTTCCAAATGCTCCAATGACTAGGTGGGTGGCATTTATTCAACATTTTTCTTTTGACCTGGTACACAAACCAGGTAAAACTTTTACTATGCCTGATGTATTATCAAGGAGGCCACCTACAGATGAGGATTCTGATTCTGAAGAGTTTGAGGAAGATGTTCCAGTGGTTAGGGCCAGCACAAAGGGTGCTGAGGATTTTTCTCTCCTCCCCCATGAGGCTAAACTGGATGATTGTTCTGACCTCCCCCAAGAGGCTAAACTGGCTGGATCTGATCTTGATTCTGGTGATCAGGATGTTTTTGTTGATGAAGATGGAGTTGTTGTTTGGGACAGCTCAAAATTGGAAAAGGGTGTTTTTGTTAGTGAACTGGATTCTCACAAGGTACAGTGGAAAGAGAAGGACGTGCCAAAATTTAAGGATTGGTGTCCTGGTTGGGCTTCTCAATTGGCTCATGTTCACACTGGTGATTTTGATGACAGAGTTGTACCTTTGTATGTCTTTTTGTTGGATTTTGAAGATGAGACCTGGGGTCAGTCTGGGTTTTATTTTATTTTGGTGGAATATCTGTTGACCTTGGAGAGGCCAGATAGTTGTGATGATGATACTTTGTTGGCAATCAAGAAAAAGAGTCCTGGATTTTATGTGTCAGGAAGGCGGTTGATGAGGAGGAGACATCCAAATCCTCAAGTGGTGGTGACTCAGAAGAAGGGTCAAGAATTGGTTTTGAAGTCTTTGCATGAAGACCTTGGTCATAGAGGCTTTGGGGAGACTTATAGAAGAGTAGCAGACAGATTTTGGTGGCCAGGTATGAAGTTGGCAGTGCAGGGTTGGGTTCAATCTTGTGAAGAATGTCAAAGAAGAAGTCGCTTGAAACCTAAAGAGGTGGGCCGTGCTACTGGTGAATCAACTGTTTTTGGAAGAGTCAGTCTGGATGCTGTCCATATTAAAGAGGGCAGGTATATATACTTGATTGTTGCTAGGGATGATTTGTCTGGTTGGGTTGAAGCAGTGCCTCTGGTTAATTTGACTGCCAAGAATGTGGCAGAGTTCTTGAAGAAGGAGTGGATTTATAGGTATGGGTTGATGAAGTTGGTGACTGTTGATGGCGGGCCAGATTTTGGTGCCGAATTTAAAGAAGCTGTGACTAGTGTTGGTTCTAGGGTTAGAGTGGCTACACCGTATTATCCTGAAGCTGAAGGCATGGTTGAAAGAGGCCATCAAGTTATCAAGAATGCTTTGGTGAAGATGTGCGGAGATAGTGCCGAAAAGTGGAGGCATTATTTACCCTTGGTTTTATTTGCTGATAGGGTCACTGTGAAGAGGACAACTGGCTATTCTCCTTATGAGTTAATGTTTGGTCAGAAAGCCGTTCTACCAGTGGACTTGGAAGCTGTCTCTTATCTTGGAATTGATTGGGATGTCGTGCACTCAACAGAAGATTTGCTCTGTGCCAGGATGCAACAGTTGGAATGTAGAGAGGAATGTCAAGAGAAGGCATACTCTAGACTGATGAAAATTAGGAATCAATCAGTCAGGTACTGGGACAAGAAGTTGGCTCATAGACTCAGGAATCCCTTGAAACCTGGTGGTCTGGTTTTGGTGTATAATAGAATTTTGGAGAGTCAGTGGGGCAAAATGTTTGCTGACAGATGGAATGGACCTTACAGAGTCAGATCTCAGGCGTCTGGAGGTTCTTATGTTTTGGAAGAGTTGGATGGTGCAGTCTTGAAAAAGAGGGTGGCTGCAGACCAAGTGAAGAGGTTTTAGCCCAGAGGCACTAGGAATGAAGAAGATTGACTCCGCAATGAGGATAAACTACGGACCGTTCTTTAATTTTAGTTTTTTTTTGTGGTGATGCTATGCATCTGTTTGTTGGAAACTTTTGTTAGAGGGCACCCATGGGTGGGGCTTCTAGATTTGATCTTGGCAAGTGTAGGGGTGACTGATGGGCTGGCTTCTCTATCAACAGTTACCCCAGATTGTCTGTTTCCAACCATTTTTTTTAATTTGGTTGAACCCTAGTATTTGTTTATTTTCACAGGTTTTAGTCCTCTATGACTTTAAACTGGTAATTCCTTTGGTTTTCAAGTGCCGGACTCTTCACTCTTATTGGTTTTGGTTTTTTGTGTTGGATGTTGTGTTTTTGTTAGAAGGTACCCAGGGGGGGCTTCTAGATTTTATTTTGACAAGTGTGGGGGTAACTGATGAGCTGGCTGCTCTGCAGAACAGTTACCCCAGAATGTCTGTCTCAAGTCTTTTGTTTTTCCTAGTTGAATTCTAGTTCTGTTGTTTATTATTCAGGTTTCAAGTCCACTATGACTTTAAACTGGTTTGGGACTGGCTTCTTTATCTTTGGTTTTTTCAGATTGGTGGTGGATCACTGGTGGTCTCCCATCTTATTTACTTATTGGAGGGAGCCCACCCAGTGATCATTTCTATGGAACAGACTTTCCCTTATTGGACCATCTATGGGGCTGGACTTTCTTTGATGTTGCAGTTATGTTTTTGCTAGATAGCAGTTTTAGATTGTTTTCTTTTTTTTTCTCTTTTTTTTTCTGTTAATTATTTTATGGGGGTTGTTTAAAATCATAAAATCAAAAATATAGGGTGTTACCACATCAGGGTCACCTGGATGTGGGCAAGCATTGGTGGGGAAAGGCTCATCAATTGGCCGGGAAATGCAATTTTTATTTATTTATTATTTATTTCATGTGTTTCTGTGTTTCATTATTTTTATTATCTTCTGAATTTCTAAATTTTTTGAATTTTGTTTTCTGTTAATCATTTAAAAGAATTAATTGTGTATCCACATCAAGGTGCACTTGGATGTGGGTAAGGTATCAGGGGATCAGCTCATCAATTGGCTGGGGGATTCCATTTGTATTATTTTTTATATTTTATTTTATTTCATTTTAACTATTAATTTTTTATTTTAGTATATCAGTAGACCGTAAAAAAAAAAAAAAAAAAAAAAATTCTGAAATTATATTTTATTATTTGTTTTATATTATTTTTATGTTTCTAATCTTTTGCAGGAGCTCATTGTCTGGATGATGAAGCTTCTGGAGGCTGGTCTGGATTGTGATGACTTTTTTGTTTTTTGTTGGGATTGTGGGAAGCACTGTGTTCTTTGAAGTGCATCCTGCTGGAGAGATTATAGGGATTGTAATGGTCAGGAATTGGATTAGAGGGAAGTTCAGAGGAGGAAGAAGAAGAGGTAGGAATGGAGTGCTGGAGGGTGTGTTTAATGATCCTAGACATTTTCCAGTGGTCCTCCAGTAGGCGCTTTCTCAGGGATTTTTCAAAGTCATTCAAAGGTCCATGGAGGGCAAAGGCTTTTAGCATGTTGGAACACATGGTGCTTAGGTGTTTCTTCATGTCTCCATAATCCAGGGTCAAAGAAGTTTCAAGAGTTTGGCCAACTCCAATAATAGATTCAGGAGGAGGGGTGCCAACTAGACAAGAAGAATTGGATCAGTAATTATTTTTTGTTGAAGAAATGGAATAATTAATTTGGTACTTACAGATTGGAAGCTCATCAAATCTGTAAGCAGCTGGGATTTGGATCTCTGACGATTTTGTAATGGTCATAGTGGGTGGATCAACTAGGGAAAGATATGGATTCTCATGGTCTTCCTCTGAAGGATCCTGAGAAGGTGAACTGGGATTCTGATGTTCCTGGGGCCTAGTTGGAGCAGTGAGATTGTTGTTGTTGTTGTGGTTTTTATTTCTGTTGGATTCAGTTGGAGGAGGTGCTGGTGATGGAGTACCAGGGTTGTTAAAGGATGGAGCAGGAGAGGGGGATTTAGAAGCAGACTGCTCTCTTCTGGATGGAGAATTTGAAGAGATGGAACTGTCAGAAGAGTAGTTGGCTGACAGAGGAGAGGTGTAGTTTCTTTGTCTTAGTTGGGGACGAAGTTGTTGTTGTGGAGCAGTGTGTGGTGTTCTGGTTTCTTCTTGGGGTTCTCTGGCAGTTCTCTTAGAAATCTGGTAAATTTTGGTGCTTTTGGACTTTGGAAGGGTGGATTGAATTGCTCTGGGAGCAGTAGGAGGTAGTTGGGTTGAGTTGTTGTTGTTGTCTGGATGAATTTGGCTATTTTCTGGCCGTTTTTGAAGGTTTTGGCCCTGATTTTCACTGTTTGGTGAGGCAGGCGGGCCGCCTGGACGCGGTATAGAAGCCTGGGAGTTGATTTTGAAGCTTTTGGAGCTAATTTGGCGGAGATAAAAGCAGTTTCTTGTGAGGCTAAGGCTGGTCTTTTGGGAAGAGTGCGGGAAGCTGAGCTTCTGGATCTTCTGGAAGGAGCAGAAGATAGAGAGGAAGAGGAAGGACCAAGCTCTGGGGATCTGGTAGGGGATCTGGAGATGTATTTGTGAGAAGGAGAAGGCGAAGGAATAGGGTAGTTGGCGTCTCTGTCACATCTTTTCTTTTTGGAATAGCAAGAGTCACAAGCCCTGTTGTAGAATTTGGATTCAGGATTTGGAAGAGTGAATGTGCAAGGTCTGCACATGTGGATGCACTGTTTTCAGGCATAGTCCTTGGGAGCAGTGAAGCAAGGGAGAGTAGAAGGGTTAACATCAGGAGATCCAGCCATGATCTGTGGTGAGAAAAGATGATGAAAAGGGATAGGAGGAGATTTTTGTCAGTGATGGGTAGATGATGAAGTGAAGGTGGAAGTTCAGCAGGTTGGCTGTAGAGATGTGCTGCATGAAATTGGCTGTGTCCATTTTATGCAAAATTCCGTCAGTCCATCAAGACTTTAAACTGAAATCTGGTTTCTGTTAGTCCTCCAAGACTTTAAACTGGCTGGTTTCAAGATTTTATCAAGGTAGTCCATCAAGACTTTAAAATGAACACTGTGTTAGTCCCCCAAGACTTTAAACAGAGGATTGTTGTTGGTTTAGTCCCCCAAGACTTTAAACTGAGGGTTCTAAGTCCCCCAAGACTATAAACTGAGGAAAAAGGGTTTTGTTGTTGGAGTTGGTTTTGAAATATTGGTGGAGGGTATCTACAGGGGGAGCCTCCAAATTTAGCAAAGGCAAGTTTGGGGGTAATTGATGGGCTGGCAGCTCTATTCACAATTACCCCAGAATGTTAGTTTTTTCTCTGTGTCTTAATGTGGTTAATCTCTGGTTCTGGGTTTATGATTTAGGTTTTTGAGTCCCCCAAGACTTTAAACTGAGGGTTTTTGAGTCCCCCAAGACTATAAAATGAGAATGGTCCCCCAAGACTTAAAACTGAGGGTTGTTTGTGGTTACATCCTATAGAGGGTGTGGTCAATTTTTCTTTTCTGAATCAAACTCAAGTACTAGTGGAATTACAGAGGGAATCAAGAGATGAAATGAAGTGTTCAGAATTAGCCTTGAACTGGTGAATGAGGTGTCTTCTGTTCTCAATGTCCTGTGGATCTCTAGCAGGAGTGGATTGGAAGTAGTGAAGCAGAAGTTGTTTCTGTTAAGATGTGTGTTGTTGGAACTTGGCCTTGATAGTGGGCAAGTGTGTTGGTGTTGGTGGTGCAATGGATCCTACATTGTTATCATCACTATCAGAAGAGGGAGGAACTGAGAAGTTATCAGTTTTAAAAGTTGAAGGAAGAAATGAATTTTCTTTACCATCAGATGGACCAGGGATGGGGGAACTAGTTGTTTTATGGGTTGTGGCACTCTTCTGGGAAGGGTGGAGCTTTTTGATTAATCTGGGTATCAGGATGGATGGCCTAGATCTTTTGGTGCTGGCAGAAGAAGGACCAGGTTGAGGTGAAGGTGAATCTGTTGTGGAAGAAAGTGGACAAGGTGTGTGGCAGGTCTTCTTTCTGGATTGGCAGACATTGCAGGACGTTCTGTATGGATGGACAGGTGGTGTCATGGCGCAGATTAAATTATTGTCAATGCAGTATTGGCAGGGGCCCATTTCAGAGGCAGATTTGGGAAGAAGGTTAAACATGGTGGTTGGATGAAGAAAGAATGCGGACATTCTCAATTGGAGGGAGGATGTGGTCTTCCAACATTGGCAGGGGCCTTTGTTGTGTGATTTGGCGCGGTTTGTGCATGTCTTAATTGACATCTGTTAAAGAATTGGGTATTTTTCTGGTTTTATTCCGTGGATATTGGGTCTGCAGGTATGTGGGTACTATCATTGGATAGCCCTGGTTTTTCTCTATATTTTATGTCTTGTAGACATTTTTCATATTCTGAGTTTTAAGGGGTCATTTCCTCATTTTCCATTTATAAAAGATTGCTGTTTAATTTTGTTTTTTGTGTTTTACGGGCTAACCTTAAGTCTTAGGGTTAAGTGCTTAGTACCATTGGATAGAGCTAATTTTTCTCTATATTTCATGTCACAATGTTGTTATAGTGAAATTCCATGTTTTAAAGGTTTTAGTAGTTGTAGCTAATTTTTCTAAGTAGATTAGTGGTTTTTATTGGTTTTCTGGCTTCAGGGAGGCCGGGCCGCTTCAGGCGGCATCTCCGACGTCGGGTGGCCCGCCCGCCTCTGTTTTAAGAGGTTGGGGAGCGCTCCAGGAGGGTTTTTTATGCAATTTGGCGGGTGCAGGCGCCAGATTGGTGAGTGCCCATGGGCTCTTAGTTAGTGGTCTGTGTGTACATAGTGAATAAGACAGTTTGGGGCAACCTTAATCATCATACAACCATCCAGAGGTGATATCATTGTTCCTCACTCAGTTTTCACTGTTTCTGGCCACAATTGGCTGTGTTTGTTGCAAGTGAGTTCTTCATTTAACTTAACTTTGGAAACTGTTTTCTCTGTTATAGTCTTGCAAGCTATAGCAAGTATTATTGCTGTCTCTGGTGTGGATTTGCAGCCTACATCAAGTATCTTTGCTGTCTCTGGTGTGGACTTTGTTCTACATTTCAGTTCTTTGGTCTGGTAGTCTATCTGGGGACTACTTTCTTGGCTCATCAAGCAGTCAAGTGTGTTAAAAAGGAGCTTTAGAAAAACAGGAACCAACTTACTTTAGCAAGTAAATCTCACTCTATTTTTCTAAAGGGACAGGGGATTTTCTCTCTGGTTTTTCTCCAACTCCCTTGGTCAAGGCCTATAGCTAGTACTATAGGATTGTCTACAACGTTTCAATGTTCACCTCTATCTGACATTTTTATCCTCAATTCTTCATAACCACATCTTGGACAACTTTCTGGATGTGCCAGCCTCCCTACCGTGCTGCGCACTTCCATCCTGTCTATTCATTTTATCCATTCAAAACCGCTCCCCATCCAATCTATTTATTTCTTCTCCTTTTCATCTTCAAATATTTCAACATGCCTTGTCATCATAGATCTTCTCAAAGACAGCCTTCCCCCAGTTGTTCTTCAAATCCCATAACTCCCTCTTTCCCCTGATCAGCCAAGAAATCTAAGACCGTTCAACTAAAAAAATATGATCATCTCATTCTTATCAACTAGCTGAAAACTAAATCTAACTATGATTCTTGGTTTGGTACTGAGTATGCGACTAAAGTAGGACAGCCCCCAGCATCAAAAGTTAATGGCTATTTTCTAATGGCAAATGAATTACGTAATAAGACCAAGGGAAGGATTGATCTTTTGCCTAAACAGATGTCTGAACGCTTCAAGCATTACCGAGCCAAATACAAGAAGGAAAAGGCTCTTTCATCTTCCACTGGTGTTGGGGTTACCAACATCAATATAACTAAGGGCATCAAATCCATAGACAATAAACTTGAATCTTTATGTCCTTACTTTAAAGAGATGGATGCAATTTTTGGAGAGTGAGCTGATGTTAATCCTGTAAACATATTGGATGGAGAATATCCTATTTCCAAACATGATGTTGAAGCAAATATTTTCTCATCCTCTTCCTCCACTCAAGCCTCCCCTCATTTGAATGAGACCAATCTAGATAGCTTTCTGTAGATCCTATTGGGAAATTAACCCAACAAAATCTAACTAAAGTCTGTTTCTTTTTTCTTTTATCTTATCAATTATATTTTTTCATTTACTTTTTTTTTTATTTCTTAAAAGGCTGACAAACAAACCCAGGATCCTCAATCAACTGAGTCTGAAGGTAGCAACAATGATGAGGAGGAAAATATGACCTTGAACAAGAAGCGTAGGGCTTCAAGTAGTCTAAACTTCCACTCCCAAAGAAGACCAAAAAGTGATACTTCATCACAAACCCCTTTTTTTTCTATGGAACAATTTTTAGAGAAACATGATGCTGGCAAGTGATACCATACCTCTTATTACTTTACTCTGCTTTTTGTCTATTTTATGTTAATTTTTATTATCACTCTAGAAAAAGTGAAAATCGCTAAAGAGACTCTAAGCTTTTAAAAGAAGAAATATGAGCTCTCTTTAAGGAGGGATGATAGGCAACAAGATTTGGAAGAGAGGAAGTACAAGCTCTCTTTACGAAAGGATGATTGGGACTAAGATTTGGAGGAGAAGAAGTTTGAGTTAACTCTAATTATTGAAAAATCAAAAAAAGGGGAGAAAACACTCAAACCTCAAAACCTATTAGAGCAGATGAAATATAATTTTGATCATGAAGAAAATTCCAAAAAGAAAGATTTCTTGATAGAATGTGTTAAAGCTAATAAATCTGTTGAGGAAATTGAGCGTTTAAAGAAATTGTTTGATGACTAGTTTGTTTTATTTTCTCACACTTCAACTTTTTATATTTATTTGTACATAAAATTTACAATAATTTCCTGTATTTCATTACTCTATCAATCATTACTTGATTTTTTTATTTTAATGTTAAATATTCTGTTTTTAAATAAAATTTTCATGTCTCCTTTAAAAATTTGATGATCCCCCACCCCTGGATTTTTTCGAAGTAAGGGGTGGGTATCACCAAAATTCTTTCATGTCATGAATCTTGAAAGTCTTATATGAAACTTTGGCTTTACTACCCCCTGCATTTTACTGGTATCACCAAATTTCTTACAAGTCAAGAATTTCACAAGTCTTATAAGAAATTTTGGCAATACCCCCCTCGATTTTATTGAAGTAAGGGACAGGTATCACCAAAATAATTTTTCCAAAATATTTACAAGTCAAAAATTTTACATGTTACATTTGAAAATTTGGCAATACCCCCCTACATTTCATTGAAGAAAGGGGTGGGTATCACCAAAATTTTTACAAGTCATCAATTTTGAATGTCAGATTTGAAAATTTGGCAATACCCCTCCCTGCATTTTATTGAAGTGAGGGGTGGAAGTCATCTAAATTTAATATAATACATAAATTATTAAATAAATATCTAATATATATCAATTTCCCTAGTTTAAAGTAATGACAATTCCTCAAGCCAAAATGCAGATCAAATCTAGAAACAAAAGTTTGGGACTTTCCACAGGTATAGGCTAGAGGAACCCAATGAAAAAAATAAATATTATCATGATTACCTGTTATACAACCAAAGGTTGTTGGCCCATTACTTTAGTTGAGGAAATTGATATATAAAAAATATTTATTAAAAATTTATGAAAAAATATATATTTTTTGATGACAACTCTAATCCCCATACTTTTTAGGAAATAGCTGGATCTTTGTTACTATCAATTCTGTAAAGGTGATAAGACAATAAGTTTGCTATTTTTCAAACTATATTGAGGCTTACTTACCAATAGTGAAATATTTTTAGTCCTCGATTTTGGGCCCAGTTGAGTGTATGAGGTCGATATGCATCCATACAGAGATATCTTTGAGTTCAAAATGTCTTTTTAAATAGGTACCCCAGAGAAGAACAAAATTCAGAGTCAGACTGATGATTGGCTATAACAAACTTACTAGATGAAATGAAGACAATATTTTCATGCATGCACACACATTATAGAAGTGAGATAGTGGAGGGAGAACTTCAGCTGGTTTTTCAACTGCTGGAGATGTTAAGTTGGAATCTTTCAATACTCTGATACTTTCAGCCGGTAAATGACCTCAATAGAAGGCTGGGCTGGTTGAGCCATCCTAATTTTTAATTTGAGTCTCAGAATCAATGCTAATATCCGAAAAGTTGTGCTCTGCTTTAAACAAAAGTTCAGATGATGATCTGATATGCTCAGGGGATGGCATTATTTAATTTCTAATCAACGAGTCTTCTTGAGGACTCCAAACTCTAGGCCTCAACTTGATGAGTTTCACCAGTGACTTGAACAATCTAGTAGCCTTCTTCTACTCTTCAAGATCAATAATGCCCATAGGCTGAGAGCGAATGATCATGTCATTATTACCAGTCCGGTTCTTACTAGCAATATCTCTGCCTTCAGCAATAACCGATGAGCCTCGAGCAGTCGCAGTAACATTTTTTGCCTCTTCGGGAGGAACTGCAAGGGCAGGATCTAAATGGCCATTTGAAACACTGTGGCTGTTACAAAGGCGCTCAAATTGATGTTCTTGCAATTTTTGTATTAATTGAGCATTTCTCTGAAGCTCAAGATCAATTCATTCATGTGCGTGATTCTCAGGCAGCAAATTGATCATGTGTGATAGAGGAATATCATACTGTTCCAAAAGGGATAGATCAAACCGACTTGATGAAGCTGAAGGATTTGCAGGAGTCTGACTAGGGGAAGTGTCACAGACTGGGGTGGCATAGCTTGATTGGTCAGTGCATACACAACGCTTAGACCAAGCATTTAGACGTTGTTGGCTCATGTAACTTGTGACGGAAGCTTCAAGGGACTTGGTAGTCTCAGATGAGTCATAGAAGGGAGCGAATGAAGAGTAAGGGGAATAATACAAAAAGTTGACTGTTGGTGTTGTGAGAGGCTGACAGAAATGAAAAATATATGATGGGTCTTAGTGAAAGCTTGCCTAACAAATAGAGCCATCAAAAAGAAAAAAAAACTGGATACTCAAACGTTAGGAGCATCCAGGTGATGATCAGAAACTAAGTCAAGATGACGCTTGGTAGCTGACTGGTCAGAAGGAATGGAAATGGGGGGCCCAATATCTGTTAGCCAAAGTTCTGGAACGCTTTCATCCACTGTGACAGTTGTACAATGTATAGAAACAAGATATGTATCAGGCACTAAACATAGTCAACACACCCACATGTATCAATAATAGAGAGAGATAATTGAGAAAAGATAAGATATTAACTTGAAACCAGAAAAAAATTCAACTGAAACAACTTTATAGAAGGAAAATCTTTTTCATCTAGATTAACAGGTTGAGTAAAAATATGGTACGAGGTTTTGTTGGTAATGGAAGGGATGGATTGATCCAAGTATCTATGCAAGACATAAGTCAAAGGATGAGATTCTTGACATTCATCATCAGGAAAAAATAGGAGAGGTTGCTTTTCAAGAGCAGGCTGTTTCTCCAGAGATTATTGATCTATTTGGCTAGACCTTTATGATTCTGAAGCATTGACTTGATAGGTATCAAGAATAGCCAACGCGCTTGCATGAAAAGAAAATGAAGAGATGTTGGACTGTCTTGGAATGAGTTTGATATGTGCCTATTACAATATGAGAAAGCAAAAAGAGGAGAAAGTAAGAAAGTAAGAAACAAAAAAGAATCGGTGAATGAAAGATGGATATCATTAGGGATTTATTATATGCCGTTGTTGGTAGAGAGATAAAAGAAACAGGAGCAAACTTTGATTTCAGGAATAGTGAGGGGGGTTTGTGTTGGAGGTGGTGGTGGTGGTGGTGGAAAAGAGGAGGAGGTGAAGGTGGTGGCAAAGAGGAGGAGAAGGAGGTGGTGGTGGTGGCGAGGAGGTGGAGGTGGTGGCAAAGAGGAGGTGGTGGTGGTGGAAAGGGGGTGAAGGTGGAGGTGGTGGTGGTGGTGGTGGCGAAGAGGAGGTGGTGAAGGTGGTTGCAAAGAGGAGGTGGTGAAGGTGGTGGCAAAGAGGTGGAGGTGGTGGAGGTGGTGGTGGAGGTGGTGGCAAAGAAGAGGTGGTGGTGGTGGTGGTGGTGGCGAGGAGGTGGAGGTGGTGGTGGTGGTGAGGGGGTGGAGGAGGAGGAGGAGGTGGTGGTGGAGGTGGTGAATAAAGTAGCATAAATGCACTAAAATAATGGGCAAAAAAATGAAAAAAATGAGGTCAGTGGAAGGTGTAGGTGATGAGTGGGAAGTGGGAAGTGGGAATTCATTGTCAAATGTGCAGTTGGGGTGTGTAGATAGAAAAAAAACTTAAGTGTTTGCCACCAAAATTAAGTAGCATAGAGTGAGGAGAGACTTAAGGATGGCATCAGCAATTATAAGTCATGTGACTTTCTTTAAAATCCATCATGGATGTGATGTGTTTGGGATCAGGAATAAGGAATGGAAATTGGGGTATAAGAGGCGGGATAATACATTATCGTGGATTCCTTATCCACTAGCCCCAGGGCTAGTGGATAAGAATCTTCCGCAATTAATAATGTCTGATCCCAGGAAAAAAAATTACTGATCCCTAATTGCAGATCCCTGAACATTGATACTCCCTATTATAATTATATGTGTAAAATTGACTTATAATGTAATTAAATTAATTAATTAAATTTATATATTAAATAAAACTTTTAATATATTATTAAACAATAATATTGGGCGCTTTTTTGACCCTTAATTGGGTCAGTAAAGTTATTAAATAAATTATGACACTTATTTAATAACATGGTATTAAAATTCTCGATTTAAATAAGGAATATCATGAAACTAATTATATGTTTCATTTAAAATAATTAGTGAATTAATTACATAGTTACAACAATTAATTAAAATTGTTTTATACTGAATTGAATTGATTACATGGATCTTGGTGTGAAAATAATTCTAATTGTTATAATTAAATCCTTTACGTCTCACTGTAATAACTGTTTTGGGTTATTTTACTAACTGTTCTCATGTTTCAGACTTACTTGGTTACTAATTATTTTAATTAAGTGTTTTGGGAAGTTATGGTGGGAAAATGGTTAATTACTCACGGTTTTAGTTGATTGTTTCATGTTTTTCTCTTAATATCTATGTTTCATTTCTATTCTTTTATATTCTTGTTTTAGCTTATTACTATTTTGTATATACTTATTTGTGGTGCTTCAGAGGTCTCCTGGTCTATTAAAGGGCCTTGGGTAATCCCCTTTAACGCATCACTTATTATACACTCCACTTAATTACAATTTTAAAGTTTATACATTTATTTTATTTTTATTAGCATTATAAATCTAAGTTAAAATAAATAAATTACTTGAAAGGTTGCAATAGGGGGTATCAATGTTCAGGGATCCACAGTTAGGGATCAGGAATTTTTTTTCTGGGATCAGACATTATTAATTGTGGAAGATTGGGGCTAGTGGATAAGAAATCCACGATAATGCATTATCCCGCCTCTTATACCCCAATTTCCATTCCTAATTCCTGATCCCAAACTCATCACATCCATGATGGATTTGCAAGAAAGTCACATGACTCATAATTGCTGATGCCATCCTTAAGTCTTTCCTCACTCTATGCCACTTAATTTTGGTGGCAAACACTTAAGTTTTTTTTCTATCTACACACCTCAACTGCACATTTGGAGGTGAATTTCCACTTCCCACTTCCCTCATCACATATCCCTTCCATCGACAACAATGAAGCACCTACCTACTAGGAAGCTACTTCACTCAACAATGAATGCTATCACTTTTCTTTCCCTCACACTCACCCTCTGATATCCCCGTCCATCCTTCCCTCCTCCCCCAAATGATTTCCCTTTCTTCCCTCAAAAAACACTCCCCTCCTCCGCCCCCTTCTACACCCAAGAAACCTCCTTCCAAACCTTCTATTTCTTCTGATCCCAAGAATAAATCTACTTGTGGATCTAGGGCCTGCACCGTCTGTTGGAGACTCAAGATGCGCTGTGTGGGTGCTGAAAATGGCTCTCCATGTAAAAGGTGTCAGCAGGGTCACCATTTTTGCCTGTTTGAGGAAAGCCAGCGTGGCAAAAAACGCCCCAAGTGAACTTATCTTCTTGCCAAAAATATCAAATCAATGGTCTGTTGTCTATGGTCTTCTTCCCTTCCCGTCCATTCCGTTCACTTACCTCATATCTATGATTATTCAGGAAGCCAAGCTGGAGGAAGCCATGTCCAAAATTCACAGTCCTCCAGATTGACATCTTCCCTCGCATCAGACCCTACTTTCTCCAATCCCTTCTGATTTTCCACTCTTGAATTCCTCTCTTTCTCAACCAAAGCCTTCCATTTCATCTCTCAAAAACATTCCCGATCACACATCCATTTTGCCCTCTTTGAGCACTCCTGCCTCTGCTCCCCTACAGACTCCAACTCGCTTTGCTGCTTTGCCTGATTTTAGTAGACCAAGTAGCCTTTGGCTCCACTCTTTGCCTGATAACACTCTCAATCCCCTCAGACATTTAGCCAAGTGGGTCATTTATCACTTCTCCAATCTATATCTGGTATCTCAATATGTTGTTTGATAGGGCCTCTCTCAGCACACGGCATGCTAGAAACAAATCTGATTCTTCTAGCCATTATCATCATCACCACCATCATGCCTTGCATCCTTCCAAGCGTCATTGCTCCAGCTCAGTTGTCACAAGTCACTCCCCAACATCTCCTTCATCTTCCTCAAAGTCCTCTTCTCCACCACCAGTAAGAGTAGCCAATCAAGCTTATTTTCAACCCGGTTCAATGAATAGTTTGCCTCTACGTCGAATTGTTATTGAGCAAAGAATGCCTCCTAGTTTATTGACTGATAAAATTCTCACTAGTGAAGAAGCGGTTGAATTATTCCATCTCTTTTTTGAACATTTCAATCCTCAGTTCAGTGTGATTCTATACAAATCTGTCTGCTCAACTAGATTTCTTTGTGACTGAGACACTGTCTTTTCTTTCCTAACTTGTTTGATTTTCTCTTCTTTCCAGTTGTTGCCTTCTGGATCCTGAACTCCATACGCGCACTCTTATTGGAAGTCGCTCGCCATTTTGTTTACAGTAATCTGTGCTGTGGCCAGTTGCTATCACAAAAAGCGGAGTGAGCTTCACTTGGCCTGCCTCCAAGCTGCCAAGTGCATCACATTTGATGTCATGGTCAAAGGTTGGTCTTTTGCTTGGTTTTACTGCTTTATCATGCATATGTCTTCTCATTTGAATAAAATTACATCTTTCTCCCTTTGTACTCATGAAAATTTAATCTCTCTTTGTACAGGATACAAATCAGTTGAAGTTGTGCAAGATTTCATACTTCTCAGTTTATGGAATCAACCCACCGAAAGATTTGAAGAAGATTGAACATGTAAGCTTTTGAGTCTGTTGCTATTTCTATGAGAAGAAAATAAATTTTTCTTTTCAAACCTAATCTCATACTGTTTCACAAATTGAATAAACATAAGCAACTAAATCAAACAACTTGGTGGGTTCCTCTTCATTGGATTTTTAAAGGGGCCTTTTCGGGAATTGCTATCAGAATGGCTCTTGATCTCAATTTACACTGCAAGACAACTCTCAAAGTTCCCTTACAAAATCCGCCTCCTTTTTCTGCCTCCAACTCTAATCTAAATTCTGCCACTCCATCCTCACCTCCAATGGAAGAATTACTTCAGCGAGAAATCCTCAAAAGAGAAAGAATGTGGCTTTATTGCTTTGTACTTGACCAAAGTTTGAGTGCTCAAATGGGTAAACCATATTCTATTCGGAAATATTTCATTGTTCGAAGTTCAAACTTGTGGTGTTGCCATTGATGCAGTGTAAACGGTGATTTGGGTTTGGTTGCTCTTGTGGACTTACACAATATTCATGTTTGTTTAACTCTTTATGTTAATCTTTTATATGTTTGACTGCCTTGTCTTTTTGCATTTTGGTCAATTTCATTATGTCTCTGGTTTTTCTTTCAGTATTTATTACTTTATATTAAGATGTAAATTCAATTTTCTGCATGATTTCTCATTTGCCGGCCAAGATTGAATTTTCATCAGTCCAGCGATATTCAACATCATTGAGTATCATGTTGATAGCACAATGTTATCTTACATGAATTTTCTCAAGTCCTTTTTTTTCAGGCTTGGTTTTTTTTCGTGATTTTTCAGACAGGTTGATGAATTCTCTTGATTTTTAATTATTAATTTTTATTTTTTATTATATATATATACATCTATAGTCTCGGATATTAGATACACTTTATTCCGATACTTCTGCCAATTTGGATTATTCTGGGACATTCTACCTTCCTTTAATTCTTTTCTTGCTCTTTGACTCAAAAAGCTCTGTAATAAGGCATTTGAAAAAAATCATGAAGTTGCAACCAAAGTTGGAATACCAAATTGGTGTGAATCCAAATGGGAAGATATCAGCCACGAATATCTTTTATTTTCTAATGTTATTATCACTCATTCTGGATTTCACAATAAAATTCACACCAATACCAATGACGCCAATTTTCTTACTTTTGGTATATTCTTATATATCAATCCGATTACTGGCCAACCAATACCATCTCCAGATAAAATCAAAGGACATGGTTTATATTTTCCAGACCACAAGTGCATCATTGATTTTCTTTGGTAAATGTTATCATTGAAACTATTTGGAATTCTTCTCAGGATAATCATCAAACAACCAAAGCTCCTCCTGGTTTGGAATCCTGTCAAGATTTCACTCATTTTGGTTGTTATTTTCAAATAAGTCAAAAGTTGATTCAAAGAATCAACAAGGTAAAGAAAGAAGGTAAATTTAATCAATTTAAAAAAACTTTATCTAGATCCAAAAATTATGGGGATTAGAGTTGTCATCAAAAAATTTATATTTTTTCATAAATTTTTAATAAATATTTTTTATATATCAATTTCCTCAACTAAAGTAATGGGCCAACAACCTTGTGTTGTATAACAGGTAATCATGATAACATTTATTAGTTTCATGGGGTTCCTCTTGCCTATACCTGTGGAAAGTACCAAACTTTTGTTTCTAGATTTGATCTGCATTTTGGCTTGAGGAATTGTCATTACTTTAAACTAGGGAAATTGATATATATTAGATATTTATTTAATAATTTATGTAATTATATTAAATTTTGATGACTTCCACCTCTTACTTCAATAAAATGCAGGGGGGGTATTGCCAAATTTTCAAATCTGACATTCAAAATTGATGACTTGTAAAAATTTTGGTGATACCCACCCCTTGCTTCAATAAAATGTAGGGGGGGGTATTGCCAACTTTTCAAATGTAACATGTAAAATTTTTGACTTGTAAATATTTTGGTGAAAAAATTTTGGTGATACCCGTCCCTTACTTCAATAAAATGCAGGGGGGAGTATTACCAAAATTTCTTATAAAACTTGTGAAATTCTTGACTTGTAAGAATTTTGGGGATACAAGTAAAATGCAGGGGGTAGTAATGCCAAAGTTTCATATAAGACTTTCAAGACTCTTGACATGAGAGAAATTTGGTGATACCCACCCCTTACTTCAAAAAAATGCAGGGGTGGGGGTTTGGCAAATTTTCAAAGGAGACTTGAAAATTTTATTTAAAAAAAGAATATTTAACATTAAAATACAAAATTTCATGAAATACAGAAAATAATTGTAAAATTTATGTACAAATATATATGAACACATGAAGTGTGAAAGAAATAAAAGAAACTAGTCAACAAAAAATTTCATTAAATGTTCTATTTCTTCAACAGATTTGTTTGCTTTAATGCATTTGATCAAGAAATCTTTCTTTTTAGAACTTTCTTGGATATCATGCTTATACTTCATCTGTTCCATTAAGTTTTGATGCTCAAGTGTTTTTTCCTCTTTTTTGGATTTTTCAATACTAAGAGTTAACTCAAACTTCTTCTCCTCCAAATCTTGAACCTGATCATACTTCCGTAAGGAGAGCTCGTACTTCCTCTCTTCCAAATCTTGTACTCTGTCATCCCTCCTTAAAGAGAGCTCATATTTCTTCTTTTCAAAGCTTAGAGTCTCTTTAGCAATTTCCACTTGTTCTAGAGTGAGAATAAAAATTAACATAAAGTAGAAGAAAAGCAGAGTAAAGTAATAAGAGGTATGATATCACTTACCAGCATCACGTTGTGGTAGCCTAAAGTTTAGTATGGCACCTAAGTACGTAAATGGAGTTATTACGGCATGCAAGATTGGCGTTATTATTTTATAAAAGGGTTTTATTAAATTTATTTGAGTTTTAAATATAAAGAAATTTGGTTAAAAGCAAATGCCCACACAAAAACAATTTATTTTTACGGAGAAAACTTATTTTTACGGTCTGAAAATTTTATAAGTATCAAGTCCAGTTACTCAAGAACCTTGGGAAATTTTTCCAGAGTTTTTACTATTTTTCTTTTATTTTTAAATGAATTTTAAAAATTTATAGAAATATTTACGTTTTTAGAAATTACTTAACTTTGATGAATTTTCACGGGGTGATTAGAGCTGCGCAGACTACGAAAATTAGTTTGAAATGTAAAGGGGAAGTGGCTCTATCATGTGTAATTTTTCTAGATTTTTTATTATAGTTTTAAAGGTTCTAATTGAGTCCGGAAGTCCGGATGGACTCTGCTTCGACTCCATATGGACTCCGGAGGCTCTGGATTGACTCTGGGAGAACTCTGGAGGGGAAAACTTAGGCACGTGACTAGGAATACTTAAGAGCCTCTCAAACTCGAAATTGAGGAGGGGGATATAACATACAACTTAATCATTAACCACCATGGTCTCATTTTTTATTACTCAACCAATTAAATAAATTTGTAATACCCTTATAACTTTATATTTTATATATAACATTTTAGAAATACTACTCAACAATTTAAATCACACTTCAAATCAGGGTATCTTTAGGAAGGTCTTCAACACTGGGACTTGATTATTGCTGTCTCATAAAAATTTAAATTATTATAAAAACATAAAAGTCAGTCTTTTCAGATCTTTCACTGGTACACCTTAATTGTTGTAATCAGTATTTCTTTCTCAACAGCCACTTTTATTAAAATCTCAATAAGCGTTAAATATTTTAGAGTTTCATTATTTTTATCAATCAGATCCAAGTAGACTGGTTAGCTTAGTGATTTAGAATTCCCATTTTGTTATTTTTATTGGAAGGACGGGGTTTTCAGCTAAATCCACATATCTCCTCCGGATTCTGCTTACAGCAAGGCAACTGTAAGAGTTTACCTTACCATAAAGTTTCTCTAAAAACTGTTCCATCGAAGAAAATGGTGTTTGTGATGAAGTATCACTTTTTGGTCTTCTTTGGGAGTGGAAATTTAGACTACTTGAAGCCCTTCGCTTTTTGTTCAACATAGCATTTTCCTCCTCATCATTGTCGCTAGCTTCAGACTCAGTTGATTGTGGGTCCTGGGCTTGTTCATCAGCCTTTTAAGAAATAAGAAAATCTAAGTAAACAAAAAAAAGTATTGATAAGATAAAAGAAAAAAACAGACCTGAGTTAGATTGGGTTGGGTTAAATTGCCAATAGGATTAATAGCAAAGCTATCTAGATTTGTAGAATTTAGAAGAGGGGAGGCTTGAGTGGAGGAAGAGGATGGGAAAAGATTTGATTTCACATCATGTTCGGAGAGAGGATCTTCACCATCCAACATGTTTACAGGATTAACATCAGCTCGCTCTCCAAAAATTACATCCATCTCTTTAAAGTAAGGACATAAAGATTCAAGTTTATTGTCTATGAATTCTATGCCCTTAGTTATATCGTTGTTGGTAACCCCAAAACCAGTGGAAGATGAAAGAGCCTTTGCCTTCTTGTATTTTGCTCGGTAATGCTTGAATCGTTCAGACATCTGTTTAGGCAAAAGATCAATCCTTCCCATGGTCTTATTCCGTAATTCATTTGCCATTAGAAGATAGCCATTAACTTTTGATGTGGGGGGCCGTCCTACTTAAGTGACATACTCAGTACCAAAACAAGAATCATAGTTATATTTGGTTTTCAGCCAGTTGATAAGAATGAGATGGTCATCTTTTTTTAATTGAACGGTCTTTGATTTCTCGGCTGAGTGGGGGAAAGATGAAGTAGTGGGAATTGAAGAACAACTGGGTGATGGCTGCCTTTGAGAAGATCTAGGATGACAAAGCATGTTATTATAAATGAAGATGAAAAGGAGCAGAAACAAGCAGATGAGATAGCGAGATGAAAAGGAGCAAAATCAAAGAGAAGAAATGAGGAGAAATTCTGAGTGGATGGGATGAGAATGGGAGTGCGCATCAAGGTAGAAGGCATATGCAGAGAGTAGTTCAAGATGTGGTTATGGCAGAAAGTAGGTCAAGATGTGGTTATGACAGAAGGTTGTCCAAGATGTGGTTATGAAAAATTGAGTAAAAAAATGTTGGATAAGAGGTGAAAATTGACACGTAAAGTGTCTAATAACCCAATTATTAGCAAAACTAATTGCGGAAGATAATTGGGGTATAAGGATTTTTATCCGCAATTAATTTAATTGCTGATCCCTGAACATTGATACCCCCTAATAAGTCTAATAATAATATTCACCACGGGAAATCTGGGGGTGAACTGCTAGCAGTTCCCTCTATTTGAAACTATCAGGAATTTGTCAGGAAACTGTTGGGAAACCATCCTGAAACTGTCAGAAAGATGTTTTTAAATCTGATGAAAAAACATTGAAAAAATAAACTGTCACAGATTGAATCCAGAACAATCCCTCCTTGAGCAGAGCTTAAGAACCACATTGAACATCAGTTAATCTCAGGTTTGGCAAAAGGTTGAACAACATCACTTAGCATACCTTAATATTCAAATATTAAACTTGAATATATATTGCGTGTATGATATAGATGCTTAGGAATTTGAATTTGCATGGTGGATACTTATTGCATGCTAAAAATTGATGTGAAATGCCTATCCAAAGTGTATGCATAATGACTATGAAGAATAAATATGCATAAAAAATATGCATAAAAATATGCATAAAAATATGCATAGTGATTATGCATAAAAAATATGCATAGTGATTATGCATAAAAATATGCATATTGAATATGCATAAAAATATGCATATTGAATATGCATAAAAATATGCATATTGAATATGCATTAAATATATGCATATTGAATATGCAAAAAAAGGTGCATATATGTATATGAATAAAATATATTAATATGCATATAAATCTGTATAATGAATATGCATATGAATATGCATAAATATGCATAATGATTGAAAAATGCAAAAAAAATGATGCTTAACGAGTATATTTTATGCATAAATAGAAATATGCAATATGAATTCATATTGCATACAGATAACACTGGCAAACCATTTTGACCAAAACTCATACTAAATTTTCATTCTGGACTAAAGGTGTGAGGGAAGGAAGAAAAACAGTCCGACGTTAGAAAAATGCTACATGCACTCATTTTGTAACAGAGCAAATGAGAAGTGCTGAATTATGGTTTGTGCCCATAATTTAGTATGATATCATAATTTTTTTTAATTGTTTTCAATATTGAAAAGACTTTAGGTCAGTTGGTATGGATCTAGCTGTGCCAGGGTCTAATCTAATTATTTTAACAATTTCTTAATAAGTAACGGGCTTTAATACAAAAACAGGTTGTATTTTTTGTGGGATATTGGATATGATAAGGTCTTTTGTAAAAAAAACTTATATTGTTTAAAAATATTCCTGAATCAGATGTGGGATAATCACTACAAAAAATTGTAGTACCATGGGCAATAAAATATATGCACAAGCAGTAAAGAAAGGACCAAGTGAACCCTTTTTGTGCAGTGGGAATCATTAGAGTGGAATTGTGGATGAAAAATATAATTCATTATTACCATTTTATTTAATCAAAAAATTTATAATATTAAAAAGAACTATTTATTAATTGGTATTTGACCTTTGTGCCTCACTCATATTTATCATTTGATTGATTTTTGTCACCATTATGTTATTAATATTATAAGTATAGCAAAAACTCATGTGCCAAATGCATACCGGGTGATGTTACACCTTTTATAATATTATTAAATAAAGGTAAAAAAATATGAAAATGATTTGTTTTACAAAAAATAAATTGATATCAAAAAGAAATATGAGGGATAAAAAGGTAAAATTAAAGGGATCAAATATGAAATGAAAAATTAAAGTGAAATTCCTCCCATCAAGAGCAAGTAGACATGATGGGGTGAATGCCCACCAGTGGCACTAAACTTGGACTATAATTTCTTTTTTGTAAAAATAAAAAAAAATCCACTGGAGCTTTACCAAAACTTCAGGATGACAATTTTGCCATATCAAACAACTTCTAGTGCAATTATTGAAGAAAAATTCATTTTCATTGCAATAGAGAGAATTGATCACATCAGACTGCATGTGACCAAAAGTGTCCAGCACAAGTTCAGCCGAACTTGTGCTGGACACTTTTTTGATGGAGGTTAGCTAGGGTGGAATTTTTCTTCAGTTCATCTGGTATTTCTTATAAACATGTCCACTGGTATTTGATCTTTTTGCCTCACTCATATTTATCATTTGATTGATTTTTTGTCACCATTATGTTTTAATATTATAAGTATAGCAAAAACTTGTGTGCCCAACGCATACCGGGTGATGTTACACCTTTTATAATATTATTAAATAAAGGTAAAAAAATATGAAAATGATTTGTTTTACAAAAAATAAATTGATATACAAAAGCAATATGAGGGATAAAAAGGTAAAATTAAAGGAATCAAATATGAAATAAAAAATTAAAATAAAATTACTGCCATCAAGAGCAAGTAGACATGTTGGGGCAAATGTCCACCAGTGAGGCTAAACTTGGACTATAATTGCTTTTTTGAAAAACAAAAAAGTGCCAATCTGAGGTTTAAAAAAACTTCAGCAGAACCATTTAGCCATATCAAACAACTTCTAGTGCAATGATTGAGAGAGAATTGATCACACCAGACTGCATGTGACAAAAAGTGTCCAGCACAAGTTCGCCCAAACTTGTGCTGGACACATTTATGACGGAGAGTAGCTAGGGTAGAATTTTTCTTCAGTTAATCTGGTATTTCTTATAAACATGTCCATTGGTACTTGATCTTTGTGCCTCACTCATATATATCATTTGATTAATTTATTGTTACCATTATATTATTAATATTATAAGTATAGCAAAAACTTGTGTGCCCAACGCATACCAGGTGATGTTACACCTTTTATAATATTATTAAATAAAGGTAAAAAAATATGAAAATGATTTGTTTTACAAAAAATAAATTGATATACAAAAGCAATATGAGGGATAAAAAGGTAAAATTAATCTCAAAGAGATCAATTATGAAAAACAAAATGCTAGTAAAATTCTTGCTCTCAAGAGCCAGTAGAAGTGTTGAAACATTTAGGAGCCATCAGTGCTAAATTGTAATAAGTGACCTTTTTTTTTAAGATAAAAAATTATACACCTGAGGTCAAGAAGAACACAGGTGGATGATTCAGCTAAACAAAACTACTTGTAGTGAAGTTTAATAAAAAAAAGGTTTTTTTGTTGCCATATAGAGAATTGATCCCATCTGACTACACATGACTAAAAGTGTCCAGCACAAGTTCGGCCAAACTTGTGCTGGACACTTTTATGATGGAGAGTAGCTTGGGTGGAAATTTTCTTCAGCTCCTTCATCTTGTGTTTCTCATAAACATGTCTACTGGTATTTGATCAGTCTGTATCTTTCATATTTAACATCCCATTAATATTTTATCACCATTATATTATTAATGTTATTAGTATAGCAAACACTTGTGTGCCAAATGCATACCATGTGAAGTTATACCTTCAATAATTTTTTAAAATAGACGTAAATAAATATGGAAAGGATTAGTTTTACAAAAATTAAATAGAAATTTAAAAGTAAAAAGAGGAAAAAAAGAGTAAAATAAAAGTCAAAGAATTCAAATATGAAAAAAATACTAGTAAAATTCCTGCTATCAAGAGCCAGTAGAGGTGTTAAAGCAAATGGGAGCCATCAGGGCTTAATTGTAATAAGTGACCTTTTCTTTAAAGATAAAAAATTATACACCTGATATTGGGCAGAACAGCAGGTGGATGATTCAGCTAAACCAAACTACTTCTAGTGAAATTTGATAAAAAAAATTTTTTGTTGCCATACAGAGAATTGATCCCATCTCACTGCACATGACCAAAAGTGTCCAGCACAAGTTTGGCCGAACTTGTGCTGGACACTTCTATGATGGAGAGTGGCTGGGGTAGAATTTTTCTTCAGTTCATCTGGTATTTCTTACAAACATGTCTAATGGTATTTTATCTTTGTGCCTCACTCATACATATTGTTTGATTAATTTTTTGTCTTAATTATATTATTAATTATATAAGTATAGCAAAAAATTGTGTGCCAAATGCATACTAAGTGACGTTACACCTTTTATAATATTATTAAAAAAATGTATAAAAATATTAAAATAATTTATTTTCAAAATTATTAATTGATATCCAAAAGCAATATGAGGAATAAAAAATTAAGTTAAAGGGATCAAATATGAAAAACAAACTCCAAGTATTATTCCTAATATCAAAGGCCAGTAGAGATGTTGAAGCAAATGAGAGCCATCAGGGATAAATTGTACTAAATTGACTGTTTTTTAAAGATAAAAAATTGTGTACCTGTGGTTTGGATGAACTCTAGGTGGATAATTCAGCTATATCAAACTAAATCTAGTGAAGTTTCTTATCAAATAATTTTTTTCATTGCCATAGAGAGAATTGATCCCATCTGACTGCACCTGACCAAAAGTGTCCAGCAAAAGTTTGGCCGAACTTGTTCTGGACACTTTTATGATGGAGAGTAGCTAGGGTGCAGGTCTTCTTCAGTGCAACTTTTATTTTTTAAAAACATGACAACTGGTATTTGATCTTTCTGTGTTATTCATATTTTATTATCTGATTAATTTTTTGTCATTAGAATATTATTAATTTTATTAGTATAGAAAAAACTTGTGCACCAAATGCATGCCATGTTATATTAGACCTTTTATAATATTATTAAAAAATGTTAAAAAAATATGAAAATGATTTTTTTTCCAAATTTATAAATTAATATCCAAATGTAACATGAGTGATAAAAAAGTAAAGTAAAAGAGATCAAATATGAAAAAGAAAAATTCAAGAAAAATTCCTGCCTTCAAGAGCCAGTAGAGGTGTTGAAACAAATGGGTACCATCAGGGCTAAATTTGATAAAATTTAATTTTTTTTAGAGTTAAAAAATTTTTCACCTGAGGTTTGGAAAAACTCAAGGTGGATAATTCAGCCATACCAAACTACTTCTAATGAAATTATTTAGCATTTTTTTTAATTTAATTTCCACAGAGAGAATTGATCCCATCTGACTGCACCTGAACAAAAGTGTCCAGCACAAGTTCGGCCGAACTTGTGCTGGACACTTTTATGATGGAGAGTAGCTAGGGTGGAAGTGTTTCTCAGTACATAAGTTTTTTGTTTTTCACATTTCTATTGGGTTTTTAACTTTTTTTTATCATTCATATTTTTCTTATAATTAAATTTTTGTCACCATATATATTATTAATGTTTCTAGTATAGCAAAAACCTGCATGCCAAATGCAAAATTGGTGATGTTACACCTTTAATAAAATTATTATATAAAGTTAAAAAAATATAAATATGTTTAGTTTTTAAAAAAATAAATTGATATTTAAAATTAAAAAGAATAATAGGAAAGTAAAATTAAAATAAATGGGATCAAGTACAAAATAAAAAATACAAGTAAAATTTTTACTATCAAGAGCCAGAAGTGGTGTTGGGACAGCTGGGGACCCCTAGTTCAAGACTTGGTCTAAACTTACTTTCATGTATAGCTAACAAATTTTGACCTGAGGTTTGGAAGGACTTCCAGGGGACAATTTTACAATATTAAACATTCTTTACTTCAATAATTGAGTGAAATATCATTTTTATTGCCATAGAGAGAATTTATCTCATATGACTTCATGCAACCAAAAGTGTCCAGCACAAGTTTGGCCGAACTTGTGCTGGACACTTTTATAATTGAGAGTAGGCATACAGCAAATCTTCTTAAACTCAAAAGGTATTTCTTATAAACATTTCCACTTGAATTTGATCTTTCTGTGTCATTTAAATTTACCATTTGATTAATTTTTTGTCATCATTATATTATTAACGTTATTACTATAGTAATAACTTGTGTGAAAAATGCATACCAGGTGGTGTTCCACCTTTAATCATATATTATTAAATAAAGGTATAAGAGTATGAAAATTATTTATTTTAAAAACTAAAAATTGATATCCAAAGCAATATGAGCAATAAAAAAGTAAAATAAAAGGGATAAAATAAGAAAAAAAAATCTAAGGAAAATTCCCACTATCAATAACAAGTAGAGGTGTTAGATCAAATGTGCACCACCAGGGCTAAACTTGGACTATATTTTCTTTTTTGTTAAACCAAAGAAAGTGTCCTGATGAGTTTTGAAAAATTATCAGGAGGACATTTTGGCAATATCAAACTACTTATTGTGCAATGATTGAGCAAAATGTCATTTTTATTTCTATAGAGTAAATTTATCCCATCTGACTGCATGCAACCAAAAGTGTCTAGCACAAGTTTGGCCGAACTTATGCTGGACACTTTTATGATGGTGATTATCTAGGGTGCAGGTCTTTTTCAGTTCATCAGGTATTCCTTATAAACAAATCCACTTGTATATGATCTTTCTGTGTCATTCATATTTATCATTTGATTCATTGTTTTTCACCATTATACTATTAATGTTATTAGTATTGAAAAACTTGTAAGCCAAATGCATACTGGGAGATGCTACATCTTTCATAATCTTATTAAATAAAAGTAAAAAAAATATGAAAAGTATTAGTTTTACAATAAATAAATTGATATTTGAAAGCAAAAAGAGGAATAAAAAAGTAAAATAAAAGTGATTAAATATGAAATTAAACATTCAAATAAAATTTCTGCCATCAAAGATAATTTGAGTTTTCAGACCAAATTTGCACCACCAGTTCTAGATTTGTAATTTTTTTTCTTTTTTTTAAAATTAATAAAAGTGTCCACCCGAGGTTTTCCAAAAAATCAGGAGGATAGTATAGCAGTATAAAGCTACTTCTTGTGCAATGATTGGGCAAAAATTCATTATAACTTCCATTGAGTAAATTTATCCCATCTGACTGCATGCAACCAAAAGTTTCCAGCACAAGCTCAGCTGAAATTGTGCTGGACACTTTTATGATGGAGAGTAGCTAGGGTGCAAGTCTTTTTCAGTTAATCTTATATTCATTTAAAAATGTCTATGGGTATTTGATCTTTCTGTGTCATCCATATTTATTATTTGATTATTTTTTAGTCACCATTATATTATTAATGTTTTTAGTATAGCAAAAACATGTGTAATGAATGTACACTGGGTGATTTTACAACTTTAATAATGTAATATAATAAATGTAAAAAAATTTGAAAGTTATCAGTTTTACCAAAATAAAATTGATATTTAAAAGCTAAAGGATAAATAAAAGGGTAAGATTAAAATTAAAGGGATCAAACATGAAATAAAGATATTAAGTATAATTTCTGCTATCATGAGCCAGTAGAGGCTTCAGAAAAAATGGGCACCATCATAGATTAACATGGATCAAATTTACTTTTTACCAATGGAAAAAATTGTCTACCTTAGGTTTGGACAAACTTCCAGGGGACAATTTGTCCATATAAAACTACTTTCAGTGCAATGATGGAGTGATAATTCAGTCTCATTTCCATAAAAAGAATTGATTGCGTCTGACGGCATGCAACCAAAAGTGTCCAGCACAAGTTTAGCCAAACTTCTGCTGGACACTTTTATCATGAAGAGTAGCCAGGGTGCAAGTCATTTTAAATCATCTGAAATTTCTTATAAAAATTTCCACTGTTATTAAATCTTTGTGCCTCACTCATATTTATCAATTGATTAATTTTTTGTCACCATTATATTATTAATATTATCAGTATAGCCAAAATTGTGTGCCAAATGAATACTGGGTGATGTTACACCTTTTATAATATTATTTAATAAAGGTAAAAAAATATGAAAATGATTTATTTTACAAAAAATAAACTTCTATACAAAAGCAATATGAGAGGAATAAAGTTAAAAAAAAGAAATCAAAGATGAAAATTAAAATCCAAGTTAAATTCTTGCCATAAACAGAAAAAAGAGATGTTTAATCAAATTAGCACAATCAGGGCTAAACTTGCACTAAATTTTCTTTTTTGTAAAAATAAAAAAAAATCCACTTGAGCTTTACCAAAACTTCAGCATAAAAATTTTGCCATATCAAACTACTTCTAGTGTAATTTTATATCAAAAATTTATCTTCATTTCCATAGAGAGAATATCTCCCATCTGACTGCACCTGACCATAAGTGTCCAGCACAAGTTCGGCCGAACTTGTGCTGGACACTTTTATGATGGAGAGTAGCTAGGGTAGAATTTTTCTTCAGTTCATCTAGTATTTCTTACAAACATGTCTACTGGTATTTTATATTTGTTCCTCACTCATCAATATCATTTGATTAATTTTTGGTCGCCATTATATTATTAATTTTATAAGTATAGAAAAATCTCATGTGCCAAATGCATACCAGGTGATGTTATGCCATTTATAATATTATTAAATAAATGTATAAAAATATGAAAATAGTTTATTTTAAAAATTATTAATTGATATCCAAAAGCAATATTAGGAATAAAAAATTAAGTTAAAGGGATCAAATATGAAAAAAGAAATCCAAGTAATATTCCTACTATCAAAGGCCAGTAGAGGTGTTGAAGCAAATGAGAGCCATCAGGGATAAATTGTACTAAATTGACTTTTTTTTAAAGATAAAAAATTGTGCACCTGTGGTTTGGATGAAATCTAGGTAGAAAATTTGGCTATGTAAAACTACTTCTAGTGAAGTTTTTTATCAAATAATTTTTTTCATTGCCATAGCGAGAATTGATCTCATATGACTGCAACTGACCAAAAGTGTCCAGCACAAGTTTGGCAGAACTTGTGCTGGACACTTTTTTGATGGTGAGTATCTAGGGTGCAGCTCTTCTTCAGTTCAACTGGTATTTTTTTAAAACATATCCACTGGTATTTGATCTTTCTTTTTTATTAATATTTTATCATTTGATCAATTTTTTGTTACCAGTATATTATTATTTTTATTAGTATAGCAAAAAAACATGTCCCAAATGCTTACAGGGTGATGTTAAACCTTTAATAATTTTATTAAATACAGGTAAAAAATTATGAAAATGATTTGTTTTACATAAAATTAATTGATATCTAAAAGAAAAAAAGGGATAAAAAGAAATAGGTTGAATAATAAGGATTTTATATGAAATTCAAAATTCAAGCTAAATGCCTACTTTCAAGGCTCAGAAGAGGTGTTGGATAAAATTGGCATCATCAGGAATAAAATTGTACTTTATTTTATTTTTTTAAAAACTAAATGAAGTTTTCAACTGATTTTTTTCCAATATTTAGTTGGACACTTTGTCTATATCAAATTACTTCTAGTACCATGATTGACCATATTAAATCCTCATTTCCATATGCAAAATTGATCCCATATGGCTGGACCAGGCCAAAGGTGTCAACCACAAGTTTGAGAATTCTTCTGGTGGACACTTTAATGATGGAGAGTAGTAGGGTGCAAGTCTTCTTTAGTTAATCTAGTATTCCTCATAAACATTTTCAACTTATTTTTGGCCAAAAATCAGGTGGAAAGTTTGTCCATATAAGATTACTTCTAATGCCATGATTGACTAAAAATTGATTTTCATTGCCATATAAAGATTTGATCTCATATGACTGGATCTGGCAAAAGTGTCACCACAATTTTTGATAAACTTAAGTTTGAAAATTTTATGATGGAAAATAATTGCAAGTCTTCTTCATTTCATCAAGTAATCCTCATAAAAATTACCACCTGTATTTTGGCCAAACTTCAGGTGGACACTTTGGTCATATTAAATTAATTCTAGTTCCATGTTGATAAAAAACTGATACTTATTGCCATATATAGATATTAAACCCATCAGACTGTGCCTTTCCAAAAGTGTGTACCTGAATTATGGCTAAACCTCAGTTGGACACTTTTATGATGCAGAGTAGCTAGGGCAAAAGTATTCTTCAGTTAATTTGGTATTCATAATAAATTTATCCTCCTGAAGTTTAGCCTAACTTCAGGTGGACAATTTTGGAAAGCACAAGTTAGTCACTATCCATCAAAAAAGTGTTCACCAAAATTTTGGCTAAACTTGTGGTGGACCCCTTTAATCAGCCACAGTCAGATGAGATCAACTCTTTAGATGGGAATGAGGATGATGTTTTGGTCAATCATGGAAATAGAAGTAGTGTGATGTGGCCAAATTACCCCCCTGAAGGTCAGACAAACCTCAAAAGGACACTTTTTAGCAGGGAGTAACTGAGAAAAATCCATTTATCAGAAGGAAAATCTTTTATTGGATAGATGCCAAGGTTTCATACTTGTGTATTATGGTCAGTATTAATTTTGAAAGTGTCTGTCCAAGCAATTTCATTGCCCATCATGAAACATTTTGTTTTAAATGTTTCAAACTGCGTGATACAGTATTAAGGTGTCACATAGTATAATTAAGTTCTATTAAGTGCCCTCCTATGATGCTTAAATTTATAATTTAATATCTTACATAATAATTTTTTTATATAAATTCATCAATATTTTATTTTATTATCAAATTTAATAGAGCAAGTTTCCTGAATTATTATATATGCATAAGCTTAGGTTAGATCAATTTTTGCTCAATTTGTGCTCATCAGAGGACCAAAATCAAGTTCTGGAGGATCAACTTGTGCATAATTTGGAATCAGTTGATATTCTGTCTATAATCAATCTGAGAATAAATGTGAATCTAACTCTAATTTACTTATGTTTATAAAATAGTCATAAACCTGGCATAATTAAGGGACACTATAAATTTCAAGAGAGGGGATTGCTAGCAATTCACCCCTAGATTTCCTGTGGTGATTGGTGTTTGCCGCGCATTAAAAATAATTCTTACTTATATAAATATATTATAATTTAATACCTGTCACTACTGTACCAAGTCAAAAGGAATCTCATTGTCTCTCCCTCTCAGAATAATTATTTTTTTATTATTTTTTTATTTCTTTATCTTTCATAATCTTCTCCCCATATTCCTCCTCTTCTTCTGCTTCTTCTAGACAACCAGCCAATATGTTTGGTGAGGGTTTGGGCTGTTTTGGAAGCATTTTGGAGAGGTCTTTGGAGAAGGTTTATAAGGGGAGAAAGGGAACCAATGAAGCAGCCATTAAAAATTTCAAAGAAAATTTTTACAACGTCTTTTAAAATTTTTCTTTTTTTTTCTTTTTGTGCAGAATTAACCAAAAAAATTCCTAAAATTCAAGTAAAGTAATAATTATTCTTATTAATTATTTGCAGCAAATTTTTAAGGTCTTTTATTTTAAATTATGTGAGTTTTTTTATTTCAAACAAGTTTTTTTTTATTTTTTTTTGACTAGTAAAAAAAATTTCAGAAAAAAAAATCTGTTTCTTCTTATTCAAGCCTTACACCTCTATCTTGATTAAGGTTTAAGAATCTGTGGTTTATATAGGAGGGTGAGTGATAAATTAAGGGTGCTTTATTAAAGGGGTCAATGCAAGGTGGAGTTGTCTATATAATTGGGGGGATTTGGTTTGACATTCTTTAGAATTGATTTATAATATTTTTGTGATAATAGTTGAATTTATAAAAGGCTATTATTGTTTCCTACCTTTTTTAATAATCAATCTCTATTCAAACTATTAAGACTGCTAAACCCCTTTTGATTATTAAGTTCCAACCCTTTGTGAGATTCCTTGGATTTTAGTGTTACTCCACCATACATTATTATTCGTCTCAAATTTACCTCAAAGCAAGAAATTTATCTTCGACATATCTTCAAACCACCCCCTGTGGAGCATTCTTCTTTTTTTGAAGAAGTCTTCAATCACTTTTTACCAATCTCACTTACCCAGGAACACCCTTAACCTTGTGCATTGGACATCTGGTGACAGATGTTCAAATACCAAGTACTTTATAAGTAGTAATAAGGAGCCAAGTAAGCAAAAGACTCCTCAGGCTCAAGGATAATAAATACTAAGTAAATGCCATGGAAAAGGAGTAATTTTATTGAAGAAGGAATAAGAAAGATCAGAACAATTAATAGATAGAAAGTAAAAGGTACCTTACAAATAGTAATAAGAATCCAAGTAAGTGAAGGATACCTCAAGATCAAGAATGTTCAAATACTAAGTACCTCTAAGTCAATAGTAATGAAGAAAAAAAATTAAATTATACCAGAGTCAGAAAGAACATTAAAGTATGAGAAGTTAGATACAATACTGGCAGTGGACAAGGAGTAATGGGGATGAACAGGGAATAAAGTCACTGTCTTTATAAGCCATACTCAAAGCCACAGCAGGGGAGAAAGAGACTATGAAAGAGATTTCTCATGCAGCAGAGTTAAGATGTGATAAAATGAAGGTAGATCATAGTGAGCACATTAGTGAATAATAGAGAAGAGAAAACTAGTGATTTAATTAACAAAGTTGAGTATGAAACAAAGCAACAAGAAAAATAGACATTGAAAGAGTGCTCTCAATGAGTAAGGTTGAAGATACTCTAGAAAGGGAATTTGATAAAAATGGGAACATTATTTTTCTAATATATGGTACTGTTTTACACTCCCTTATTAAATTTTATAAGGGTTTTTCAAAACTTATTTCAAATAGTTGTATCAATTAATCTAGTGTTCCATCCTAATTTATTTATTTCAGGCCAATTAAGTCTTTTTAAACTTTTTACTTCTCTTTTCAAATTAAATTATTACTTCTTACTGGTTTTTATCAAATTGGTTACTTAAAGTGGAATGAGTGGGTGGAATAATGGTGAAATATTGATTCTTTAGAGGATAATTACATAACACTGGTTTTAACATAATTGTAATTTTAACTAACGTTTTTTGGCACTTCAGAGGGCTTACTTCTTACATAAATACCTTAGGAACTCCCTATAGCATCATAATTTTCATTAATTTAACTTTATCTCTATCTTTTAATATAAAACTATTTATTACTTCATTCATTTTTAATCCTTTACCATTTGTACAGAATATATATACTTAGGGAATAAATTTATTAGTTTTATTTCTCTGTTATCCCTTTCTAATTGATTCCTAATATTTTCACCACACTACATTTCTCTTGCCCCAAATTCATACTCTTCTAGAAATATCAGCCAACATGTTTTTTGCATAAATAATTTAGACAGAGGTCACATGAAAGCTATTTTAAGGGTTCCAAAAAACAATTTTAGTGCAAGTCTAGCTTTCCCTCAAGCTCCTCTCCTCCCCAACCTGTGATATATGCTGTCCTAGGGTTATTATTTCATTTTTATGCATTATACTTCTATATTGGTATACTTTGACATGTTATTGGGGTCTTTGTTTGTGAAAGGAAAGCCATTTGGTCTTTGAGCCTGTTGAACTGCTTGATTTATATTCCATCAGGAGATGAGTTCCCACACAGGGCTGTAAGGGCTGGGGATAGTAGTGTTAGGGGTCTGGGGAACAAGGGGTGGACACCAGTGATTAATGGGTATATAAGCAGGGGTTTTTTGGATATTTTCCTACATTCTTAACTAAATCTTTTATATATTATAACCAATTAATTAAAGTCATTTTTACTAGCAACTTTATCAGACTTTTAAATATTATGTTGATCATCAGTCAATTTCTAAACCACCTGTAAGCTTTGACCATCATAATAAGTGAGGTTAAATTAATTAGTCAAGTATATTAAATTAATGTATGACTTTATTGGACCCTGGAAGACTCCAATTCATACTGGAACATTTAAACTTCTAGACAATTGACTAAAGCCAAGATATTCATGTCTGTGTACCAGACCTTAGCCTCACAGAAGCAATAATACTTGAATAATAGAAAGAAAAACATTGTGTGAAAGAATATGTATAAAATGTAGCAAATCTTTCTCTTCCTTCACTTTAACATTATTATTTAAAGTTTTTGAAACTTTTTTTTGGAAATATTTTATTATTGTTTGCAATATAATAGGCAGTCTCAAACACGGCAAATGTTGAAATACATTAGGTTATATATCTGTAGTTGTTTAAAAGGTATTTCACAAAACAAAGAGAAAGCCACAAACTTGAGATTAATTCTCATTAAAAAGGTGTTTAAGGGGCACAATATGACATATTTTAAAAAATAATCATGGCTGATTTGGTGAAAAAAAGAGGTATTTTGAAATGATAGATTTCTAACTTTTATTCCCCTTATTAAGTTCATTTTTAGTCATTAAAAAAATATGAATTCCCTCCATGTTAAGTCAACAAAGAAGGGTAATTAGGAGTAAAATACATCATAATTGAATATTTAATGGCTATTTTATTGAATGAAAAATTGGGATTTTCTAATAGCTGAGTTGCCATGTTTGGGCATGATATTAGGGGTTGACAAAGTTAGAAATCTTTCATTTCAAAATCCTTCTTTTTTCCACCAAATCAGCCATATTGTGCCCCCCAAACACACTTTTACTGAGAGTTAATGTCAAGTTTCACTACAATAAATGTTCAACTTGTCTTGGGGGGCAACAATGGTGCAACAATTACACAACAGTTAAGTAACAATTATTTTTGGCACTTAAAGGTCTTAGGTAGGTCTTAAGTGCAAGTAACAATTGCTTTGTAACTATTTTTTTAAATTTCTTATAATCTCACCCAGCTATGGGCCTGAAGGCATTGTAAACTAATAGACTAGGTACATGTGAGGAGTAATGAACATAGTGGGTAAGTTGTCTGGGCAATTAACAGGATAACAGGGGGAGCTAGGTGCCTTTGGGGACAGAGATTGGGTTCCTGTAGGGGGGAAGGGTGGAGGTTAATCCTCAGGGGGTTGTGGTTTGATGGGGCGGGTTTTCAAGAATGTAAGGGGAGTGGAACTCCACAGCTGACCCAAGGTGTATTACCAAGCACAATCATCCAGATAACAGGGGGTTGGCAAAGTGGGGTGGGTTCTCCAGCTTTCACGCATGTGTCCATCCATCACAGGTTCTGAGGGAGAATCAAGATATTGTTGGGAGAATGAGACATCAACACCAGCATGATAACAAGTGTGCCAACCATGGAAGAAGAGGGTGTGGTTAAAAGGGGGTGAGGCAGCAAGGATTTGAACCTGCAACACAAAAGTCAAGGTGACTGACTAGTGGCCATCCAGGCAATGATCTAACCACATATACCATCTCACCCCTGCTTTGTAACTGTTACACAACTGTTGTGTAATTGTTGCACCCCATGGCAAAACAAAAATGTGCTGTAGTGTTTGTGGCTTTCTTTTGGGGTTGAGATATAAATTTTAAATAATTACAAATTTCTAGTTTTGATACCCCCTATTAGCTAGGTAGGACAAATGAAATTTCACATCCAACTGGAGACCACAGACCAAATTAAAAGTCACATGTTAAACTACCTCCAAGAATATGAAACCTCTGGTACCAACATGCTCATTTGGAAAGCCGGAAGTCAAGTGAAACCTTGAATTACAAAAATCCACTACTCATTTTCTTATTTAGGTATTTTATTCTGAGTCTTATGGTCTTCATTTATTAATAAACAAAAAATAAAAGTGGATTCGTGAAGGTGGTATTTAAAAAAAAGTATGACGGAGACATATTGCTGGGCATTGTATGCAGGATATATTAAAGATGTCAAGTAGGGAGACGATTGGTGAGAATTATCACTTGGGTCTATGTACAAATATTTTTTCAGTCAGTAACATGTGCTATTATATGGTAACTATACTTTTCAATACTTACTTCCCTGTCAGTCTTATCACAGTTTTTTTGAATTCCGCTTGATCCACGGTATAAATTTGCGGAGTAGGGATTATGTAAATCATCGGAGGGGATCTAGAATTCATCTTTTGGAGATTTTCTTTAGTATTATGTTGCTTTACTTGTGAGACCTGTCCTACATCTTTTTCTTTTGTGGTATGATATTTATAATTTTGACTCTCCGGTGAACGAAATATATTGTTTCTCAAATTTTGACTTCCATATTTTGTCAACAGGTCTTGAGCGCTCTTAATTCTATTGTCGGAAAGGAGCGATGAGAGGCTGGCTTTCTGCTTTGGTGTCTGATTGTTGATGAATTGGCCTGGAATAGAATTCAAAGAAGCTGTTTCTTGATGAAATGAACCATCGTTCCCAAAATATTTATCAATTTTTGGATTTTGATAAGGTGACTCTGCACTTTGTTGCCTTACTTTTGAGGCCTCCTCTACGTCTTGTCTACTCGTGTCATAATCTCCATTCCTTTGCCTCTTCAGCGAGCGATATACATTTTTCTCCAAATTTTGATGTCTATAATTTGTCAACACATCTGGTGAGCTATTCCAATCCAATTCATCATGCGAAAAATTATCTTCGGAAAGGAGCGATAAGAGGCCGTTTTTCTGTTTTGGTGTCTGACTGTTAATGAATTGGTCTGAAATAGAATTCAAAGAAGCTGTTTCTTGATGAAATAAATCATCGTCCCCGAAATATTTATCAATTTTTAGATTTTGATCATGTGATTCTGCACTTTGATGCCTTACTTTTGACGCCTCCACTATGTCTTGTCTACTCGTACCATAATCTTCATTCCTTTGCCTCTTCAGCGAGCGAAATACATTATTTTCCAAATTTTGATGTCTATATTTTGTTAACACATCTGGTGAGCTATTCCAATCCAATTCATCATGCGAAATTTTATCGTTGGAAAGGTGCGATAAGTAGCTTATTTTATGCTCTGGGGCCTGATCATTCACTGATTGGTCTAAAATAACATTTAAAGGAATTGAAGTTTGATGAGATAATTCACTGCTTCTGGAATTTTTATTTAAGAGATGGTAAGGCAAACCAGATGCCAAGCTAAGGAGGCGGTAGAAGATGAATAGATGGAAAATTATGTTCCTGAATGTCATGGCGTTTTGATCAACGGCAAATGAAACCAGTAGAACAATATTGATTTTATAACATAAAAAACAGGTAAAATGTTTCCATTTTGGAAATTCTATAATTACACCAAAAACAAGTTTCAAGCTGCTGACTAAATTTCTACCACTATATCAAACATGATACTATTAATTACATATTTACCTGTACCAAGCTATAAAGTACTATTCAAGAGAACCTTCCACTACAGCCAGCCCATTTTTTTTTCGCCATGGGCGGCAAGGATTACGCAACAGTTCTGTAACAGTTACGAAACAATTGTTGCGTAATCATCGCGCCATTATTGCGCCCCAAGACGAAACGAACATTCGTCTGTAATCCGAGTACACTACGCACCATGTAAGATATCCCCGATGGGGATATCCATACGCGAGTTGGGGGTATTTCAGTGAGGGACATAACACTACAGCACATGTTTGTTTCGCCATGGGGCGCAACAATTGTGCAACAGTTGTGCAACAGTTGCGAAACAATTTTTTTTTGCACTTAAGACCCACCTAAGACCTTTAAGTGCCAAAAACAATTGTTACATAACTGTTGCATAATCATTGCGCCTTTGTTGCGCCCTAAGACTAAACAAACATTTATTGTAGTGTAAGGTCAGAACAATAAATGTATGAAAAGTAAGTGCAAGAAAAATAAGTGCGAGAAAAGCAAGTGTAAGAAAAATCATTTGCAACCATGAAAAAAAAATTTCAAAAAAAAAAACATTATAAAAAATAGGAAAAAAAAAATTAAATTAAAATCAATTTTTGAGAAAAAAAAATTAAAAACTTTAATCTCCCATGGTCGCAAGATATTCTTCTTACTTATTTTTCTCCCACATATTTTCTGTCCTTATGTCACTCCCTACAATATCCCCAACTTGCGCATGAATATCCCCATCAGGGATATCTTACTTGGTGCGTAAGTGGTATGGAATTCCAAACTCGGATTACAGTCATTTTATCTCCACTACGCACCAAGTGAGATATCCCTGATGATGATATCAAGCGCCAGTTGGGGATATTGTAGGGAGGGACATAAGGATAAAAAAAAATATGTGTAAGAAAAATATGTGTGAGAAAAATATGTGTAATGAAAATATGTTCAAAAAAATTATGTGAGAAAAATAAGTGTAAGAAAAATATCTTGCAACCATGGGAAATTTTGTTTTTTAATTTTTTTTTCACCGCGAAAATGATTTTTTATTTCTGTTTTATTTTTTTCAGTTTTTTTACAATTTCTTTTTGAAAAAAAAAAACCTCATGGTCGCAAATGATTTTTCTTACACTTACAGCTATTTGGGAAAAGCTTGCTATGTTTTTGCATTCCACTCCCCGCCAAAAACATGAGTTCAAGCCGCTTTTGGCGGGGGATGAGGGGCGAAAAAAGAGCAAGGTTTTCCCAAACAGCTGTACTTTTCTTACATTTATTTTTCCGACCTTATGTCCCTCCCTAAAATATCCCAAACTCGCGCTGGATATCCCCATCAGGGATATCTTACTTGGTACGTAGTGCTTGGACTTTATTTCCTTCTCTGCCTTTCATTCAGAGATATTACTGTTATGGTGTTAGCATACTATGTACTTAACTAGTCTCCTATCAGTATATAGTGTAGCCTCCGAGTGCACCGGAGATCTTTTCCAGGTTCTGCAAGGCATCACACTACCCACCAGGTAAGATATCCCTGATGGGGATATCCAGCGCGAGTTGGAAATATTTTAGGGAGGGACAGAAGGTCAGAGAAATAAATGTATGAAAAGTAAGTGCAAGAAAAATAAGTGCGAGAAAAATAAGTGCAAGAAAATCACTTGCGACCATGAGAATTTTTTTTTTCAAATAAATTGTAAAAAAATAAATAAAAAATAAAAAATGAAGTAAAAATCATTTTTTTGAGAAAAAAAAAATTAAAAAACAAAATTTCCCATGGTTGCAAGATATTTTCTTGCACTTATTTTCCTCAAATATTTTATTTGCGCATATTTTCCTGACCCATATTTATCTCGCTCATATTTTTCTTGCACTTATTTTTCTATTCTTATGTCCCTCCCTAAAATATCCCCAACTCGCGCCGGATATCCCCATCAGGGATGTCCTACTTGGTGCGTAGTGTCATTCTCTACAATTGCTAGCTAAAAGTTACGGCGCGTTTCATAAAGCTTACATGTTACAAATTATGGGTGACTAAAATCGAAAAACATATGTGTTCGCAGAACGGTATAAGCAAATGCCGCACTATTTTAAATGATTAGTTTCAGGGAAACCAATGTAACAAATACATAAAAAGTATTATTGATTGCTAGGGGATATAAAGATTTTTACGTATTTATTATGCAACCGTTACACAACTGTTACGCATTTGCTACGCCTTGTGCCATAACGAATAGTTTTGATAGTGTAAGAGCATCTACAATGGTACAGCCAAGTTGGTAAAAATCTCACTAAAAAAAATGCCTCTTTTTAAGATAACTCACCAAAATCCACAGACGCTTTGAGAAGCCCAAAAATCAGGGTCCTAACACTACAATAAATGTTTGTTTTGTCTTGGGGCACAACAATGGTGCAACGAATACGCCAGAGTTATGTAACAATTGTTTTTAGTACTTAAAGGTCTTAAGTGTGTCTTAAGCGCAAAAAACAAGTGTTTTTGTAACTGTTGCACAACTATTGCGTTATTGTTGCGCTCACTGGCGAAACAAAAATGGGTCGTAGTGTAAATTAGCGTAAAGTTATGATCTCACAGTGCCTTCATCATCTCTCCCTCCTTAGGGAATCTACAATCGCTCATTTAAAAGCACTTATTATGCAACTGCTCCAAAAAATTACAACTGTAGCTTCACCCCTTTATTAGGAAAATTTTTCTTGCTAAAACAGTTTACCCACAGTAAAACCCCTAAAAAAAAATTTGAAACCCCTTGTAGCATCTTAATTTCCTTCATGTATTCTTGTCACCACTTAAAATTTTTATTTCCCACAAACAACCACAATATCCATACAGCTAGCTCACTTTTCTTTCCTACAACCAACATCCCTGACCCCTATGAGTGAAGAAACCATTTTTTGTCAGAAAATTTTTTAACTTTTTGTTAAAATTTTGGCAACCTTTTTTGGCATACCTGTAATCTTATGAAACAAAAAAAGGCAGATTTGTGCAAAGTCTCACAGTAGAAATGATAAAGTTTTGCAAAAGAAAACCATTTTATCATATTTACTTAGTTCCTTCATACAATTGTGAAAGAGAAGTCTTTGGTATAAAGCAAATTTAATGGACAGGACTCTTGAACTTGATGGAATTCATCAGGACCAACTTCAACAAAGACATCACATTCATAAATCTCATGGTGCAAATTTTAAATCAGGATCTTCTTTGAATCACCTTCAACCAACTCAATACAAACCCAATCTAAAAGGTAAGGATAAGACTCAATCCAAAGGCTCAGCCCTGGAAATATCAGTAAAGTATTGGACCCAAAAGGGGAGTTTAAGGAAGCTGAGAGGAAAGGAAGCACAGATAATGGGTTGTGTATGTATTGTGGGGGTAAACACAATTTGGAAGAATTTTCTAAATTAAATGATAGAGAAGGTAATGGTTCCAAGTCAAAAAGCTAGTGAATAGTTTACTTGTGCGCAAAGCAAACTATTTTAACTCTCCCAGTGCACAGAACCTCCATGTCCTAAGGACTGGAGTTGCCCTAAACTGTTTGAGACTAATTATTTTTAAGGAGGATATCCCCTTCAGTTGTATTATTTACTCTGAAGCTCCAATTTCATTTATCAGTTTATCTTTTGCCAAAAACTTTAAGCTGACATTTGTAGATATCAACTGAATTCCAATTTATCTGGTCAAATCAGAGGAACCCAAGTATCAGGTTAGTAAGAAAGTTTTATGGGTTTTTAACTTTCCAAGTTCTCCCTCTTTGAGTGAGAATTAATAGTCTTGAATGCCCCAAGGATGGACAATACCATTCTTGGCCATGACTTTTTACAGCATTGGAATATGGAAATTGATTGGCCACAGGAATTGATCACCTCTCATTCAAACTGTATTTATGATTTATAAATGCAGGTCAATAGGGAGTTAAACAACCTGTCTAACCAAGTCCTTCTAGCGGATTCTTCTCTTCCAGATGTATTGCATTCATCTGATCTTTCTTTAAATAAGCACTTGGCTAAAAATTCTAGCTTGACTACTTCACTCAAAGAGAATATGAATAGCCTCAAAGTAACTAATTTTTTCTATCTAAACTCAGGTCTACCCTTGACATACTTCTTTGAAGATGAAGAGGAAATCCAAACAAATATTGAAGCCATTAAATCAACTCTACCAGAAGTTTATCATGACTTCCTATATGTGTTTTCAATACATAAGGCTGGCAAATTACCACCTCATTGACTTTAAAATCATCAAATAGAGTTAATATGCCCAGTACCATTGGAAGGTCCTGTCTATTTTTTATTGAAGGTTAAATATAAAGTTCTTTGACACTAAACTGCAGAGAATGTAGCAAAAGGTTTCATTCAAGCGCGTAAATCTCCAACTGGCTCTCCAGTTCTTTTTGTTTAGAAAAAGTGTCGGTGGTTCGTCTAGAAGAAGGAGAAGGGAAATATATAGAGTGGATTACAAAAATAATAAGAGATAAAAATAATTAAATGAAATAAGAGAGATGAAATTACACTTTTTGAGGAAAGACACATCTATGAAGTTTAATTTATTTGTAAAATATTTATTTTAAGTAAGTCAAGCTTCACTGTGCAGCTAACAATTTTTATTACTAATATACTTAAAGCAACCTTTTATCTTTTATATAATATTTTATAAAGCTGTCACCAGACGACCTACGCACAAGGTCGAGGATGTTCCTGAAAGTGAGATGAGGGATTTAGAAACTTCTTCGAAGCACAGAGGAATGATTCGAGGAAATGATTCGAAGGTCACTCAAAGTAATCGCTACAGGTTTGAGGTTCGTTCGAGAAGAATTATAGACTAGTTTCAAAGGTAATAGTAATTCTTAAAATCTCACAAAGGGTTGGAAACTCAATAATCAAGGATTTAGGATTTAGAAATGAATATTGAGGAAATAGAAGAAAGATACAATAACAATGATTTTAACTTTAAAGATTTACCACTATTAATGTAAATACGATTTTATAATTTAATTCTAAGGAATATCGAACCAAATACCCAACCCCTTTTATATTCTTTGTTCCTCCTCGCATTGACCTCCCTTCCATCGCACCATTCCCATTCCATTGACCATTACTAACATACACTTAGACCCTCTTCACTAAATATCCGTCCATACTCAATTTACCCCTTTTTAATTAATTAACAAAACTTTAATGAAAACTACTACTGTACTATTTTGTTGATCCTAGCGCTGTGTGTCGCTTATTGAAAAGGACTAAGGTACCCTATTGGGAGATTGACTAATTTAGATTTAGAGTTTAGGCTAGCGCAGTTAAATAGTAAGTACACATAGGAAAATTGCAGTTGCTATGGAGAATTGCTTTCTGCGCTTCGAGTATAGATTTAGGATTCGATATTATTGATTTAATGAGCTGATTTCGCCTTGAGTGTCACGTGGCACATGACAGATGCCCGGGTATAAAAATTGCGAACTCCGTTGAGCTTGAGCCATCTTCCCACACTAGTTTCCCTTCTTCTAATAATTTCTTCCTCACTTATTAATTTCGCTTTTTTTTTATAATGAACTGCCCCACCCCCACACCTACGCCTCCACACCCTAAAGCGGATGGGGAATGATCACGCGACAGTTTTCACAAACTTGCACGGCTTGTGAAAGCATGGAGTATTTCTGTGTCGAAAGTATGGCGACTCAAGGCCCTCGCCAGAAATGCGAGTTTTGCCCTTGGCGACGAGTGGCGTGCGATGCATTGACGAAGAATGCAGAAATTGAAAAGCAATTTACCAAGACTAAGTTTTGGGTAGTTCCTAAAACCAAAGAGGTGGTCGAAGACATTTGGTATGTCTCGATTGAAGATGAACAATCGGTGGGGGAAAATGATAAGGAATTAAACAATGAGATCTCAACCTGGGTAACCCAGGCCATGAGTTCGAAGCGAGGTGTCAAGGAAGAGGTCGACGAGTTGGTGGAGGAAGATGAAGATGAAGTCCCTGTTCCAGGGCGGGCACCCAAGAAACGATGGGTGGTCATCGAGGACGACGAGGAAGAGAGAGAGGTAGAGGTTGAAGTGGCGTCAAGGTTATTTTTAGAGCCTGACCCCATCTTCGAGGTAAGTTTTAATTGTTTATTTTAAGGATGAAGTTACTGATGAGTTTTGTTTTAGACATCAAATAACCTTGAAGAGCCGATTGGGGAGCCTGCGCCGATTATACCAACTGAGGCAAACCCTCCGGCCACAGAAGTAGTTGAAGAGCCTGAAGACACCCTGGACCAGGTGTGGTCAAAGAAACCTCGTCAAGGTTGACGAGTAAGGTTCGCAGAAGAATTATGTGGGGAGGTCGACACAATCTTAGACGCTGCTTCCTTTGACGTGGCAGAGGAGCTCTTGGAGATGGGAGAGGTGGTTCCGGTAGGAGAGGAGGAGGTAATTGAGAAATGCAGGAAGGAGATAAGGGTAGTTTTGAAGAAAATGAAAATATTGGTTCGAGAGAAATTAAAAGAAAAGATTTGAAATGAAAAGGAGATGTAAAGAAGTAGAAAAAAAAATTTGTATTTTAGTTTTATTTTATTTTATTTGATTTTATTTTTTTATTGTAGGTGAATGTTATTAATTTATAAGATTTGGGAGAGAGAGAAAAAAAAAAGAAGTTTAAAATAAAAAATTTTAGAATTTGAAAGAAGAAATTTAAAGAAAGAAAAAAGGTTGTTTAATTGAAGGAAGTTTTAATGTTTTTTTAAAAGGAAATTTTTATGTAAGAAAAGAGAGAGAAAAAAAATGGTTTTGTGATTGAGATGAGTTTGTTAAATTGAGGATTTAATGAAAGAAATTTTTTTTTTTTTTAAAAGAAATTTTAGTTGAAAAGAGAGAAAGAAGAAGGAAAAGAAAAAAAAAACAGAATTTAAAATTTAAGAGAATTTGAAAAGAAGAATTATTTGTTTCGAAGAATTATTATAGGGAGATTTAGAGGTTGAAGTTAAGTTTGAGGAAATGGTCGTGTCATACAAGATTTGATGATTCGAAGGAAAGGAAGTTTTTAAAGAGAGAATAAATTTTTTGGAAGAGAAATTTTTGAAGAGAATTTTAAATTTAAGAAAAGAATGTATTTAAAGAATTGAAAAAGAAAAGAGAGAAAATATTTAGAGAGATTTAAGAGTTTTTTATTTTATTTTATTATTTATGTTTATTCTATTTATTTTTATTTTATTTTTATTTTATTTTATTATTTATTTTTATTCTATTTATTTTATTTTATTTTATTTTATTTTATTTTATTTTATTTTATTTTATTTTATTTTATTTTATTTTATTTTATTTTATTTTATTTTATTTTATTTTACTTTATTTTATTTTATTTTATTTTATTTTATTTTATTTTATTTTATTTAATTTTAATTTTAATTTTATTTTTAGTTGGTTTTGGAGGAAATTTTATAGAAGGAGAAGAAAGAAAAAAGAAGAGAGAAAAAAGAAAACAAGGCTAAGAAATTTAAGAGGTGTTTTAGATTTTAAAGAAAGAAAGAAAAGAAAAGAAAATTTTAAATAAAGAAATTTTAAGGTTTTGGTTTTAAAGGATATTTCAAATGAAAAGAATTTTGGAGTTCAGGAGCGTTAGAAACATTGATGGCTGGTTCCCAGGATGTTTTTTCTGAGTCATTGAGGAAGCCTTCCCATTCCACGAGGTATTGAAGTTTCCCCATGCGTATTCTTGAATCAAGGATACAACTTACTTCCCACTCTAGATGATCTTCTACTTCAACCAGTTCGGAGGGGGTTGGTTCTTGCCCGGGTATATTTCTCGAGCCAGTTCCAGGAGAGATACATGAAAACAGGCTGAATCGCCTGCCATTTAGGAGGTAACCTGAGTCGAAATGCAGTTTTAGAGACTTCAGAGTCGATTTCGAATGGTCCCAAGCGCTTTTCAGCCAGTTTCTTTGATGGTCTTGTTGTTCGAATGTTTTGTGCGTCAAGCCATACTTTGTCACCTGGTTTAAAGGAAGGAGCAGATTGTCGATGTTTGTCGGCCTGTTCCTTGTATCTTCGAATCGCTGATTCCAAATTTGTTTTAAGTTCTTCTTGGAGTCGTGATATAGTTCGAAGATAATGTTCCGCAGGATGATTAGTTCCTACATGGATTGAGTTGAATCGAGGATGTCGTCCATAAATGGTTTCGAAGGGAGATTGTCGTGTCAAAGAATGAGTCGAGTTATTATAAGCAAATTCGGCCAATGGTAACCATGTGGTCCAATCGTCTTGTTGGTAACTGACATACATTCGAAGATATTGTTCGAGGATTTGGTTAACTCTTTCTGTTTGACCATCGGTTTCAGGGTGATAGGCCGTGGAGAGATTCCTCGTGATATTGAGTTGTCGACACAGTTGGGTCCAGAATGTGGATACAAACAATGAGCCTCTATCTGAAATAATATCATTCGGTAAGCCGTGTTTAGAAAATACATTTTCTAGAAACAATTTTGACAAAGCTTCTGCTGTAGCAGTAGTAGTGGTTTTAATAAAAATAGACATTTTTGAAAATCTATCTACTATTACTATTATAGCATCAAAATCATTAGAAATAGGAAGTTGAGAGATGAAATCCATCGATAAAGATTCCCAAGGTTTAGAGGGAATAGGAAGTGGTTGAAGCAACCCATGCTTCCGGTGACGGGGAGTCTTATTCCTATTACATTCGTAACAAGCTTTTATATAGGCCTTGATTTCCCTGGTCATACCTGGCCAGAAGAAATCCCTCGCTATTAACTGGTAGGTTTTATCAACCCCAAAATGACCAGCTAATGGACAATCATGTCGACTGTTGAAAATCCATAATTTTATCTCATTTTTGTCGGGTATGACTACTCTACCTTCGAAGACTAATAGACCTGATTCAATACTAAATCTTTTGGCCCCTTGCTTTGAGAGTATTTTGTCTTTTAACCCTAAACAATATTCGTCCTTCGACTGAGCTTCGAGGATGTTGGATAGTGGATTTCAAAAAGATTGAATTGTCATAGAATTAAGTTGATGAGTCGTTAACATTGATTTGTTGAAGATTGATTGCACATTTGCTGGGTTCTTGTCAGCAAATGCGTCCCCCCGCTGTGGGTAAACGTCGTCCTGACGTGACAAGATATCTGGGACAATGCAGTTTTTTCCTGGGCAATAGGAAATAGAGAAAGAAAATTCAGACAAAAATTCAGCCCACCTGGCTTGACGCCTGGTTAACACTTTAGAAGACATGAAGTATTTCAAAGCATTATGATCTGTTAAGATTTGAAAAGGACTATCTAGGCTGAGAAGAAAAGAACACCATTTTTTAAGACAATGGATAATAGCTAAAAGCTCTTTGTCATGAATTTCATAGTTTAATTCTGCAGCTATGAGTTTGCGTGACTCAAAAGCAACAGGATGAAACAAATTTGTTTCAGGATTTAATTGGGAGATGACCGCTGCAATAGCATAATCGCTCGCATCCGTCTCAACTATTGTTGAGGCAGAAGGATCAAAATGTCGAAGAATTGGGGCTGAGGTGACGCCGTTTTTAGTGCTTCGAATTCCTTTCGTTCTGTAGAAGTTAAAACAAAAGGAATATCTTTTCTAAGAAGAGAAGTAAGATTGGAAATAGTTTTAGAGTAATCTTTAATAAATATTCTATAGAAGTTTGCAAAACCCAAAAATCCTTGGAGTGATTTAATGTTTTTGGGCTCAGGCCATTCCAGGATTTTCTGGACTTTTTTGTCATCCATGACTAAACCGTCAGTGGACAACGTAAAACCCAAAAAATCAATTGATTTGAGGTGGAATTCACATTTATTATGCTTGGCGTAGAGACCATGATCTCAAAGACGATTTAGGACCTGTCGAACATGATGAATATGTTCATCTAGTGTTTTCGAGAATATTAAAATATCATCTAAATAGACGACTACAAATTGTTCAACAACATCTTGAAAGATATCATTAAAAAAAGTTTGAAAAGTTGAAGGTGCGTTACATAATCCAAAAGGCATAACTAAATATTCAAAACTACCAAATCTAGTGCGCATTGCAGTCAGTGGTTCATGACCTTCCGCAATGCGAATCAGATTGTAAGCTCCTCTAAGATCAATTTTAGAAAAGAAATTAGCACCATTGAAAAGGGTAAGAAGTAATGACATAGGAGGAACAGGATATGCATTCTTCTTCATGACTGTGTTGAGCTTTCTATAGTCAACATACAACCTAAGACTACCGTCCTTCTTTTTTACAAAGAGGACAGGGGAGCCGGTTGGAGATTTACTGGCTCTGATGAAACCTTTGACTACATTCTCTGCAATGTAGTCTTGAAGAACTTGAGATTTGTCCTTCGATAAAGAATAGACAGGACCTGCCGGAGGTACTGGGCCTATTAACTCTATTTGATGGTTGTAGGGTCGATGAGGTGGTAACTTATCGGCCTTGCGGATTGAGAAAACATCGAGGAAATCGTGGTAGATCTCCGGTAGAGTTGATTTAATGGCTTCAACGTTGATTTGGTCGTCCTCTTCATCTTTGAGAGAATCTGTCGTTCGAGGCAATTTAAATCCTCTTCAAGTGAAGTCATCGAGCTAGAAGGGTTAGCCAATTGCTCATTTAAAGAAGGATCAGATGCTTGCAAGTCATCTGGCAGAGAATTGTCCTCTAGCAGGACATTGTCAGGCGGGTTGTTTAACTCCCTATTGACCAGCATTGAAGAATCAGAAATATACTTAGATCGTGGGGTGATCAATCCCCTAGTCCAATCAATTTCGGGATTCCAATGCGTTAAAAAGTCATGGCCAAGAATGGTATCGTCCATCCTTGGGGCCTCCAAGACTGATAATTCCCACTCAAAGGGGGGAAAGTTTGGAAAGTTGAAAACCCATAAAACTTTCTTACTTTCCCAATATTTGGGTTCCTCTGATTCGACCAAATAGATTGGAGTTCGATCGATATCTGTAAATGTTAGTTGAAGCTTCTCGGCAAAAGATAAACTAACAAAAGAAATTGAAGCTCCAGAGTCTATAAGACAACTGAAGGGGATATCCTCCTTAAAAAGAATGAATCTCAAGCGGTTTAAGGCAACTCCAGTCCTTAAGACATGGAGGTTCTGTGCACTGGGAGGGATAAGATAGTTTGCTTTGCACACAAGTAAACTATCTACTAGTTTTTTGACTTCGAACTAGTACCTTCTCTTTCCTTCAATTTTACACAGTCTTCCAACTTGTGCTTACCCCCACAATACATACATAACCCATTATCTTTTCGTCTCTTCCTCTCAGCATCTTTAAGTTCCCCTTTAGGATCCAGTACTTTGCTGATATTGCCTGGGGTCGAGCCTTTTGGTCGAGGTTTATCCTTTCCCTTATTGGGTTTGGATTGAGTCGAGGAGGATGGATTTAGTCATGGGTGTGAAGAAGGTCCTGATTTAAAATTTAGGCCTTGAGATTTGTTGGCATATCGACAATGTTGAAGTCGTCCTTGATAAACGCCGTCAAGTTCGAGGGTTCGATCCATTAAATCCGTTAAAGTAGTCATCTTCTGACCGTGAAGATTTAATTGATCTAGAATCCTCGAAGGAAGTCCTTTCTTGAAATGATACTTAAGGGCAGCATCATTCCAACCTACTCGAGTTTGAAGTGCTCTGAAGTTAGAGATATATTCAGAGGCTTTACCATTATCACTCATGTGAAGAAAATCAAGTTCAATTTCCGCGTTGTCCGTTTCATTAGGGTCCCCAAACAACGTAAAAAGTTGGTCTTCGAACTTTTCCCAATTATTGATAAGTAAGTGGGTTTCTGTCGAAGAAAGCATGAGCAGATAAGGTTCGAACCATCTTGCTGCTTTCCTGGCTAGGAATGAAGAAGCGTAAACAACCTTTGATCGGTCGCTGTTAAAAGTTCGAGGGTCATTATGGAACAGTAGCTTGCAGGTTTGCAAGAAGGGTCGCAATCTGTCGGGGTGATCTCCGTCGAATTTGTCAGGAGATTTCATAGAAGGAGTTTTGAACTTAGATCCCTCTGAAGATGTTGGATTTGAAAGGGTTTTCATGAAAAGTCTCATGAAATCTTCCAGAGAGTTAGATGGTCCAGGTTCTGAGGATTGGCCAGAAGGGTGATTGGAAGGGGCGGATGGTGCCTCGTGCATTGTATCCTCTCCTCCTTCTTCGTCACTAGAATCCTCAAAATCTTGTGGGATGTCTTCTACAGATTGAACTGAATGTTGCCGTTCCCTAAGGTCGAGTGGTTCCAAAGAGTGAGTGCGGGAAACAGACCTTGTGGCTGTTGGCCTGCCTCTAGCGCGAGCTCTAGTAGTAGCGCCCGTAGGAGGAGTGCGTTGAACAGGTGCCATTTAAAATTTTAGAAACACCTAAAAGGACGTAGTAGTGCAAAGAATGAGAACTACGGAGAATTAAATTATACTGTCACCGGACGACCTACGCACAAGGTCGAGGATGTTCCTGAAAGTGAGATGAGGGATTTAGAAACTTCTTCAAAGCACAGAGGAATGATTTGAGGAAATGATTCGAAGGTCACTCGAAGTAATTGCTACAGGTTCGAGGTTCGTTCGAGAAGAATTATAGACTAGTTTCAAAGGTAATAGTAATTCTTAAAATCTCACGAAGGGTTGGAAACTCAATAATCAAGGATTTAGGATTTAGAAATGAATATTGAGGAAATAAAAGAAAGATACAATAACAATGATTTTAACTTTAAAGATTTACCACTATTAATGTAAATACAATTTTATAATTTAATTCTAAGGAATATCGAACCAAATACCCAACCCCTTTTATATCCTTTGTTCCTCCTCGCATTGACCTCCCTTCCATCGCACCATTCCCATTCCATTGACCATTACTAACATACACTTAGACCCTCTTCGCTAAATATCTGTCCATACTCAATTTACCCCTTTTTAATTAATTAACAAAACTTTAATGAAAACTACTACTGTACTATTTTGTTGATCCTAGCGCTGTGTGTTGCTTATTGAAAAGGACTAAGGTACCCTATTGGGAGATTGACTAATTTAGATTTAGAGTTTAGGCTAGCGCAGTTAAATAGTAAGTACACAAAGGAAAATTGCAGTTGCTATGGAGAATTGCTTTCTGCGCTTCGAGTATAGATTTAGGATTCGATATTATTGATTTAATGAGCTGATTTTGCCTCGAGTGTCACGTGACGTGTGACAAGAGCTTGTAGTGTCAAAAAATAAGAATAAAGTATTTAATTTGTTATAATTATTGTAAGTGATAGGTGATGAGGCTACAGGGGATTACCCAAGGCCTTTATATAGGCAAGGGGCCCTCTGAAGCATCACAGTAATGTATATACAAAGTAAGAAAAAATAAAAATAACATGTAACTAATCTTGAGTAAGTGTAAGGGGAACCCGTGATACAATTAACTAACACACATGATTAAGAGCCTAAAACTTCCCAAATTAATCCCAAACAGTTACAATAAATTAAGAAGTAATTAAATAAGTTTGAGACACATAAAAACAACTAATTTAATTTAAAATATTTCTGATAACCCTTTTAAAGAAACCAATTTTAAGTGAAACATAAAAATGAACTATTTTAACACATAAAAATAGTGTAATTAATTAATTTAGTATAAAACATGAGTAATTAATTTTTTAACTACTTTTATTAGTGTAACAATTATTTTAAGTTAAAACAAATACTTATTATTACTAAATTACAAATTTTTAGAATAAAAAATTAATAATTTATTTAATAAAGTGTTTTAACTTGTTTAATAGGGGGTATCAATATTCAGGGATCCACAATTATTTTTTCTAATAATTGGGTTATTAGACACTTTACGTGTCAATGTTCACCTCTTATCCGACATTTTTACTCAATTTTTCATAACCACATCTTGGAAAACTTTCTGCCATAACCACATCTTGGACTACTCTCTGGATATGCCTTCTACCTTGATGCGCACTCACATTCTATCCGCTCAGAACCCCTTACCATCTAATCTGCTTGTTTCTGCTTGTTTTCATCTTCACTTATATTATAACATGCCTCGTTGTCCTAGATCTTCTCAAAGGCATCCATCACCCAGTTGTTCTTCAAATCCCACTAATCCCTCTTTCCCACACTCAGCTGAGAAATCTAAGACCGTTAAATTAAAAAAATTATGATCATCTCATTCTTATCAACTGGCTGAAAACAAAATCTAACTATGATTCTTGTTTTGGTACTGAGTATGCAACTAAAGTAGGATGGCCCCCAGCATCAAAAGTTAATGGCTATCTTCTAATGGCAAATGAATTACTGAATAAGACCAAGGGAAGGATTGATCTTTTGCCTAAACAGATTTCTGAACGCTTCAAGCATTACCGAGCCAAATACAAGAAGGCAAAGGCTCTTTCATCTTCCACTGGTTTTGGGGTTACTGACATCAATATAACTAAGGGAATCAAATCCATAGACAATAAACTTGAATCTTTATGTCCTTGCTTTAAAGAGATGGATGCAATTTTTGGAGAGTGAGCCAATGTTAATCTTGTAAACATTTTGGATGTAGAAAATCCTATCTCCAAACATGATGTTGAAGCAATTCTTTTCCCATCCTCTTCCTCCGCTCAAGCCTCCCCTCATTTTAATGAGACCAATCTGGATAGATTTTCTGTAGATCCTTTTGGCAATTTAACCCAACAAAATCTAAATCAGGTCTGTTTCTTTTTTATTTTATCTTAAAAACTCTATTTTTTTATTTACTTATCTTTTTATTATTTCTTAAAAGGCTGACAAACAAGCCCAGGATCCTCAATCAACTGAGTCTGAAGGTAGTGACAATGATGAGAAGGAAAATATGACCTTGAACAAGAAGCATAGGGCTTCAAATAGTCGAAATTTCCATTCCCAAAGAAGACAAAAAAAGTGATAATTCATCACAAACCCCTCTTTTGTCTATGGAGAAATTTTTAGCGAAATGTGATGCTGGTAAGTGATACCATACCTCTTATTAATTTAATCTACTTTTCTTCTACTTTATATTAATTTTTATTATCACTCTAGAACAAGTGGAAATTTCTAAAGAGACTCTAAGCTTTGAAAAGAAGAAATACAAGCTCTCTTTAAGAAGGGATGATAGGCTACAAGATTTTGAAGAGAGGAAGTGCAAGCTCTCTTTACGGAAGGATGATTGGGCCCAAGATTTGTAGGAGAGGAAGTATGAGCTCTCTTTACAGAAGGATGATTGGGCCCAAGATTTTGAGGAGAGAAGTACGAGCTCTCTTTACAGAAGGATGATTGGGCCCAAGCTTTGTAGGAGAAGAAGTTTGAGTTAACTCTAAGTATTGAAAAATCAAAAAAAGAGGAGAAAACACTTGAACATTAAAACCTATTAGAGCAGAAGAAATATAAGTTTGATCATTAAGAAAATTCCAAAAAGAAAGATTTCTTGATAGAATGTGTTAAAGCTAATAAATCTGTTGAAGAAATTGAACTTTTAAAGAAATCGTTGGATGACTAGTTTGTTTTATTTCTCTCACACTTCAACTGTTCATATTTATTTGTACATAAAATTTACAATAATTTCCTGTATTCATTACGCTATCCCTCATTACTTGAATTTTTGTATTTTAATGTTAAATATTCTTTTTTTAAATTAAATTTTCATGTCTCCTTTGAAAACTTGATAATCCCCCACCCCTGGATTTTTTTGAAGTAATGGGTGGGTATCACCAAAATTCTTTCATGTCATGAATCTTGAAAGTCTTTTATGAAACTTTGGCTTTACTACCCCCTGCATTTTACCGGTATCCCCAAAATTCTTACAAGTCAAGAATTTCACAAGTCTTATAAGAAATTTTGGCAATACCACCCCTGGATTTTATTGAAGTAAGGGACAGGTATCACCAAAAAAATTTCACCAAAATATTTACAAGTCAAAAATTTTACATGTTACATTTGAAAAGTTGGCAATACCCCCCCCCACTACATTTTATTGAAGCAAGGGGTGGGTATCACCAAAATTTTTACAAGTCTTCAATTTGAATGTCAGATTTGAAAATTTGGCAATACCCCCCCCCCCTGCATTTTATTGAAGTAAGGGGTGGAAGTCATCTAAATTTAATATAATTACATAAATTATTATATAAATATCTAATATATATCAATTTCCCTAGCTTAAAGTAATGACAATTCCTCAAGCCAGAATTCAGATCAAATCTAGAAACAAAAGTTTGGTACTTTCCACAGGTATAGGCTAGAGGAACCCCATGAAACAAATAAATGTTATCATGATTACCTGTTATAAAACCAAAGGTTGTTGGCCCATTACTTTACTTGAGGAAATTGATATATAAAAAATATTTATTAAAAATTTATGAAAATATATAAAATTTTTGATGACAACTCTAATCCCCATACTTTTTGGATCTAAATAAAGTTTTTTTAAATCGATTAACTTTACCTTCTTTCTTTACCTTGTTGATTCTTTGAATCAACTTATGACTTATTTGAAAATAACAACCAAAATGAGTGAAATCTTGACAGGATTCCAAACCAGGAGGAGCTTTGGTTGTTTGATGATTATCCTGAGAAGAATTCTAAATATTTTCAATGATACCATTTCCAAAACCAAAATCAATGATGCATCGGTGGTCTGGAAAATATAAACAATGTCCTTTGATTTTAGCTGGAGATGGTATTGGTTGGCCAGTTATCGGATTGATATATGAGAATATACCAAAAGTAAGAAAATTGGCTTCATTCCTATCAATATGAATCCTATTGTGGAATCCAGAATGAGTGATAATAAAATTATAAAATAAAAGATATTTGTTGCTGATATCTTCCCATTTCGAGTCATACCAATTCGGTATTCCAACTTTGGTTGCAAGTTCATGATTTTTTTCAAATGCTTTATTACAGAGCTTTTTGAGTTGAAGAGCAAGAAAAGAGTTAAAGGAAGGTAGAGTGTCCCATAAGCAAAAATCTTCATCTTTTTGAGCTTTAGTAAAATTCTTGAGCAATGAATATATGCCTATATAATTTAAATAAGTGAAATGATATTAAGAATGGAAAAAAAATTATTAGACATACCAAGAGAATATCCTTTAACAAAACCAGGTCTCCAACCAAATCCAATCATGATACCACCCAAAAAATTTGTATTCCTTATAGGTAACCAAACCAAAGCCATTTGATAAAGAGTTATGAGAAGATCGGATAGTTGATTAAAAGATTCATCTTTTACACCATTGAATGAATGAGCTTCCAAAATGAATTGAGCCTTATAAGTAATACTGATAACTGCAACAACTTGATCATCTCCAAATTCAGTTAGATATTTGATATCTTCTGGTAATTTTTTTGGATATTGATTTTTTTTATCTACTTTAGTTTTATGAAAAAAAATGTTTGGGATATGACAAAAAAAACGTTCGCAGAGAATTTTTTTTTCAGATATCTTTTCTTCTGATGAGACTGATTATCTTTATTTTTTTCTGATGATTTAGAAGATGAATTTTTTTTTCAGATATCTTTTCTTTTGATGAGACTGATTATCTTTATTTTTTTTTGATGATTTAGAAGATGAATTTTTTTTTCAGATATCTTTTATTCTGATGAGACTGATTATCATTAAAATTTTTTAATGATTTAGAAGATGATTGTATTCAAGTTGATTTTGAAGAAGATGATAGAGATAATAAAGATAAAGAGGATAAAGAGGATAAAGATGAAGATGATAGAGAAGTAAGGGGTGAATCTGAAGAAGAAGACATTTTTTTGATCTGAAAAAAAATTTAAATGTCAAAAAAAAATTCAACACATTTTAAAAAAAAAAATAAAACTCACTTAATAATATCTTTTAAAATAAAATTTAAAGCAAAATCCTTTTTTAAAAAAAATTTAAAAAAAAATTTTTAAAACAAAAAAAAAAAAAATTCAGTTAAAATTATTTCAAAAAAAAACATTCAAATGAAAACCTGAAGTTTGATTATAAAAAACCTTCACAGAAAATCCTGACAAATAAATAAAAAAAAATTAGAAAAATAAAAAAAATTCAGTAAAAGAAAAATCAAAACAAAAAATTTTTTAAAAAAAAATTAAATTCAGTAAAATTATTTGGAAGAAAAATTAAAAATTAAAATCTAAGCCTTTTTTATTTTGTAATTGACAGGGAAAGTCCTCAACAGAATTTAAAAGATTTTTTTCCTAAAATTCTGCCAAAAAAAAAAAAAAAAAAAATTACAAAAAACAAATTTTAATATGTTTTTAGAAAGTAGGTAACCCCTTTTTGGTTCCCATAAAAGTCCCCTTTCCCCCCCTTTATTTCTCTGAAATCCCCTATAAAATCCCTTGCTCCTTGCCTCAAAACCTCCCTCAAATCCCCTCCTTGCCTTCCTCAAAATCCCCCTGAAACCCCCCCAATCTCCCCCCCTTTACCCCTCTTTATATGTCCCTAACCCCCCCCTTTCCCCCCCTTCCCCTCCCCTTAATCCACCTCTACCCCCTCTCATTCTTAACCAACTATTGCTAACGATCGTTTGCTAAGTAATCAAATTGTTAGTGTAGTGATTCAATTACTTAGAGCATCTACCTCCGTGTTTGTAAATTGGTTTGGTATGCATATTTTACTGAATTTTGACGTGAACCTTAACCCTTGTTTCATTAAAGGCCTCTATTAGCTAGTGAATTCAGCATGTACTGTAGCCTGTCAACTAAAGTTACTGAGCTCCTTTTGACCTCATTCGGTAATTCAATATTTTGCCAGCCAATTCTTTTCACTCCACCTTGTAGCTGCTGAAAACTTTCACATTTCACTACTTATTGAAACAAAACATTTTTTATTTTAATTCACAACTGTTACTACACAACACTTCCTATTAACACAATCTCCCATTTGGCACCTCCCCCTACAACCCCCAAATCCATATAAAGTGATCAACTTGTCTGATCCAACAAAAAAGTGATCCCCTAATTGGAACCGCCAAGTGTTAGGGTGTTACCATACTATGTACTTAGCTAGTCACCCATCAGTATATAGTGTAGCTTCCGAGTGCATCAGAGATCTTTTCTTGGTTCTTCAAGGCATCAGTCTCTACACCAAGAAGCTCTGTACAATTAAATCTTCTTCCATTGTGAGAAATTTGTCAATTATGATTTGTTCCATCTGAAAAGTTGAGGAGAGTGAAATGAGTAGTGAGAACGCGAGAAAAAAAAGCAGAGTTTACTGAATGTGCAAGTCAACATGAGGGTGACAAAATTTTCCCATTGCGTGTTTGCTAACTGAATCTGCATACGAGGGTGTGAAACCTCATTTCAGTAACAATGGATGCAGCAATTATGCAAGTATCTACTGAAAATTTACTGAAATGGGGGTAGATGCTCTTAGCAAACGATTGTTAGTGATTGCTTGTTAAGAAGGAGGGGGGGGTAGAGGCGGATTAAGGGGTGTGGAAGGGGGGGTCATGAGGCACCTAAAGAGAGGAAAAGGGGGGTCATGAGGCACCTAAAGAGGGGGGAAAGGGGGGATATGGGACAGGTAAAGAGGGTGAAATAAAGGGGACTTGAGGAAGGTAAAGAGAGGGGAGAAAGAGTGACTTGAAGTAGGTAACGAGAGAGGAAAAGGGGTGAAATGAGGCAGCTAAAGAGGGTGAAGGAGAGAAAAAAAAACAAAATTAGTCTAACCTTGAAAATAAAAAAAAGGACTTACAAATTAAAAAAAAAAAACAACAAAAAAAAAGCAAAATAAATAAATTCATGATTAGCAAATAAAAAACAAGAAAAAAGAAAAAAAAAGACTTACCTGGTGAGATGAGTTGAGAAGATAAAAGTAACCAAAGTATTTGAGTGATGTTTGAGGAGAGGATGAAAAGGATATGAGTGATGAATGAAAAAAAATCACTTCCAAAATATGCAATTTCATGTTGAGCTGGTGAAAGAAAACCAATGAGCCATCCAACAAAAAGATATTCACCGTAAATTCAAAAAAAAAATGAATATGCAACAAACCAAAATACCAAACCAAGTGAATAAATTACACAAAGAGGACATTTGGAGAGTACAAAAAAATAATTTAAAAGGGTGGTGAAGAGAAATGTTGGAGAGTAACAGGAATAATGACAGAGCATATGCTGGTTGAATGAATGTTTTGTGATTCAAGGGAGGGGATAGCCAGTGCTGGTTCAGGATCCTCTTCTTCATAAAGATAATTCCACTCATCCTTTAAATCAGCTAGGATATTGTGGAGTATAATGCAAGTCATGATCCAATGATTTGCAGTTTTGATCTCCAATTTTTTTTGAAATTGGATTCTGAGATCCCGAAGACTAGAAAATCATCCCTTTAAAAAACCAATAGCATGTTCAATTCATACTCTTGATTGGGCAAGATGATAATTAAAGGCAGTTTTGGGGTCACTTTCCAAACTTGCACCACGGAAAGCAGGTATATTGTACTTTCCACTTGCATATGCTGAGTCTGCAAGGAGGTACTGAGATTTGTCAAAATATGAGTCGGGGGTTTGAGAAATCCTCATTCTTTGGAATACAGAACAGTCATGAAATGAGCCAGGGCAGCCACTATGAAAAGCAATAAATTTTTTATTGACATCCCATACAAGTTGAACGGTGTAGAGTAGACTCCTACAGTCACCTTTCTGCAGGCAGAATCCGAGGGAGTTGGAAAAACAAAAAGAAATCCCTGTCCCTCTAAGTAAATGTAAGATTCAATTAACTAAGCTTGAAGATCTTCTTGAAGAGTTGGATAAGTTTAAAATCTGAGAGAAAGACTTTGAAAGTGTTTAAAACCTAATACCAGATTATACTGATACCAGTAACAGCAAATACTTAGAAAAAGCCACAACACTTGCCCCAGAGACTGAAAAGTACAGTAAAGTACCCCAGAAACTACCCTTGGGATGATCTGTTCAAAGGTGCCTTATTAAAGGTCTGCCCCAGATTTACCCAGTTTCCCACAAAATTAAAGATTTTTCTTTATTATATTTTTATTTTATAAATTTTATAAGAAAAGAAGTAAATTTTAGTCACCAAGGATGAGAGCTATCCAATGGTACCCTATATGTTGATATTTTTTTATTATAATTGTTGTTATATGTTAAATATTGTTAATTATCAAAAAAAGACCCTTATTATCAAAACTAAAGGACAAAAAACATGTAGAAGACTAAGATTCTCCCCTCCCATATGATTCTCCTCCTCCAGACCTTTTCAACAATACCCTACATGCATATGATCTACAATAAACTATTGATCTAGTAAGCATAATAACTTTCTAACCAAATTTTGCCACAATAGCCAAACTTTTGGCACAGTGACCAAACTTTGCAATGGTGATCAGACTTTTCTACAGTGACCAAACTTTGCCACAGTGCCTGGACTTTTATGCAGTGACCAAACTTTGCCACAGTGCCTAGACTTTTCTGCAGTGACCAAACTTTGCCACAGTTCCCAGACTTTTTGCACCAATGACCAAACTTTTCCACAATGACCAACTTTGCCACAGTGACTTCGCTTTTGCACCAGAAAATCACCAGAGCAAACCGGAGCCTACCAGAGCGCACCGGAAAAAAAATGGCAACTCCATGAGCACACTGCATCCACCAAAAATACCAAGAGAGCTCTAGAAAATCCAGTAAAACCAATACCCAATCCATGAAACCATCAAATAGCAATAGAAATACCAACATATATCCATTCCAAAACACCATAAATCCTCCAAAAAAATCACCATAAATCCTCCAAAAAAAATCACCATAAATCCACCCAAAAAAAATCCAGTTAACTCCCTTCAACCAAATTAACACCTGCTAACACCATGAGTTTCTTCCAACCAAGGTGCAATCAATTTTTCACCTAAGTAGCCTACCCAGATTTGGAATACCACATCCTACCCCCAATATGGAATGTCCCCATTCCATTCTGAATCACATAAAAAACTTTTCCACCATCATTTCAATAAAAATTTTGCTTCTAAAGTTGACTCCACTTGATTTTTGATGCTTCAATCCGCTGAGTATGAAAGAGTAGGCTTTAAACCCTACTGAGCTAGAGCTGCACTGATCTAGACACTGCCATGAGGTCCTCCAAACTCCTCTACCATTCACCTCCAACAACAAAAAAAAAGAAAATTATGAGAGTGGGCTTTCATCTCCACTGAGCCAGAAGTGCAATGATCTGGACATCACCATGAGGTCTTCCAATTTCCAAAATCACCTCCACTTGAATTTTCTTGAGTCATCAAGAGCAAAAATCACCAGTTTATAGTCTTAAAGGACATCCACCTGCATCACAAAACCAATGCTAGAGATCAATCTATAAACAATAAAGCATATAAACGAACTTTGTGGGGTAACTGTGTATAGAGTTGCCAGCTCATCAATTACCCCCAAACTTGCCAATATGAAATCTAGAAGGTTCCCCAATGAACACTTCTAACTAAAAGAATTCCTCCTCAAATCTTGACCATTATAATTCCTAGTTTTATTGACATCTTCAGTTTTCCACGGTCTTGAAGTTTAGGACCAATCATAAATGATCTTGAAAAGAATTTCAGTTTTAAGTCTTGATGGACTAGCAGAATAAATAAAATAAATATATAATAAAAGAAAAAGAGAAATAAAATTTAAGATAAATAAAAAATTAAAAGATGTCCCCCAGCCATTTGGATGAGCCGAACCCCTGACATCATACTCACATCCAAGTGCACCTTGATTGTGGATACACAGGAAAGAAATCTAAAAATATAACATAAAATGAAATTTTTGAAAACAAATTATTTTTGAAAATAATATTTTTTTTTTTTTAAATTAAATTTTGAAAATTTGAAGATTTGAAAAACGATAATTTAATGAAAATCAAGGAAACAAACTAATGATTACTGGGTTGGCTCCCTCCAATTTGTAAAATTGATTGGAGACCACAAGTGATCATCCACCCCAATACAACAAAACAAAATTCTTGAATCCAGACTTCCAAAAGATTGTGCTGTGTCGACGTAAGGTTCCAGTTTATAGTCATAGAGGACTACCTATATAACAAAAAAAAAGCCAGGATTCAACTAGAAACAGAGAAGAGTTGGAAACAAACATTATGGGGTAATTGTGAATAGAGCTGGCAACTCATCAATTACCCCCAAAGTTGCCAATATAAAATCTAGAAGGTTCCCCTGTGAACACTCCTAACAAAATTTGTTTCCCCCTCATATTTTCACCACATAATAAAATTTTAAAATTAAATTAATGATTGATTTTTCGAAAGACTGTGACATTTCCTAAAAGATTGATGTTGTAGTTTATCCTCATTTCAGAGTCAAACTTCAGCACTCTTTGTGCCCCTAGGGTAAAACTTCTTCACTTGATCAGCAGCTACTCTCTTCTTTAAGACAGCACCATCCAGTTCTTCAAAAACATATGAACCACCAGAAACCTGTTCTCTAATCCTATATGGTCCATTCCATCTATCAGCAAACATTTTCCCCCACTGACTTTCCAAACTCCTATTATACACCAAAACCATATCACCAGGCCTCAAAGGCTTCCTGAGTCTATGAGCCAACCTTTGATCCCAATACCTGACAGACTGATCCCTGATCTTGATCATCCTATTGTATGCCTTCTCTAAATATTCCTCCTTCTTTTCTAACTGTTGCATTCTAGCACAGAGCAAATCTTCAGTAGTTTTGACTACATCCCAATCAACACCAAGATAAGATTCACCTTCAAGATCAACAGGTAAAACAGCTTTCTGACCAAAAACTAATTCATAAAGAGAATAACCAGTTGTCCTCCTGGTGGTAATCCTGTCAGCAAATAAAACAAGGGGTAAATAATGCCTCCACTTTTCAGCACTTTTTCCACACATTTTAACCAAAGAATCCTTAATAACTTGATGCCCCCTTTCAACCATTTCTTCTGCTTCAGGATAATATGGCGTCGCCACCCTAAACTTTGAACCAATTTTTGAAACAGCTTCCCTGAAGTCTGCACCAAACTCAGAGCCGCCATCAACAGTTACCAACTTCATAACACCATACCTATACACCCATTCTTTCATCAAAAATTCTGCTACATTTTTAGCAGATAAACTAATAAGAGGGACAGCCTCAACCCAAATAGGCAAATCATCCCTTGCCACAATCAAGTACTTATATTTACCTTCCTTGATGTGAACAGCATCCAAACTAACCCGTCCAAAGATAGTATTTTCACCAGTAGCATTTCCAGGTTCTTTTGGCCTTAAATAACTTCTTCTCTGACATTATTCACATGACTGAACCCATGATCTAACAGCCATCTTCATTCCAGGCCACCAAAAACTATCAGCAATCCGCTTATAAGTTTCTCCAAAGCCCCTATGCCCTAAATCTTCATGAAGAGATTTCATCACCAATTCTTGACCTTTTCTTTGAGATACAACAACTTGAGGATTCAGATGTCTTCTTTTCATCAACCTTCTACCAGACAAATAAAAACCAGGTGACTTCTTTTTGATAGCCACCCAATCAGCTTCATCACATTCTTCTGGATTTCCCAGAGACAACAAATATTTCACCATTAAAAAATAAAACCCAGTCTGGCCCCAAATTTCATCAGAAAAATCCAATAATATAACATCCAAAGGAACCTCCCTGTCCCCAATATCTCCCACTTGTGAATGAGCAATCATTCTCTGAGCATTCAGCTGTTTGCTGAAATTCACATAATCCACCTCATTAAAACATTTTTCCATGCTACCACTATCCACCTTCAGATCCCAAACATAAACACCATTAACCAACTTCCAATTATCCCAAACAACCACACCATCCACATCTATAAAAACCTCATGATCAACTAGATCATCAACTTCATCAAATTCAAAAAAAATAGAACCAGCCAGTTTAACCTCATGGGGGAGGTATGGAAAGTCCTCAGCACCCTTGGTACTGGCCTTGATTATAGGTATATCTTCATCAAACTCTTCTGATTTGGAATCATCTAATGTAGGTGGTCTTCTTGACAATCCATCAGGCATAGTGAAAGATTTTCCAGGCCTGTGCACTAAATCAAATGAAAAATGTTGAATAAAAGCTACCCACCTAGTCATTGGAGCATTAGGTAAACTAGGTGAATTAATCATCTGAATTAAAAATTTAGCATCCACTTGAAGTTCAAAATGTTGACCCCATAAGATATTTTGAAGTTTCTTTAAAATTTTTGCCACACCACAGAGTTCCAACTTTGGTTGTGAATATCTTTATTCCACCTCAGTAAAAACTACAGATTCATACCTAACTGGTCTAATATAACCATCCTTATCCATCTGAAAAAGCACTGCACCATTGTCAGCTGAATAGAATCAACAGCTAAATAAATCCTACCAGCTCCTTCACCATAATCCAACTTATGAAGAATAATATCTTCACCAACAACCTTCTTCAACTTAACAAAAGCTTCTTCACAAGCTTCTTCCAATCCCAATCAGCATCCTTCCTAGTTAACCTTCTCAATGGAGCAGCCAATAATGAGAAATCCCTAATAAACATCCTAACATAAACACATACTCCCAAAAATCCTCTAAATTCAGTAGTGTTTCTAGGTCTCGGCCAAGATTGAATTTTGTTGATTTTCTTCTTTGACATAATTCGGCCTTCCCTACACACCACATGACCAAGAATCATTAAAACTGGAACACAACAAGAAAATTTAGAACCGGAAATAGTTAAACCAGCTTCTTCAATCCCAAACAACATCCTTTCCAAAGTTACTGCATACTCCCAAATAAACCTCCTAATACCTGGATTCTCCTCCAACACTTCATTATCATAATCAGTTAAAGGATCTTTAATTCCACCATCATCAATAAATATACCAGCATACTGTGGAATTTCATCTTGAAGAATCCAAGCCATTTGTGCTTGATAAACAGCAACAGAATTAGTAGCACCTTGAGGTAATCTAGTCAGCTGTGACCGTCCAAGAGGAATATCAAAAGTTGTCAGAGGTCTTGAATCCGGATGCAATTCTCTTTCATCATAGCCCCCCATAATATCACCCAAACCATAACATACCCTTCCAGAAAAAGCATCAACAAATTCCTTGGTACTTGGAGGAATACCAGCATCTTTTATAGTCACCCTATTCAATTCCCTAAGATCATGAACCACTCTAAGCTTTCCATTAGGCTTCTTGATACAAAAAACTGGACTTGAATAACTTGATGACAATTGTTCATAAAGTCCAGTCCTAATCCTTTCCCTAACAACTTCAATATAATCATCTTTAAGAGCAGCAGGAATTGGAATTGGCTTGAGTTGCCAAGGTTCATGACAAACAACTGGAATCTTGTAAGTTTCACCATAAGAATGCTTTAAAACACCCCTCTCTTCTTCCACAAATGCAATAGCCTTCTCCCTCAACACCATCACATCCAACAACAAGTTCATCTCCTCACCAGATAACCAACCCTCTGGCCCAAAATTTACAACACCAATCCTATCAAAAGTAATTCTTGACGTTTCAGAAAATTCAGGCGGATTCTTTCTTAAAGGAGTTTCATATGGATCTCTTGACAAAAGTGGTCTCTTCAACGGCGGATTCAATCCAGTTGGAAGCGCTTCATTGATTGGTTTAACTTTCACAGAAACCTTCTTATATTTTGCCGCTTCCAATTCCACATGTAATTAAGGAATTGAGCTCCTTCATCAACAGAATCTTCATCTTCATCAGAATTAAGAGTAACAGAATTTTTACAAAAAGAATTATTAGAATCAGATAAAGAAATTTTATCAGTTTTATTTTTATTTTTTGAAAAAGCATTATTAAAGTTTTTAGAAACAGAATTATTGGAATTTTCAAAAATATTGTTATCTAGTTTTTCATTTTGCAGACAAATTTTAATTTGATTTTTATTTTTAGAAATAAGAAAATAATAATCAAAAGTATGAAAAGTTGGCAGTCTATCCTCATGCAGGAGGTTACCAGCATGCCAAGTAGGCTCAGCCCTATTGACAATATCTTTACATAAATAATTTTTTTGTTGATTTTCATTTATCTTGAGATTTTTTTCTTGATTTTCATCAAATTGTTTCTTGCTATTCCTAGAAAAACAACCAGGGGTGTCCCCAATGCTCACATGTGTGGCCATGGTAATGTTTTTGAAAGGTGTAAAAGAAACCCTAGCGGTGCACAATTGGGAGGACTTAATTTTAGACCCATTTGCCACCACTCCAAAACTTTTCCGCTCCAACAAAATTTTCCCTAAAACATCTTCAGAACTTGAAATAAACTTGAGAGAAAAACTTGAAGAAAAACTGAAACCAGACAAATAATTTGACAAAAATTGACATAATAAAGTAATATTATCTACAAAAAGTTGAGATTCCACTTGATATATCTCCACTTGATCTGACCTACTGCAATCCGGGATTTCTTCTTGAGGAGAGATTACAGCACTAGACTGATCAGCCCTATCTACCCTAAAAAAGAAGGGTCACCAACAAAATGATCACCAATATCCTCAAATACATAAGAAGAGGACTTCAAATCTTTTCTCTTCCTAATGCAAGTGCAACACTGACAAGATGCAGAAACACCAGGCCTAGTTTCCCAACCTTTATCACCTGGGGGTGCCAACCTCATATGTAACCGCCTCATATTCTCCCCAGTAATCTCCAAACTAATCCCAACACCAGACTGATAACCAATCTTGGTCTCAAAATCCATCAAAAATGGCCCTCCTAAAACTGTCTTCACAGCTCCTCTAGCCACATAAAAATGAACTTTTCCAACAGCTCCACCTATACCTAACTTTACATGCTCCGCTGTACCAATCAACTCAGTAGCATGCCCACCTATCCCTCTGAGATTTCCTTCAACACCAGCTTTAATTGGAAAATCCAGACTAGTTGCTTGATCCAATGAACTTAAATTTATTTGTGAGCCTGAATCAACCAATGCCTTCACATCTTTGCCATTTAAAGAAACCACCAAATATCCCAAAGGAGCAGAAAAATGAGTCTCCACCTCATTACCAAAATTCTCCACATTTTCACACATATACTCCACCTCACCAGTAGCCACTCTTCTCCTAGTCAAATGCTTCTTCTGCTTTTCAGCAAGGGCTGGACTAATAGTGAACAATTCACCCAAAGATAATGGAATCTGAAGCTGATTCACCCTTCCGAAAACAACATCCATAGCATTATCATGACCAGAAACCACTGGCCTCTCATAATGAGCCTTACTCCTAGCAACCTTTGCCCTAGAAGACCCCTGAGGTCCCACATTACCAACAAAATCACGCATCTCCATGTCAGAATTATCCCCATGAACCTTTCCATCCACAGAGACCAAACCAGAACCATTAACAGTAGTTCTAACTCCTTCCATTGGCCCACTAGAGCTTGGCATAGGCAAAGAAGCCAAAGGCACATCCTCCTCTGTATCTGAACCATCATCCAAAGGCATAGGATCACCATTAAGATCAAAAGCACCAAAATTAGGGGGAGCCATATCAGCTATCCCCTTCTTCATCTGAAGAATCTCTTCAGGCATATAAATCTTCTTGGGATCTTCAGCCTTCTTAGAATTTGCCTTTCTACCTCTTGACCTTAACTGATTAGAAATACTGCTTCTAGCTTTAGAAGCAGCGGCCCTCCTAGCAGCCTCCACATCATATACACCAGCCATACACTCACCATCCGCCTTAACAACCTTTACTAACTCAAAATTACCATATGAAGTAGATAAAGTAGCCTTACTAACCTCTTTTTCCTTCCCCTTATCTCCAGAATTATTTCCAGTACCAGAAGAAGCCTCAGTAGGCAATTCCTCAAACCTAGCTCTCTTTTCACCCATACTATTCCTCCTCACCAAATCCAAAGGAGCCTGACCTTCACTGGGCTTGATAAAAGATCCATCAGGAAACCTAAATATCTTTCCATCAAATTTTACTCTACCAGCAGCCTGATCCCTATTCAAAGTCCAAAAATCATTAGACTTATGTCCCTTCCATTTATAGTAGGAACAAATCCAAACATCAACAGTACCACCATTCCTCCTATCATAACCTCTACTTGAATAAGTTGATGAAGAAGAAGCTGAAACCCTGCTGGCCTTCTGAGTTTCTTGAACAAAAATTTTCAATTGTTTCATTAAGTCAGCCAATTGATCCACCATCTGCTTATCCACATTCTTATCCACCTTAGGAACCGGTTTCCCCAACTGAGCTTTTCTTGCCTCCTGAGCCTTCTTCATAATATTGTTATTATCAGCCAAAACTTCATTAATTTTGCTGACATACTGTGTACAGGTTTCTTGATAACTGTCCACAGCCAAAAGCTTAAGGTGAGACTCCACCGATTCTTTAACCACCTTAAGAGCAGGAAACTTCTGCTCCCCATTAGGTAAGGTTTTCATCAAAACCTTCCTAGACAACTCCTTTAACACATCCATCCTAACATCCCTCCCAAAAGCAGACCAAAATAAATCTTTGACTGCATTTTCATGAGCCGATTCCTCTACCTCCACCAGATATTCCACCACAGTTTCAAAACTACCAACAAATTTCCTATAACTCACCAAAGAAGTTATTCCACCCTGCACTTGCCATTCTACAACAACCTTATTTAAATCCACCATTGAATATCTGACTCCCCATCTTTCCACCATTTCCCTACTAAGCCTTTTCCAATCCCTAGTCTTATAACCCTCCATACCAGTAATCTCCTTCTCAACTTCCCTATCACAAATGAAAAAGATTACCTGCTTCACCATATCTAAATGAGAAGCCCCATCAATTCCAGCAGCAGCCTCATATCTGCCTAAAAACCACTTTACATCATCACCAAAAAACTTGGGCCCATCCCAAGTTTGAATCCTTACTGAAGGCCTGACACCATCAGCAGCAGCAGCAATAACACCGGCACCAGATGGAAAAGACATCCCAAATAGCACCAGAAACCAATAAAATCTGCAAGGGTTCAGCCCTTTACCAGACAACCGACAATATCCTACAAGGGTTCAGCCCTTCACTAGGATAAAACAACAATCAAAAACAAAAACAACAGATCTAGCAAGGGTTCAGCCCTATAACTATATCCCTACTACCACAGATCCTGTACTGGTTTAGCCAGTTACCAGAATCACCAAATAACCAACCAATCAAAATCCAACAACCAGAAAACCAAAATCCAGAAGTCCAACAAGTAAGTGTATTCAGAAGGTAGAGAATTCTTTACCTCACGTTGGGTGCCAAAAATGTAGAGTAGACTCCTACAGTCGCCTTGCTGCAGGAAGAATCCAAGGGAGTTGTAAAAACAAAAAGAAATCCCTGTCCCTCTAAGTAAATGTAAGATTCAATTAACTAAGCTTGAAGATCTGCTTGAAGAGTTGGATAAGTTGAAAATCTGAGAGAAAGACTTTGAAAGTGTTGGAAACCTATAATATAGAAAAAAATAAGTGCAATAAATGATTACACCCCCAAAATAAATACCTAATACCAGATTACACTGATACTAGTCACAGCAAATACTTAGAACAAGCCGCAACACTTGCCCCAGAGACTGAAAAGTACAGTAAAGTACCCCAGAAACTGCCCTTGGGATGATCTGTTCAAAGGTGCCTTATTAAAGGTCTGCCCCAGATTTACCCAGTTTCCCACCAAAATTAAAGATTTTTCTTTATTATATTTTTATTTTATAAATTTTATAAGAAAAGAAATAAATTTGAGTCACCAAGGATGAGAGCTATCCAATGGTACCCTATATGTTGTTATTTTTTATTATAATTGTTGTTATATGTTAAATATTGTTAATTATCAGAAAGACCCTTGTTATCAAAACTAAAAGACAAAAAACATGTAGAAGACTAAGATTCCCTTCCTTCTATCTGATTCTCCTCCTCCAGACCTTTCCAACAATACCCTACATGCATAGGATCTACAATAAACTATTGATCTAACAAGCATGATAAATTCTAGCCAAATTTTGCCACAATAGCCAAACTTTTCTGCAGTGACCAAACTTTGCACTGGTGATCAGACTTTTCTACAGTGACCAAACTTTACCACAGTGCCCAGACTTTTCTGCAGTGACCAAACTTTGCACTGGTGATCAGACTTTCCTACAGTGACCAAACTTTACCACAGTGCCCAGACTTTTCTGCAGTGACCAAACTTTGCACTGGTGATCAGACTTTCCCATTGTGAGCAAATTTTGCCACAATGACCTCTTTTTGCCATAATGAGCTAATTTTGCCATAATGAGCTAATTTGGCCAGAGTGAGTTAATCTTTTCACCATAACCAAACTTTTCCACAATGACAGAATTTTTCCAGTACACTTCACTTTTGCACCGGAAAATCACCAGAGCAAACCAGAGCGCACCGGAAAAAAAATGGCTACTCCATGAGCACACTGCATCCACCAAAAATACCAAGAGAGCCCTAGAAAATCCAGTAAAACCAATACCCAATCCATGAAACCATCAAATAACAATAGGAATACCAACATATATCCATTCCAAAACACCATAAATCCTCCAAAAAACCACCATAAATCCTCCAAAAATCACCATAAATCCACCCAAAAAAAACTCCAGTTAGCTCCCTTCAACCAAATTAACACCTGCTAACACCATGATTTTTTTCCAACCAAGGTCCAATCAAATTTTCACCTAAGTAGCCTACCCAGATTTGGAATGCCACAACGTGTAAGAAGAGAATAAATGTTATTGAAACCTCACAGAATTCTGAACCAAGTAATCATGAAGATGAGAATGTAGAATCCAGTGAGGATTGTAAAAGTAACATATCTTAAAGTGATGATGAAAATGAGATATTTGTATTAGATCAGGATATTATGTTCCTGAATGATGCCATACCTCATACAGACACATCTTTAACTTCCATTGAGGAAGCTGAAATAATTAAAGATGTATCTCATTATACTTACAAAATAACACCTATCAGAGAACCTGTTATCATATGTGGAAAAGAAATGAATTCCATTCTTGACACTGGGGCTGCAGGTAGTGTGGTTTCAATTAATACATTAATGAAAATTGATAGTAAGTACCAGGAAAAACTAGAACCTGTTCAGACAAAGAACTGGAGGGGTTTTGGTTCAGTATTAAATCCAATTGGCAAATAAAAAACTGCTGTATTCTTTAAATATAATAATGGATATGTTAGAGCAGTTTGTGAATTTTTAGTAATGGATAATAACAATTGTAGTGATTTGTTTATTATTGGCAATGATTTATTGACAAAATTTGGCATTAAACTAGATCCTGCAAACAGTTGTTTCACCATAGGCGTGAATGGTAAGAGAAAATTCAAAATATGTTCTGAAAATTCAGTGTATGCCATTTCTCCTAGAGAAGAACAACTGCAAGGTAGAAGAACCACCACTGAAATGGTTGAATTGGACAACAAAATCCAAAAGGCCTCTTTCAGTCCTCAACTCTCAAAAATTGAAGAAGAAAATATTTTGAGATTGATTAAATCATATCCTATGGCATTTGCTCATGGTTCAAATGAACTAGGATTGGTCAAAGACCATGAGATGAAAATCTCTTTAAGCTGTGATTTGGATAATATTCCTGGCAGTCTGAAAAAGAAACCTTACCCAGCATCTCCTGCAAAAAGGAAAGATATTGAAGACAATATAAAAATGTTGTTGGAAATGGGTATTGTTGAAAAAGTAGACACAACACCTAAGTATTGTGTCATTTCACCACTATTGATCTCTTATGAAAAGGATAAGGCAAGATTATGCGGTGATTATAGAGCTCTAAATACATACACTGTAGATGATATTTACCCTATACTAAGGATAGCTTCTATCCATGCTAATTTACAAGGAGCAAAATATATTTCCTGTCTGGAGGGAAACAAGGGTTACCACCAGATTCCTGTGAAAAGAAATTCTCAAAATTACTTATTAATAACCACACATATGGGTATATATAAGTATGTGAGAATGCCATTTGGCCCAAATAATGCGCCTTCAGTCTTCCAAAAATTGATGGATAGTGTTTTTCATCAGGAAATGGTTGAAGGATGGCTTTTGGTCTATATTGATGACATCATAGTGCTTTCAAAAACATATGATGAACATTTAAATCACCTGAAAAGAGTCTTTCAAAGGATGGATGAAATCAATATGATAATTGCATTAAAGAAATGTAAGTTTGGATTTCAATCCTTGAAAGTACTTGGACATGTTGTATCTGGATTACAAATTTGTGTTGACAAGAATAAGGTGGCAGCAATTAAAAACATTGGTATACCTAAAAATTTAAAAGAGGTTCAAAGTTTTTTGGGTATGTGTGGATATTATAGACAATATATTAAAAATTACCAATCCATTGCAGCTACTTTAACAACATTTATCAGGAAAAATGAGGCTTTCATTTGGAATAATGAAAGACATCACGCCTTTAATAAATTAAAGGAATTTTTAATGTCAGCTCCAATATTGGGAATGCCAGATTTCACCCTACCTTTTATCTTGTACACTGATGCAAGCTTCATAGGTTTAGGTGCTGCTTTACAGCAGAAACAGATAATAAATGGAAAATTATCTGAAGTAGTTATCTGTTATATATCCAGAACCTTAAGAAAAACTGAATTAAGGTATGGTGCCACACAGCTAGAATGTTTAGCCGTGGTGTGGGCTTTGGAGAAACTTCATTACTATCTGGAAGACCAGAAGTTTGAACTTATAACAGATTGAAGTGCAGTAAAATCATTACTAAACATGAAAACCCCTAATAGGCACATGTTTAGATGGCAACTAGCTGTACAAGAATACAGAGGAAGAATGACAATCACTCACAGAGCAGGAACATTGCATTCTAATGTGGATTTATTATCCAGAAGTCCTTTTCCATATGATGCTGACAAACCTGCTTATGTACCTGAAAATGAGGTTATACATATATTTGGGATTTATATAGTGGATTTAGAGGAAGAGTTTATGCAAACTATATTGGAAAATTTTTCATCTGATAAAGATTTGACTAAACTATCTACCATTTTAAATGATCCAACTAATGCCTTCATGAGTGCATTAATTAAAACCTTGCCTCCAAAGTATAGAAATTCATTGGAAAAAGGAAAACTGTCAATTGAAGATAAATACGTATATTACAGAAAAAAGTTAATTAATGTAATAGTGATACCACCTTCTATGAAAGAGTTAATGTTGAGTACTTTTCATGATGACATCTTAGCTGGCCATTTTGATTTTCACAAAACATTAACCAGAGTTAAAAATACAGCCTGGTGGATAAACATGAAAGAAGATGTACAAAAATACATTGAAACATAAGACTCTTGTCAGAAATCTAAAAGATTAACTGGGAAGAGAGCTGGGTTGTTAAAACAAATAGAGCAGCCAAAAGCTCCATGGGAAATTAAAAACATGGATTTTGTAACTGGCTTGCCATTAGCAGGAAAAGAAAGTTTCAATTCTTTCTGGGTAATAGTAGATAGATTAACAAAAATGTGTAAATTTATCCCTACCCATAAAGAGGTATCTGCAAAAGATTTGGAATTACCATGGTGGACTCAGATAATGAATACTGCTGGGTTCCCCAAAGCCATAATCTCTGACAGAGACCCTAAATTTACTTCAGAGTTCTGGAAATCTTTGATGGAAGTATCAGGTTGTCAATTGAAATTGTCTACAGCACACCATCCACAAACTGATGGGCTGGCTGAGAGAATGATACAAACTCTAGAAGACATGATCAGAAGATATTGTGCCTTTGGATTAGAATACAAAGACAATGAGAAATTCACACATGACGGGGTAACATTAATTCCTGGCCTTGAATTTGCTTATAACAGCACAACTCATTCTGTAACAGAGAAGAAACCATTTGAACTCTGGCTGGGATACGTACCAAATACCCCAGTAAATCATTTAAATAAATTACCAAGGTTGGATATACACCCTAGTACTAAATCCTTTATTCATATGCAACAAATGTGTAGGAAGCATGCAGAAGAATGCATCCAAAAAGCATTTGAATATGAAAAGAAAAGATGGTACAAATCTCATAAAGAATTTGAATTCAAAAAGGGAGATAAAGTCCTTATATCAACACTACATTTTAGCTTACAAAGTAATGTTAAATTAAAGGATCCCTTTGTAAGACCTTTTGTAGTAAGTAAAATGGTTGGTAATAATGCAGTGGAAGTCATATTATATGCTCCATATGATAGGAAACATCCAGTTTTCCCTATCTCATTATTGAAACCTTACCATGCAAATGATCCTGACTTGTTTCCAAAAAAAAGGGGAAGGCCTAAAAAGCAACCTTAAGAAATTGTGGAAAAAGCAGAGATCGAAAAAATACTCAAGAAAAGAATCCTTACTAAAGGAAAAGGAACTGAGTATTTACTAAGATTTAAAGGGAAATCAAATGAATTTGATAAATGGATACCTGAAAAAGAAATTTCTAATTTATCCACCCTTCTTAAAAAATTTAAACAGAAATAAATTTCTGTTCAACCAGCTGAGGGTTTAAAAACCAGTACTCATAATATTTTATTATGTTTTATTTCTTTAAAGAATAATCTTTAATGCTACAGAATTAATCTGAATACCAGAAAATTAAAAATAAATAAATAAAATGTATAACTTATCATTTTTTTTATTGTTTTTTTGGGTGGGAAAGTGTCAGCCTGTATATTTCCAGGACTGAGTAAAAGTGCTTATAAGTTATGTTAACCACATGAACTATACAGGGGAACAATAATTCAGAGTACACAAACAGTATACATAAGTAAAATTATGATAATATACAAAATATGCTATTACACGCATATATCCACCTTTTATAGGTCTTATGTACTTAATATTAAGTTGGAATATGTTAAGGTAATCTTAAGAACCTTAAGTATAAGGCTACATAATTTTTAAGTACACTTAAAGCTGTTATATACATTGTTTTACGCAAAAAACAAGAAATGCACTTTATTTCACTTAAAATTGACTATATGCGCTATAAAATTGAGAATATCAAAATTGCGCTTTGACAGATCAATTTTTCTCATTTAGGACTATTGATTTGGCTATTTAAATGCATAAAAATAACACTTTTCAAATTTGGTGTTTTTTATGCCAGAAATGGCTTCTGTGTACTGGCCACATACTGCCTGCTTTTTTCCCATGTGAATAGCTTCATTTTTAGCAAAGTTATCTTTTTCACACTATAATTACCCCACATTCTACGCTCAGTGTGGGGAAACACACTAAAATAGGCAAGAGGCGCTTATTTAGTGTCCTAGCTTAATTAATAATGCATTGACCTTGTTTATATGCACTAATTTCATTAATAACCTCACTCTTGGTGTCTTATTTCATCACCATGCTTAAATTCACCTAATTTTAGTTAAGGATTTACCTATGCAAGCGCCTGCCAAGGACTGCATGTAGTTACCCCACATCCCAAGCTCTTTTTTTGAGTTTTTGAGTGGTTTCTCAGTCAATATTGGTTATTTTTGGATGGGAATTTCACGTAGTATAATGTCAGGATTAGACCCATCATTTCTACAATGAATCCCCCTTATTATTAAGCTATTATTAACCTTAAAAAGTTCCCTTTAGTCTTTTATATTATTGTTTTATACGCATATACTCTCTTTTTGTCATTTCTTTAATTTTGATGGATTTCCCTTATTATTACAGGATTTTGACGGTTGTTACTCTTCTAATTATGTCATGGGTTACTGGGGATGTTGATGGGAATGTCTATTAGTTTTTTGAGGCGTCATTAACTGTGTATTGGATGGTACATCAAGGGAATCATTGGGGAACTCAGTGTGTATAAAAGGAGGAGGTTTTTGGGTCTTGTTTCTACATTCTTTATCATAAAACTTTATACCATATAACCAAATAAATTACAATACACATCAATTAGTACTTTTATAAGACTTTTTAGTAGTATCTGAATTATTAAACTCTATTTTTCTACCAACTAAAAAGATTGAAAGCCACATATAAAAATAGTGAGGATTATATTACTGAAACCTTTATTCTGAATAATATTTTACTATTTGTTGGATTTATACTACAGTATTCATATAGGACACTATGCAACATAGGGGGTGGGCTTGCTAGCAAGTCCCCAACCTGAAGTCAGACAGAACTCAGATGGAACTCAGACTGAACTCATACTATACTCATACTGAACTCTACTTGAAGACCCACCTAAAACTGTTCTGCTGATTTGTGTTCATCCCTGATTGTATGGTTCCTTTGTCAATAGCTCAATGTTTATTCAATCTGTGGTAAATTTGAGTCCAAGGTTGCGGACTTTCTAACAAGTCGGCCCCCCGTATTGTGCAGTGGGACCATTTAAATCTTCTAGACAAAGACTTATCAAGCTAGTTTCATGTCCTTTTAGTTTATCTTAGCCTGACATGTACCTTGATGTGGGATACACAAGAAAGAAATTGATAATAAACATAAATGGTTTTGAAAAATTTTGAAAAACATAATAAACAAAAAGAGAAATGATCACTGGGTGGGCTCCCTCCAATTTGTAAAAATGATTGGAGACCACCAGTGATCTTTATCCCTGAAACAATTAATTTATAATAGGGGGTATCAAAGTTAGAAATCTCCCATTTCCAAATATCTCTTTTAACCACCAAATCAACTATGATTATTTTTTTAAATATAACATATTGTGCCCCAAAAACACCTTTTTAATGAGAATTAATTTCAAGTTTGTGGCTTTGTTTTTGTGTTGTTAAATACCTTCTAAATAATCACAAATTTCTAACATTGATACCCCCTAATACGTTTAAAAAGATGAAAAAGAAATAAATTCTAACTTAAAATAATTCAAACATAAAATTTTAAAAATAAAAAATAAAAAATTTAAAAATCATTAAATTCAGCTTTGAATGAGCATATTCAGTTGATGTCTTATCAATCCAGTTTATATTCTTAGAGGTATACCTATATAAAAAACAAAGACAGCATTCTACTCAGGGAAACATTGGTAAAAAATACTGTGGGGTAATTGTGTATAGAGAAGCCAGACCATCAATTACCCCCAAACTTGCCAATATTAAATTTAGAATTATCCCCTGTGAAAGCTTCTACCAAAAATAATTTCATTCCAACACAAATCTTCACACTAACAATTTTCCACGTTTGAATTTTTAATTATTGTTATTTAAAGGATAGCTTTTAGTTTATACTCTTTTGCAGAGTAAATCTTCTTAAATGATAGTGAGTAGTTTATCCTCATTATGGCGTAATCTTTGTTTTGTTAATTAATAGTTTACCCTCATTTTGGAGTTATCTTTACCAACAATATTTGGTAGTTTATTCTCATTTCTGAGTTATACTTTAGCACATCTAGTGCCTGTAGGATAAAACTGCTTGACCTGGTCAGAAGCTATGCTCTTTTTTAACAACACTCCATCCAACTCTTCTAACACATATGAGCCACCTGATATTCGATCTCTGACTCTTTATGGCCCATTCTATCTATCAGCGAAAATTCTCCCCGGCTGACTCTCCAAACTCCTATTATACACCAAGACCATATCTTCAGTTTTCAAAGTCTCCCTTAACCTATGAGCCAACCTCTTATCCCAATATCTGACTGACTGATTTCCAATATTCATCATTTTTGAATATGCCTTTTCTAGAGTTTCTTTATTTTTCTCCAACTGAACCATTCTTGCAAATAATAATTCTTCAGTATTTTTGACCATATCCCAGTCTTCTCCAAGATATGATTCAGCCTCTAGATAAACTGGTAAAACTTCTTTCTGACCAAAAACTAGTTTTTATGGTGAATATCCAGTTGTCATTTTGGCAGTGATTCTTTCAGCAAATAAAACTAATGGTAAATAGTGCCTCCACTTTTCAGCACTTGCTCCACACATTTTGATTAAAGCATCCTTTTTAACTTGATGCCCTCTTTCTACCATTCCTTCAGCTTCAGGCTAATATGGGGTTTCTAACCTAACCTATGATCCAACTTTTGATGTAGACTCTCTAAACTCAGTCCCAAACTAAGGACTTCCATCAACTGTTACCAACTTCATCACTCCATAGCTATATACCTGATTTTTCATTAAACAATCTGCCACATTCCTTGAATTCAAATTAATAAGAGGTGCTGCCTCTACCCAACCAGATAAATCATCTCTAGCTACAATTAAATATTTATATCTACCCTCCTTTATATGAACAGCATCCAAGCTAACCCTACCAAAAAGAGTGCTTTCACTGGTTGCATTTCCAGGCTCCTTCGGCCTTAAATAGTTACTCCTTTGACATTTATTTCATCACTGAACCCATTTTTTAACAGCCAGATTCGTTACAGGCCACCCAAATCTATCAGCAATTCATCTAAAAGTTTCACCAACTCCTCTATGCCCAAAAATCTTCATAAAGTGATTTCATAACTAATTCTTGCCCTTTCTTTTGAATATAAACAACTTGAGGATTTGGATACCTCCTCCTCATTAATCTTCTTCCAGAGAGATAAAATGCCAGTGACTTCCTTTTGATAGCCACCCATTCATCATTATCACATTTATCCCACCTTTCTAACATTAATAAATATTTTACCATTTTATAATAAAAACATGTCTTTCCCCAGACATCATCTATGAAAATTTATTAATATAGTTTCAATGGGCACTTCTCTATCTCCTAAATTACCTGCGCATGAATGAGCCAATAATTTTAATCCTTGACCTTCCCTATTTATCATAAAAGATTTTGAGCTTTCCAATTTAGAACCTTCCAACCTTTTAGCAACTAAATATTCTTCTTTTTCACCCTTTTTAGCATCTTCAATCTCTTATTTATCCAACCTCTTTTTTACCAAATTTTTGCACACACTCAACCTCTCTTTAACCAAATTATCTAATAATCAAACTTATACACCATTCACCAGTTCTCTACTTTTCCACACAATATCACCATTCTCATCCATATACACGACATCTCCAACCTCCTTTTTACCAAATTTATCTACACCTTTTTATGTATTAATTTATGTATTTAATAAGTAATATATATATATGTGTGTGTGTGTGTCAGCCTAGGTATCCCCAGGACTGAGTAATTCTTATGTTTAAAATAATATGAACCTAATTGCATTAAGCTCATAAGTTAAAATTAAGTTTATAATACTTATATATATGGTTATGATGCTTATATATACAATTATTACACTATTATATGACTTATAGTATTTTAAATAGCTTATCCATAACCTTATAATACTTATCAAGGTGTTGATGGAGTCATAATATACTTATCTTAAGTAATATTAAGTAATTATAGACATAAATAAGCTTATATGTATGCATAAACTTATTCAGTGGACTAAAAATGCCTACACAAGCATATACACCTTTTTCAGGGGCATATATCCAGTTTGAACAACTTAATCTGCTTCCTTTGATGGATTTTCATGAATTTATGGGTTTTAATATAATTACTGGGTTAATATGGATGCTTGGTGATTTTATTTGGGGCTTGGACAGTTGATTTGGTTCCTTTATATGCTTTGGGTTTCATTATATACTCTTTAGATGAGTTATTTTACCTGTTTCTTTATGGTATCCACTTTTATCTGTTTTCTCTATTTATGGTATGGGTCTATGATATCATTAATTGTGATGGAGGGTCCTTAATGGAGGTCTGGGTGTTTGAACTGCTTGAAGTGGAGGCCATGAGGAGGTGATGGGCCATCACTTTTCTGTAATTTCCGGGGAGAGTAGTGAAATCATCTGGATTGAAGGTCTGTGCACTCCAGTGGATTTTAGTATAAGTAAAGGAGGATTTGACAGGTTATTGGACACCAATTACTTACTAAAACTCAAATAAACATTATAAAAAAATTATTATCATATATAAATATATTTTAAAGTATTTATAAATTGATATTATCTTTATATTAGCTATAACTATATTTTATTTATCTATTTTCCACCACTAGCACGCACAAAATCCAAGTATTGTGATTTTATATTGAGCATAACTATTCTATTAGTCTTCCCTGAGGTTTAACCACTAAATAATTTATAAATAAGTAGTAGGAAAATTAATATTTACTATTAAATCATACTTAAATGCTAGAATACACTGCTGATTGGGGGTCTTTCCTTAATTATAACTTATTATTTAGTATAAGCCTTAGGATGTGATTTTTACTTGAGTATAACTCATATAAACCAAATATTTGGGTTTTCAGCACATTAGTGGGTCATCATAATTTAGTTATTTCAGAAAAGAACCATTTAAATAATTTTACTAATTTTTTATAATAAAAATTAGGCATATACAGTAGTAACTGTACCCAATATAAACCCGATTTCACTTGGTATTTGGACACCAATACAACACCCAAATAAATTGGTATTTGGTTAAAGCTTGGTAAGATATGTATTCACCCTTATAAAGCTCTAGTTAAACCTATTATTAAAATTTAACAGATTTTTTTGAATTTTCTTATATTTTATTTAAATAATTAAAGATCTAAATTCAAGGTAAGCTGCAGTGCTTTTATTAGTATTTATAATACTAATATATTCTGTCTACTAATTACCATACAGGTTTTCTCTTTTTTAGATGTGAAGAATAGTTATTTGAGTCATAATGAGTTCTCCACAGGACAATTTAAGTGATAAACCTGCTTTCAACACCAGGTCTAAAGCTAAAAACACTGTACCAGTACATCACTATGGAAAGAAAGACCTACCCACAGCCAGAAGCAATTAGAATAGAGGAAATACATCTTATTAAAAAAGATAACTATAAAAAAGACTTCACCTCCTCTTCAGGATCAACTGTCCCATCTGGAAAAACTGGTTCTGAAACTAGAGGAGTCCAAACCTTCTATAATAAAGGAAGTAGAAAAGGTGGAAAACAACTGCAGGATAGGATTCCAGCAACTAAACAAAAATTTGGCAGATCTGAAGGGAGTACAGCCAAACCAGCAACCCCCTATCCAAGGAGGATCAGGTCAGTCCCAGGACAAGATCTTGGTAGAGAAATGGAAGTGAGATTTGTTCCATCAGCAGTGGGCAAGCCACAATCGCAACAGGGATCCTCCCCCTCATCAGACAACCTCATCTCACCCTTACAAGGCAAAGCAAAAGCCCCAAAATTCAGGGCTTGCTCTTATCCCTTGGTAAGAAGATTACCTTCTCAGATTGCACACAATACTGATTATTATGTGGCAGGTAATATAATTGATGTGAAATCTGTTCAAAAAATTGAGGACTTAAGAAAATTAGGTTTTGATGTAGATAAGCCTGATTTATCTTTTTTAATAAAAATAGTACTATTTACAATAATAATTTAGTCAACCCTCAGATTCCACCACTTATTAGTGAGTTGAGATCTTCACAAAATAGTGAAGAATGTGAGAAAGAAGATGTGGAGCATTTTAATAATAATCCAACTGTTCATAGAATTGTTTCAGCATTATGGAATAGAATGACTGAGTGTGAGGAACAAAAAATTAAGCTCACAAGTGAAACAATTTCATCCTTGACATTGAATATTTCTCAACTGGAAACAAGAAATAAAGATTTACAGAAAGAACACTTTGCTCTAACTCTTAAATATTATTCTTTAAGTAATAAATATAGTGAAATTTCAAACAAATTCTGTGAGTTAGAAAAAATTTATGAAGCACATTTATTAAAGTATGGATCAAGAACAAAGTCATCTTTTGCTCAAACAAATCAGAGTTTCTCTGATCTGTTACAAAGATTAACTAAGGTTGAGATTGAAATTTCCAATCTACTAATGAATCAGAATAATCATAAGTATACACAGTATAATAGTAATCCTTTCATTTGAAAGAATGAATCTCAATCATTCCCAATGCCACCACAAGTAAAACCATCTGGTGGAAGTGTCAAGTCTGAGAAAACAAATGTAAGTCACAAATCCATGCAAGAGGAAATACAAGAACATTTATCAAAAGTAAATGAGTTATTGAATTTACCTAAGATTAGTGAAATTAAATCCAATCAGAATATCTGGCCAAAGATTGATCAGTACCCAACTTATGATGGGGAATCCAGCTCTGATTGGAAGCATTTTATTCAAAGAATTGACAATTTAAAGTTCTCATATAAGTTACCAGATGAAGAAATAACATCAAAACTAATTTCATTTTTTAAGGATTTTGCTTTATTATGGTTTGAAGCTGTATTAAGTGAGGGTAAAGATTACTCTTGGGTTGAATGGAGACACCTGATTGAAAAATAATTTGGAGGTTCTAAATTCAGACTAACTCAGCAAAGATTATATGAGAAAACAAGGTACAATTTATTGAATGGTGACAGAACTATGGTATTTTTAATGAATTTAAATAAAATATTAAAGTGATTGAGCCAAATATGGATTTTAACTTATGGAAAGATAAAATAGTATATAAATTACCTATATCTGTTAGAGACATTGTTGTAGCTAGAACAATAATGGTTAATGAATACTCTGAATTTATTAATTTTTGTAATGAAATATTATTAAACCATAAATATAAAGCAAGTTACACCACCTATAAACAAAATAATGAACAAGTGAAAAATCAGAATTCAAAAACACTGCAGGAAAAGCAGAAAAAACCTACTGCACCTGTAGTACCTATAAAGTATGAGACAAATACTTGTTATAAGTGTAATAAGCCTTGGTTTAAAGGTCAAAAATGTGAGAAAAATATAAATATTGTTGAAAATCAGCAAGAATCTGAAAATGAAACAAAAAAAAGTAAAGATTCAAGTTATTATGAAAGTAATATCTCATATAGTGATGAAAATGAAGTCTGTATGTTGGAAGATGATTTGTCCATCTTTGAAAATCCAATATTAAATATGGACTAAAATATATCATTAATGAATTTTGAAGATGCTGAAATTGTTAAGGATATAAAAGCTGATAACTTAAAAATGACACCTATCACGGTTCCAGCAATAATTTCTGGAGAAAATGTAAATATAGTATTGGACACAGGAGCTTCTGGTTCTGATGTTTCTGAATATACATTTCAAAAAATTGATAGTGATTACAAGTCAAAGCTTGAACCCCTTCAAAGTAAAAATTGGAGAGTTTTTGTATCAGTACTACACCCCATTGGTAGATACAAAGCTTCTGTTTTCTTTGAAAATCAATATGGGTATGTTAGAGTAACTTGTGACTTTGTTGTAATGGATAATACTAATTTTAGTAGCTGTTTTATCATTGGAAATGATATTTTAACAAAGTTTGGTGTGAAATTTGACCCTGCTAATAATAATTTTACAATTGGAATGAATGGTAAAAGAAAATTTAAAATAAATTCTTTTAACACAGTCTTACACATTAGGGGGTATCAATGTTCAGGGATCCGCAATTAGGGATCAGGAATTTTTTTTGCCTGGATCCGACATTATTAATTGTGGAAGATTCTTATCCACTAGCCCCAGGGCTAGTGGATAAGGAATGCACAATAATACATTATCCCGCCTCTTACACCCCAATTTCCATTCCTGATTCCTGATCCCAAACTCATCTCATCCATGATGGATTTGCAAGAAAGTCACATGACTTATAATTGCTGATGCCATCCTTAAGTCTTTCCTAACTCTATGCTACTTAATTTTGTTGGCGAACACTTAACCTTTTTTTCTACCTACACACCCTCATTTCTTTTTTACATTCATGGTTTATTCCTTTTTTGTAAATATTGTGGAGACTTGATGTATTAGAAGTTTGTGGTAGTTTTATCTTAAGAATGGAATGTTTAATTGCTTTGGAGACACATAGACTATATACATATGGATGCGGCACAGTTGAGTATTCAACACCCGCCCCTTGACAAGACGCTGATAACCAAATTAGATAAATATATGTATTTTTTATTATTATTTTTTTATATTTATGTTTTGTTGAATTTTCTAAAAAAAATATATTATTATTATTATTATTTTTATTATTAGTATGCTTTCAATGTAAAAGATGTGCTTAGATAGAGAAGAGATAGAAAGAAGAAAATTTATTTTTGTGTATTTTTGAACTTTAGAGGTTGTTTGCTTATAGGTGAATGTGAGGTAGTAAAGAGAAAGAGGCAAAAAATAAAAAATAAAAAATAAAAAAATAAATAAAAAAGACTGAGATACTCTAAAACTTATTTGTGGGTTGTAATGTTGAGGGGTTTTGTCACTATGTCTGCCAATTGTTTTCCTGATGGTACACAGGTGATTGTGGCTTTCTGTTTGTAGAGTTGTTTGTTGACATAGTAGAAATCATGTTCCATGTGTCTTGTTTGTTTTTTAGATCCCTCATTGCTCGCGGTTTCGGTGGATGCTTTGTTGTAAAAATACAAGTTCAACGTGCCTTTGAAATCAATTATATCATTGAGTAGGTTCCTGATCCACATGCCAGATTTTGTTGTGGTAGACAGGGCCATTAATTCAGCGTGGCATGTTGCTGTAGCCACACATGAGAGTCGTCATGATGACCAGCTAATTGGGCAGCCAAAAAGGAGGACAATGTTGCCCCCTGTAGATCGGGAGTGTTCTCCTCCCCAGTCTGAATCGCTATAGCATTTTAGTGAAGGGAAACTTTTGGTTGGTTTTGGATGTATGTTTAAGCATAGATTTTTTTTCCTCGCACATATGCTAGTAGGTGTTTTAGGCCTGACCAATTTTCAGTAGTTGGAAATTTAGAGAATTGAGCTAGGTAGTTCATGCTGAAGGCAATGTCTGGGCGTGTTCCGCTTGCCACATAACTCAAGGAACCAATTGCAGATAGATAGTTTGATGTGTTGATTGGTGTTGCATCTTCTGGGGCTACTTTTAAGGAGGAGGAAGGTGGAAGAGGAGTTTATTTAGTATCATAGGATTGGCTGTATTTGTCAAGAATTTTGTTGATGAGAGCATGTTGATTTAGGATGAAGCCATTTTCATTTCTTTTAATGGAAATACCAACGATGGAGTCAAGAAAGGATTGCCATTTTATAGTTAAATTGTTTTGAAGGAGAGATTGAAGTTTTCTTAGATGTTTGACGCTATTTTCCGTAACCAGGCCATCGTCCACATGTATCCAGATGATGGTATTGCCTTCATTTTTACGTAAGAAGTACACGCTCGAGTCAAATTTTGAAACTTGATAGCCTAGGTTAGTCAGTTTGGAAGAAAGGTGTTCCCACCAACATTGAGCAGCTTGACAAGTGCCATAGAGTGCTTTCTTCAGTAACAATGCCTTTCCATCATTGATTTCAAAACCAGGAGGATCCTTGATGTAGATTTCTTCTTTGATGGGACTATGTAAGTAAGCTGCTGTGACGTCAAAAGAATGTACCGGCCAATGGTACTTTGCCGCCAAGGTCAGGATAATCCTTTGAGAGGTGAATGTTGCAGTTGGGGCAAAAGTTTCATGGTAGTCAATCCCGTGAATTTTTTTGAAGCCTTTTGCAACATATTTAGCTTTTAGTTTGATTAAATTGTCATTGGCATTGCGTTTTTCAGCAAACACCCATCTTGCATCAGTGATCCTAGCAGAGAAAGGTGGCATAGTCCTGATCCATACCCCCATTTTTTCCATGTTTTTCATTTCATCTATACATGCTTCGTGCCATTGTTTGCTTTTTGGCAATTTCATGGCCTCTTTGAATGATTTAGGAGCAGATGACGCTAAAAAACACAATGCTCTTTCAATTGAGTTGAGGAGGTCTTCTTGTTCATCTACTAATACTTTGGCTTCAAAATTTCTAAGGTTAGAGATGTTTAGTTGTTTTATTAAGTTTTTTTCGACAGGATTGAAAAGACTTTTGAGGGACATCTTGTTGGAAGGTATTGAGGGTAATGGTTCAAACGCTGCCCAGGCAGAAGCTATTAGCTTTTTTTTTCCATATTCCAAAATAACCAGCCTTTGGAGGCGTGTGGAAAACCTACCAGGATGCATTTTTTGGCTCTTGGATCTAATTTCAATCTTGTTTCCCTGGGGACGTGGACGTATGCTGTTGAGCCAAAAGGTCTAATGATGTTTGCTATTTGTGCGTAGCCGTACATTGCCTTAAATAGGGTTTTGTTTGAGCATATACTGTTAGGTAGTCGTTTTTGTACATAGGCCGCCCATTTGTACGCAAAGCCCCAGAAAAATTTAGGTAAGGAGCTGTCAATCAGGATGGTTCTGCTCATATCAGATACTGACCTGTTTTTCTGTTTGATTTTTCCATTTTGTTTGTGATTGTAGGGTAATGAAAATTTGTGGATTATCCCTTTTGAGATGAAGAAAGTTGTCAGAGTTTTGTTAACAAACTCCCCACCGTTGTCAGATCGGAAACATCTAACACTCACTTTTGTTTGTGTTTCTAGTCTATTAATGACTTCGACAACAGTGGGGGTGGCTTCTGCTTTTGTTTTGAGGATATGACATTCTGTGTACACGGTTGCACAATCTTTTATTGTAAGGGCCCATAGGCCATCTTGGTATGTTGACTCTTCTAGTGGGCCTATGAGGTCAGCAGTAAGTAGGTCTAGTTTTGTTAGTTCACGGTCTCGAGAGGGTAAGTCAGAGCTTTTTGTGATTTTGGAAACTTTACAAACTTCGCAGTTGATTTCACCAGAGGGTATTTTTTTTGGGAGTCCTTTTGCCATTTCTTCTGAAACTAGTTTTTGGATTTGCCTTAGACTGGCATGACCAAATAATCGGTGGTAATAATACAGCAATTCATGGTTTTGACTAGGTGTTGAAATTGTTTGAGCATGTGTAGATATAATTGGAATGTTGTCAATGATATTGTTGATTTTGTCATTTTTACGTTTTACTATTGAAGGAGGGGTATCACATTTTTTTGTATTTTTTGTTGTAAGTTGAGTAGCATGATGGTTCAATGGAGTCTTGGGGAAAGGAAATAGCCATCTTCTGTTTTTAAACACTGCTTTTAGGACCCGCATGACTGCAAAATGGACATGGATAAGGTTGTCAGAGTCCCATTCAATGGATGCACCACACCTTATGAGTGCAGCAGGTGAAATTAGTGTTCGAGAGGCATTCTCACAAAAATATACATTTTTAATGTTGATAATCGTCCCACCCAGTCCAGTAAAACATAGGGTGCCCTTCCCTGTAATGTAATTACGTAAATTGTTAGTTGCTACACGGAGGGGAAGGGGTTCTGGTAATAATGAGAAGTCAACTAACTCATTAATTGTGCTGGTAAGGTGATGGGTGGTGGTTGGTTCAGTGGTGGGGCACTTTTGGATATGGTTAAGTTTTGGAAATCAGTGGCCGCCGCTTCATGCTGGTCTCCTATCTCCATAATTTCGGCATGGTTCTGTTCTGGTTTGTTGCTAAGGTCCCATTGTTGGAGACATTTTGGGTAAATTGGTCAATATGAGTCCATACAACCTTGTTGGTGTTGTGGATTTGGAGGACCGCAAGATTGAGGCTGTTGATGTATGTTGATACAATGGGGTGGAATATAGGGAGGGGTTAGAACTGGATAGTTTATTGTTGGATAATGAGCCTTGAATTTAGAGGGAGCTATAGACGGCGGAGCAGTGAAATTTCTTGTTTGTTTTTGAAGTGGGCACCTGTTTTGAAGATGACCTATCGAGTTGCAGTTCCAGCAGTGTAAGGATGTTAGGGCATCAGCTTGAATATCTATATTTGTCTCTGGGTATTCATTAATTGTTGCTGCTGAAGTACTAGGGAGTGGGGAGGAGGTTGTTTTGTCCAGATCTTTGGTTTGGTTATACCTATCCCATGCGTTTGTAACAATTCTTGTCATCTCGGCAGAGGTTGGTGGGACATGTGATGTTTCCATTGAATGTTCCGCCTCTCGGTGTACTTCCGAAGCTATTCCAGACTTTTCATCCACTGCAAAATGTAAAACCATTGAGAACATGGAATCTTCCATGAATGTATAGCCTTCTTCCTTTAGGTTATCAAAAAGTTCTCGGAGTTGTGTGACTAGAGATGAAGGGTCTGAGAAGGAGCTGAGTTTTAAGAAGTGCAGTTGTCAATAGAGATTTAATTTAGAGGTCCTTGATTTACTGCTAAACAGATCTTTGAGATATGCAAATGCTACTGTGCTTGGTCGTTTTGGGATACATTGTCGTCTAAGATCTTTTTAGAGTGAGTTCATGAGGATGGCTCTAGCCAGCGTCTCTTGTGAAGAAATGGTAGTGGTTTGTTGTCTTGTGAAGAAATTTTTGTCATTAATGTGATCAAGGATAACCAGTTGTAGTTCCAGATACCAGCTTCTGTAGCTACTACCATCCTATTTGAGTACGTGCGTCCATTCCTTCATTTTAGCTTTTATGTGTGCTAATGATATGGCTGTCATTTTTCTTTCTTCCCGTTCTTCCCTGCCTGGTACATCAGTTTGGTAGCTGGCAACTGTTTTGTCATCATCAGCTTTGTCAGGGTCCTCTGGAACGGTTTCATACGGCGGATTTATTGGCGATGGTGATGGCATGTGAGTAGGGGGGGCGTTGGGCCGTCAAGATCGTGCTGGGGCATTAGGTGCTCTTGGTGAAACATTTGTTTTTCTTGGGGTTTGCATCAGAATGTTTTTTTTTTTTTTAGTATATAAAGGAAATTCCGGATGTCTCCATCAAACCGTGGTATGTCCTAGTAAGAGGACAAACCCGGGGATCCTATGTGTAAGAGAAGGAGAAGAAAAAAAATAAAAATAAAAAGAGAAGGAGAAGAAAAAGGATAAAGTGAAAGAAAGGAAAAGAAACGACCGAAAGAAACCGGTTTGGTGATAAGAAAGGGTGATTTTCTTAAAAAAAATGATGTGAAACACCCAACGTAAACTGGGTAATGCTTAGTTGCCAGAGAATGAGAGGGAGAGAAGAAAGAAAAAGAAAAGAAACACCCAAAAGAAACTGGATAATGCGTAGTCGGTTTAGCGCTTAAGGGACCATAACCTGTGGAGACTTGATGTTTTAGAAGTTCGTGGTAGTTTGATCTTAAGAATGGAATGTTTAATTGCTTTGGAGACACATAGACTATATACATATGGATGCAGTGCAGTTGAGTATTCAACAAATATTTCCTTTGTAAATTAACATAAGTTTCTGATCCTATCCTTCCCGTGTTCCCACCAATTCCACTACACCTCAAATCTTTATTTCTCCCTTCCCTTCCACCTTCACTAGAAACCCCACTCCTCAAACTTACCTCACTCTCCATCCCTTAATCTCCACTAGACACCCCAGCACACCCTTTTAACTTTAATTAATGCCTCACCTTTCAAATCCACCTCACTTTACTCCCTTTTGCCTCCAATAGAAACCCCACTCCTCAAACTTACCTTGCTCTCCATCCCTTCATCTCCACTAGACACCCCAGTGGACCCTTACAACTTTAATTGATGCCTCACCTTTCAAATCCACCTTGCTTTACTCCCTTTTGCCTCCAATAGAAACCCCAACACACCTTTTTAACCAAACTTGATGCCCCAAGCATCGAATCCAACTCTCTCCCTTCCTCTTCACCTCCAATTGACACCTCATCACCCAAAAATTAGCTCGCCACCCTCTTATGTGTTTCTTTAGTACCTTGAACATATATTTAATTTGTCCACATTAATCAAGATTTATAAAAAAGTTTAATATTAATACAAACTATCACATTAACCTTTACTTATAGACATCATTATAGAGAAAAAATATATATTTCAAAAATTTTGAATGTAACAGGACTGTAATTTTTGTATTCAGGAAACTTGCAAAAGATTCAGGTCAATAATTTTCTAATATCTTTAGGGAAAAAATTTACTTTTTTACTTATTTATGGCATGAATGATAACTCTTGGCCCTTTTGACATTTTTTTGTGGACGTTTTATACTGGTGTGGCATCTTTTATGTTGGATGCATCACCAAAAAAAGCCTAAAAACCCCTAATTAGGGCCGGAAAAGTGCTGATACAGGCAAAAAAAGTATTAAATAATTTTTGGCAAAAAGGTTAAGCATTTATGGTTTTGCCAAATATATAATTGTACAAATTAAAGTGACTGTTTGTCAGACTTTTAGTTATATTTTGGAGATGCTTAATGGTGTGAAATATAATAATTTTTGTATTCATTGGTTCATAATTTATTTATGTGTCTAGTGGAGATGAAGGGATGGAGAGCGAGGTAAGTCTGAGGAGTGGGGTCTCTATTGGAGGTAAATGGGAGTAAAGAGAGGTGGATTTGAAAGGTGAGGTATCAATTAAAGTTGTAAGGGTGTGCTGGGGTGTCTAGTGGAGATGAAGGGATGGAGAGCGAGGTAAGTTTGAGGAGTGGGGTTTCTATTGGAGGTAAATGGGAGGCAAGCAAGGTGGATTTTCAGGGTGGGGAATCAAGTAGAGGTGAAGCAGTGAGGTGGAGTCTCTTTTAGAGGAGGAAAAAATATATAAAATAATACAGCAGTATCCTGGTTAGAAGCAGTAGCTCATCACATAAAATAGATAATCTATTTACCATCTACTTCCCATAAGATAGGTCTAACACTGCCTCTCAAGTCTGGAGGTTGAGAAAGATCATACCATTTCTGTTCAAAATATGCTATGAAATCATACAATGCTAAATGTTTTGACTCATAGATCGAAAATATTTTCTTTCTTACCACATAGGGGAGGTTCTGGCCTGGAATTCAAGATGTTGGTGAGAGACATTGTCTATGGTAAAGAGGATTGGACATTTCAATGAAGAATTTTTCAGGGTAGATGACAGGATTTGATGAGGGTAGAAGTGCGCAGCAAGGTGGGAAGGCTGGGATATCCAGAAAGTTGTCCAAGATGTGGTTATGAAATATTGAGGATAAAAATGTAGGATAAGAGGTGAACATTGACACGTAAAGTGTCTAATAACCCAATTATTAGCAAAAATAATTGCGGAAGATAATTGGGGTATGCAGATTATTTTCCGCAATTAATTTAATTGCGGATCCCTGAAAATTGATACCCCCTATTGAGTCAGTGATAGATATTACTTGCAAAGGTAGAGAATCCAATGAGATGGAACTTCCGGAAACAGAAATTTCTAAAGCATCACTTGGAAGTCAGATAAGTGAAGCTGAGAAGAAAAAATATTTTGCAGTTAATTAAAGCATTTCCAATGGCTTTCGCACATGAGACCAATGAACTTGGCCTTGTAAAAGATCATGAGATGAAAATTAGTTTAACCTGTGAAATAGATAATATTCCTGCATGTCTTCCAAAGAAACCATACCCTGCTTCACCAATGAAGAGGAAAGACATAGAGGATAACATTAAGATGTTGGTAAAGATGAATATTCTTGAGAAGGTTGGAACTACACCAAAATATTGTCTGATATCACCAGTGCTAATTTCTTATGAACAAGATAAAGCAAGACTGTGCGGTGATTATAGAGCATTAAATACACTTACAGTAGATGATATTTACCCCTTTCCAAGGATTGCCTCTATACATGCTACCCTTAAAGTTGCTAAATACATAATTTGACTAGATGGAAATAAAGGGTACCATCAAATTCCTGTTGAAAAGAATTCACAGAACTTTTTGCTGATAACAACACATATGGGAATATATAAATATGTCAGTATACCATTTGGACCAAAAAATTCTCCTTCAGTGTTTCAGAAGTTAATGGATATAAAATTCCATAATGAAATGATTATAGGATTGTTAATCGTATACATTGATGACATCATAGTGTTCTCTAAGACATATGATGAACACTTAATCCATTTAAAGAAGGTATATCAAAAAATGGATAAAATAAAACTTACTCCCGCATTGAAAAAATGTAAATTTGGGTTTGAGTCTTTAAAAGTGCTTGGTCATATTGTATCTGGCTTACAAATATGTGTAGACCAAAATAAGGTGTCTTCAATAAAGAATATTGGGATTCCTCAAAATTTAAAGGATGTAAAATCTTTTCTTGGTACGTGTGGTTATTATAGACAATATATAAAGAACTAACCATTGATTGCTGCACCATTGACCACACTGATAAAGAAATAAGAAGCTTTCATTTGGAATAATGAAAGACAACAGGCTTTTGATAAGTTAAAAGAATGTTTGATGACAGCTGCTATCTTGGGATTACCAGATTTCCAATTACCTTTTGTATTGTATACTGATGCAAGTTTTATTGGTTTGGGTGCTTCTTTGCATCAAAAACAACTTATTGAAGGGAAAATGTCAGAAGTAGTAATTTGCTATATTTCATGTACTCTAAGAAGTAGTGAATTAAAATATGGTGCTACTCAACTTGAATGTTTGGCAGTAGTATGGGCTCTTGAAAAGCTACATTATTACTTTGAAGACCAAAAATTTGAGTTAATAACTGACTGTAGTGCAGTTAAGTCACTTTTAAACACGAAACTCCAAATAGACATATGTTTAGATGGGAATTAGCTGTACAGGAATATAGAGGATGGATGACTATTACACATAGATCAGGAAATTTACACTCTAATTTGGATCTTTTATCTAGAGTGCCTCTACCTAATAATGATGATAATCCTGCTTATGTTCCTGAAACAGATATTATTAACATTTATGGCATTTATATTGTAGATCTGGAGGATGAATTTATGCAATCAATTCTTGATAATTATGCTTCAGATCCTGACTTGAGTAAACTTACTACAAAATTAAATGATCCATCTAATGCTTCAATGAGTGTTTTATTAAAAACATTACCACAAAAGTATAAGGAAGTATTAGAAAAAGGAAAATTTTCCATTGAGGATGTTTTTATATATTACAGGAAGAAATTAAGTAATGTAATTGTGATTCCCCCTTAAATGAAGGAGTTAATGTTAAGTATATGTCATGATGATATACTAGCAGGTCATTTTGACTTCCATAAAACATTAACCAGAGTGAAAAATACAGATTGGTGGATTAACATGTCTGATGATATTTAAAAATATGTTGAGACATGTGATTCTTGTCAAAAATCTAAACGATTAACAGGCAAAAGAGCTGGTTTGTTACAAAAAATAGAGCAGCCAAAAGCTCCATGGTAAATTATAAACATGGATTTTGTCACTGACTTGCCATTAGCAGGAAAAGAAAATTTCAATTCTTTCTGGGTAATTTTGGATAGATTAACAAAAATTTATAAATTTATCCCTACCCATAAAGAGGTATCTGCAAAGGACTTGGCATTAATATGGTGGACTCAAATGATGAATATTTCTGGGTTTCCTATTTCCATAGTTTCTTATAGAGACCCTAAATTTACTTCAGAGTTCTGGAAATCTTTGATGGAAGTATCAGGTTGTCAATTGAAATTTTCTACAGCACACCATCCACAAACTGATGGGCTAGCTGTAAGAATGATACAAACTCTTGAAGACATGATCAGAAGATATTGTACCTTTGGATTAGAATACAAAGACAATTAAAGACTCACACATGACTGGGTAACATTAATTCCTGGCCTTGAATTTTCTTATAATAGCACAACTCATTCTGTAACAGAGAAAAAACCATTTGAACTCTGTCTGGGATACGTACCAAATACCCCAGTAAATCATTTAAATAAATTGCCAAGGTTAGATATACACACAGGAACTATATCCTTTATTCATATGCAACAAATGTGTAGAAAGCATTCAGAAGAATGCATCCAAAAAGCATTTTAATATGAAAAGAAAAGGTGGGATAAATCTCATAAAGAATTTGAATTCAAAAGAGGAGATGAATTCCTAATTTCAACACTACATTTTAACTTACATGGTAATGTTAAATTAAAGGACCCCTTTGTAGGACCTTTTGTAGTAAGCAAAATGGTTGGTAATAATGCTGTGGAAGTCATATTATATGCCCCATATGCTAGGAAACATCCGGTTTTCCCTATCTCATTATTGAAACCTTACCATGCAAATGAAACCTGATTTTTTTCCAAAAAGAAGGGGAAGGCCTAAAAATCAACCTGAAGAAATTGTGGAAAAAGAAGAGATTGAAAAAATACTCAAGAAATGAATCCTTACCAAAGAAAAAGGAACTGAGTATTTGTTAAGATTTAAGGGGAAATTAAATGAATTTGATAAATGGATACCTGAAAAAGAAATTTCAAATCTATCCTCCCTTCTTAAAAAATTTAGACAGAAATAAATTTCTGTTCAACCAGCTGAGGGGCTATAAACTAGTACTCATAATACTTTATTATGTTTTATTTCTTTAAAGAATTAATCTTTAATGCTACAGAATTTTCTGAATACCTGAAAAATAACATAAAAATAAAAATAAATAAGAAAAGTGTATAACTTATCATTTTTATATTGTTTTTTTTTGGGTGGGGGAGTGTCAGCCTTGATATCTCCAGGACTGAGTAAAAAATACTTATAAGTTATTTTAAACACATGGACTACACATGGGAGCAATAAATTAGAGTGCACAAATAGTATACATAGGTAAATTTATGATAATATAAGAAATATGCCATTATAACACCTTATATACATGCATATATCCACATTTTATAAGTCTTATGTACTTAATATTAAGATGGAACATGTTAGGGTAATCTTAAGAACCTTAAATATAAGGCTACATTATTTTTAAGTAGACTTAAAGCTGTTGTTTTCATTGTTTTATGTAAAAAACAAGAAATGTGCTTTAAATCACTTAAAAGTTGATTATATGCACTATAATTTTAATGATTTTAAAAATGTGCCTTGACAGATCAATTTGTCTTAATTAGTTTTATTGATTTGACTACTCAAATGCATAAAAATAACACTTTTCAAATTTTGTGTTTTTTATGCCAGAAATGGCTTCTGTGTACTGGCCACATACTGCCTGCATTTTTCCCATGTGAATAGCTTCATTTTAAGCAAAGTTATATTTTTAACACTATAATTACCCCACATTCTACGCCCACTGTGGGGAAACACGCTAAAATAGGCGACAGGCACTTATATAATGCCAGTACCCAAACCCACCAGTAAGTTAGCCTGGTCTGTTCCACTTTCCGGTAGGAATAAGGTATTAATTACTTAGAAGATACTAAACTATAATTCCAGTACCCAAACCCACGGGTAAGTTAGCCTGGTCTGTTCCACTCTCTGGTAGGAATGAGGAACAGCCAGGCAAGTACCAGCATACTATATACATCACTTGCCGTGTAACCTAACTATCACCATAACACCCCCCCACATGGCAAGTACCCAAAATCCATAAATTCAATAAAAAGAAGAAAGAAAGAAAAATAATAGAGATGAAGTGCTGTAGGAAAACAAAAATTAAGATATACAAAAATCAGCCAATGCCTTCTTTGTATTAATTGGGCCTAATGGCTTAGTTAAACTATCTGCTATTTGATCAGTTGTTCCAATCCAGACCAATGTAATTTCCTTATCAAAAACTAATTGATTCAAAAAATAGAAATCCTTTTTTCAGTGTCTACTATCTTTATTAGAAGACCTGTCATTACCATTCCCTACAGTAGTCTGATTATCACAAAACAATTCTACTGTACCCGTGAAACCAATGAAATCAGAAAGTAAATTTCTAATCCATAGACCGCTCTTGACACCAAAAGACAATTCCATATATTCAGCTGTGGATGTCAATGGAGCTAACATGCATTGCTGTCTGGAACTCCAAGAGATTGGTACACTCATTACTTTGACTACATAGCCATGAGCACTCCTATCATGCTCCCCACCCCAGCTGGAATCAGCATATACTTTTACTGAAACCTCATCATCCTTACTTGGAAATATATTAAAGGATAGTTCAGCCATATTTGTAACATATCGAATGAGATGATGTAAGGCACCCCAGTTATCCACAGTAGGGTAGCTATCAAACCTAGCTAAATAGTTTACCGTAAAGGAAATTTAAGGTCTAGTTCCTTGCGCTAAATAGCTAAGGGAGCCAACAATGGATAAGAATTTTGTTGAGTTGAGAGGGGGTGATTTTTTATCTGCGGATACAAGCTTTACTTTGTACGGCAAAGGAGAAGATGCCAGTTGCTTTGACGGGTTGTGTTCTTTGATGATTTCATTTGTCAGCGCATGTTGAGATAGAATATAACCCTTATCACATTTTTCAACATTGATACCCACTATTTGATCGACATGATTTTGCCATTTCACATCCATACACATGCTCAAGTCATGTTTCAGTTTTTCTAAGGCTTGCAAAGAGGAAGAGGCTACAATACCATCATCTACATGCATCCATACCACTGCACAATCTGAATGTTTTGTCAATACATACACAGACAAGTCAAACATCAAAGGAGCATAACCTAAATGTCAAAGTTTTGATGATAGATATTGCCACCAACAGCGTGCTGCTTGTTTAGTTCCATACAACACTTTCTTCAATTTGTAAACTTTTTCTTTAGATTGCACAATAAAACCCTCTGGTTGTTCAATGTAAATATCTTTGTCTATCGGTGCGTTAAGATAAGCTGATACAACATCAAAGGAGTGAAGGTACCATTTAAAATGTGCTTCCAGTGTGAAAATTAGACGTAGTGAGGTAAATGTAGCTGTGGGGGCAAAGGTTTCCTCAAAATTTTTACCATATTCTTGTCGATAACCTTGTGCTACATATTGGGCTTTATATTTAGTTGGCAGGTTTGTTTTCACATCTATCTTCACCGCTAGCACCCAGTGCCCCCCCAGTACCAACGAGTTCAGTGGTCTGTCAGTAAACTCCCAGACTCCTTTATTGACAAAACTTTTCAGCTCATTGTCACATGCTTTTTTCCATAAATGAGAAATTGGTTGTTCCAAGGCCAGGCAGATGGATTTTGGGGCATTAGGACATAATTTGCTACATTCATTTTGTAGAGTGAAAGCTGAGAGTTCCTGCTCTTCTATAAATTTTTCTACAGTAGCATCTCCAAGGTTTAGCGCATTGAGAATAAAATCTAAATTTCCTTTTGAAGTTTTGTTTTCAGGCATTGGGTTTTAAGTTGCAGGCGCAGTTTTAATTGAAGGGAAAATAGCTAACACAGATTGAATCACCTTTTCTCTTGATGGATCCCAAAAGATCCATCCTTTTCCACCTGCAACATAACCAATAACCAAAAATTTTGTTCCGCAGTCATCCAGCTTTTGTCTATTTTGTTTAGGCACATGTACATAGGCAACATCACCAAAAACTCTTATAATGTCCATTTGAGGTTTGACATTAAATAAGAGTTCATATGGGGTTTTATTACCTGTTAGAGAATTTGGGAGGCAATTATGTAAGTAAGCTGCCCATAGAAAAGCTGCACCCCAGAATTTCTTTCCCAATTTACTCTCAAATAAGACTGATTGTCCTATATCAGAGATTTTTCTGTTGTACTGCTCAGCTACTCCATTTTGTCAAGATAAGTATGGCATAGAATTTTCAAAAACAATACCCCATTGTTCCAATAATTTCAGAAAGCAAGCATTGGTGTACTCAGTGCCATTATGGGATCTGAAAACATTTACTTTATATGAAGTCTGCTTTTCCATCAACACCAGAAATTGCACATAACAATTAAAGACATCAGCCTTACATCTAATGATTTTGCTTACTGAGTATGAGGTATATACATCTCTTAATAACACTAGATATAAGGCTCCATTGAATGTTTTGACTTCAAATGGACCAAGAACATCAGAGACCACTAATGATAGAGGCTCCAAAATTTTTTCAGTCAGCAATAAAGAATTGGCGTTCAAATTTTTTGTAACTTTACATGTGTCACAATTAATTTCTCCATCAGGGAGAGAGGCAGGTAGACCAAGGCCTGCTCCTGAAAAAATTAAACAACAGATGACACGGAGACTAACATGCCCAAGGGCACAGTGCCAGTACATCAAGGGATCATCTGCCATTGACGGGAAGGTTTTATTGACATGAGGAGGATCAAGGCTAAGTGGAGGCTTTGCAGCAGGGGTGGAAGTGTACGGTGGTGTAATTTGAAGTGCATTACAATGAACATCAAGGGATAGTTCTAGACACCATTTACGTTGATTAGTAAAGTAAGAAATGAATAACAAGTTTTTGTGTTTAGAATTATAAATGCTGTTGTAATTATCAAAATCAAATCTGGCACCCTGCCTTAGTAAAGAAGAAGCGGATATTAAAGTGCCTATTGTAATAGGGCAGAAGAAAACTCGGGAGATTTTAACGTAAGAGTCATTGACACCTTTGACTAAAATTGAGCCTATTCCTGTCAGTTTTTCAGGTTCCGTAGTTTTTGTTGCCACAATAAGAGGGATAGCATTGATCAGTTCACAAAAATCAAGAAACAAAGCACGGAAACCACTTACATGTTCAGTCGCACCTGTATCAAAGAGGCTATGAGCACCATCTGAGGTCCAGGATGAAGATTGAACAGCAAGGGTGGTCGGCAAAGTTTCAGAGGTTGACTCGTGGTCCAGAGAGAGATCTGTGAATTTCGCTTGCACTTTGGAATTGCTGCTCAAGGGAGGACCTTTCTGGAGGGGTGGTTGACGTGACGGGTAGACAGGACAGTAAGAATCCATTTGTTGTGGATGATGAAAATTAGGTGACTGTTGTTGGTTTTGTAGGTGCGCAAATAATGGACTGTATGCCAACCAAGGATCAAAATGAACATGGAAATCTCAAATATTACTTTTTCCAGATTGGGGAAAATTTTGACGCATCAGAGGAGGGTTTCTCGGGCGCAGTGGAAGCGGGCACAAAGATTTCCAGTGATTAGGATTACCACAACGGAAACATCCGGAACCTCTATAGTTGACTTACTCTGCATTTGTTTCAGCTACTTCTTCAATAGCTGGATCTGGCATGCCAGGGAGAAAAGAAGATGCATCTGATGCTAATGCCAATGGTTTGTGAGCTATTACATTTGACTTTTTCATATTAGTGGCTTGAAAAAGATTTTTGATCAATGTTTCTAATTTGTGTGATATCAAATCAGTAGGGTCATTTTGTAAATGTAGATCAATTTGATTGATCATTGAGATAGCAAGTGGAGAACCTGGTTCAATGGAGGACATGAATTAGGCGGCAAGCTGGTGATCGTTGCTACCTTTGTAACCTTTTTGGCCCATAGTTTCATACACAGTTCGTATCTTCCCAAAATGAGCCATAATTTCTGTAGAAGAAGGGGTGAAAACAATAGAACCCAGTTCTAGAATCCCAGTCACAATGGATCCACACAAGACAATGTTGAATTTGTCAGTGAGAAAAACATAGGCATCATAAGTTGGTTGAATACGGGCAATCGACTCTTTATGAACATTGGCTACGGAATGCAAGAGGATTTCAAAAGCCAATTTGTCAATCGTGGCATCAAAAATTGCTTCCGGTATCGGGAAATGAAGATATTGTTTGGTCAACAGGAATGTCCCCAGTGTACCTTCAAGGGTCAAGTTCTACATGTTGAAGTTCAATCCATCTTCCGACAGAATGAGGCTATTTTTGCAGAAGATTTGGATTTCTTTTACCTTTTTGTAGAATGGATCACCCTGGAGTATTGATCAAAGAAGTTCAGGTTTACCAGGAGGAGTATGAGGAGGAGGATCTTTTCCTTTACCCTTTACATCACAGGTGGAGGGTTCAGCAGAAGATGCAGGCATATTGGGTTGCACAGGAGATGGTGGAGGAGTTATTTTGGAGGGTGTTTTGGAAGGTGATGGAGATGGAGACGTTTGTGAACGTGTAAGAACCATACAGGAGAGAATGTAGAAGGAAGCAGACTAGGCAGTAAAAGTAAAAATTCGGCAGAAATACAGGATACAGCTGGTCGGCAAGATGTCTGGATTATATGCCCATAACCTATAATGCCGGTACCCAAACCCATGGGTAATTTAGCCTGGTCTGTTCCACTCTCTGGTAGGAATAAGGTATAAATTACTTAGAAGATACTAACCTATAATGCCAGTACCCAAACCCACGGGTAAGTTAGCCTGGTCTGTTCCACTCTCTGGTAGGAATGAGGAACAGCCAGGCAACTACCAGCATACTATATACATCACTTGCCGTGTAACCTAACTATCACCATAACAACTTATTTAGTGTCCTAGCTTAATTACAAATGCATTGACCCTCTTTATATGCACTAATTTCATTAATAACCTCAATCTTGATGCTTTAATTCACTACCACGCTTAAATTTGCCTAAATTAGTCAAGGATTGACCCATGCATGCGCCTGCCAAGGACTGCATGTAGTTACCCCACAACTCATGCCCTTTTTTGGGTTTCCAAGAGGTTTCTCAATCAATATTGGGTATTTTTGAATGAGAATTTCACATAGTATAATATCAGGATTAGCCCCAACATTTCTACTGTTAATCCCCCTTATTATTGAGTAACTATGAGTCTTAATTTTCCCCTTTTAGTCTTTTATTTTAATGTATAACATGCATATACTCTCTTTTTTGCTTATTCTTTAATTTTGATGGATTATCCCTATTACTACAGGATTTTGGCAGGTGATATCATTCTAATTATGTTATTGGTCACTCTGTATGTTGTTGGGCATGCCTATTAGCTGGAATGAGGCGTCATTAATTGTGTAGAGAGCTGGTAAATCAAGGGGTTCACTGGGGAAGTTATTCTGTATAAAAAGAGAGGGGTTTTTGCTCTTGTTTTCTACATTCTTTATCATTACAATTAAACATATAACCAATACAATTACAATACATATCAATAGTACTTATAAAGTCTTTGAATAGTATCTGAATTTATTAAATCTATTTTTCTACCAACTATAAGATTGTAAGCCATATATAATTAGTGAGATTAAAATTACTGAGACCCTTATATTGAATTATATTTTAATACTTATTGGATTTGTACTACAGTATTCATATAGGACCATTAAGATCTTCTAGACACTGACTATTCAAGCTAGTTCACATCTTTGTACTTGATTTCAGCCTGACACACACACACACACACCACTTAATTTTCTTATCTACTATCTACTATCTACTATCTACTCCCAGGAATAAATCCATCATTTAACAATCTTCATCCATCTCTTTCTTACAAATAATCTCAAAATTTGGGCCCCCCCCCAAAAAAAAAATTAAAAATTAAAAATTAAAAATTAAAATTAAAAAATAAAAAAATAAAAATAAAAATTAAAAATTAAAAATAAAAAATAAAAAATAAAAAATAAAAAATAAAAAATAAAAAATTAAAAATTAAAAATTAAAAATTAAAAATTAAAAATAAAAATTAAAAATTAAAAATTAAAAATTAAAAATTAAAAATAAAAAATTAAAAATTAAAAATAAAAAATAAAAAATAAAAAATAAAAAATAAAAAATAAAAAATAAAAAATAAAAAATAAAAAATAAAAAATAAAAAATAAAAAATAAAAAATAAAAAATAAAAAATAAAAAATAAAAAATAAAAAATAAAAAATAAAAAATAAAAAATAAAAAATAAAAAATAAAAAATAAAAAATAAAAAATAAAATATAAAATATAAAAATTAAAAATTAAAAATTAAAAATTAAAAATTAAAAATTAAAAATAAAAATTAAAAATTAAAAAAATAAAAAATAAAAAATAAAAATTAAAAATTAAAAAATAAAAAATAAAATATAAAATATAAAATATAAAATATAAAATATAAAAATTAAAAATTAAAAATTAAAAATTAAAAATTAAAAATTAAAAATTAAAAATTAAAAATTAAAAATTAAGAATTAAAAATTAAAAATTAAAAATTAAA